>JALIGW010000001.1:199680915-200029381 GCA_023053685.1 Diadophis punctatus similis | reverse complement strand
AGCCTGAAGGCAGCCAATGAACTTTCTTGCTCTTATTCTCCTGTGCCTAACATTCAGAAAGTAAACTGCCTCTGAACAGAGAAACTTAGTTTAGTTATCACTGCTAAGAAACAATGATATTGCTATTGCTATTGATCAAGTTATTCTTTATGATTTTGTCAGCTCCTTTTTTTAAAAAAAGCATATCAGCAGCTTTTCCTAGCATGAACAACAAAATGTCAGGGAAAACTACACATCTTGAATTATTAGTTGTCATCCAACTGATAAAAGCTATGATCGTCAAACTAGGAAAATTATTAAACATGTGGTAGACCCTAGCCATACCATATAGAACAGGGTGAAGAACCTTTGGTTTTCCAGATGTTGCTAAATGGCAACTCCCAGAAATATCAAGCAGCACAGATGACATGGAGGAATGTTGGGAACTGTAGTTTAGCAACATCTGGCAAGTCACAGTTCCCAAGGCAAAATGTAAGTAAAAAAACCAGATAACAACAACAGCAACAACTCATTGCCTCTTACTTGAGTGTCTTAAGAAATAATAAATAAATTGAACCAAGGACATCGCTGCCTGATTCTCTGTACAATCTAATTTGCTCATTGGGTTTGGGGTGTTTCAATCAATGAACTGTTCTATTCTAGCAGAGAGAGAGAGAGAGAGAGAGAGAGAGAGAGAGAGAGACAGAGACAGAGACAGAGACAGAGACAGAGACAGAGACAGAGACAGAGACAGAGACAGAGACAGAGACAGAGACAGAGACAGAGACAGAGACAGAGAGGAGATAAAAGAGAGAGAGAGAGGAAGGAAGGAAGGAAGGAAGAAAGGAAGGAAGAAAGAAAGAAAGAAAGAAAGAAAGAAAGAAAGAAAGAAAGAAAGAAAGAAAGAAAGAAAGAAAGAAAGAGTAAAAAGAGTAAAAAGATAAAAGCAAATGCTGTAAGCGCAATACACCAAAAGCCTGGCTTTGCTTTAATGCTTTGCTAGCTTTTTGTTAATAGTCCCACAGGGTGCAGTGAGTCAATACTAACCCAATAAAATCAATAATGATAAACAAGAGTCAGTGTTCTAATAAAAAATGTACACTTTAAAGCAGCTGTTTCTGTATTAAGACACCTACAGCAGCCTGATCCTTTGCTTTTCTGTTAGGCAGGCTGATTCTTTCCTCAAATGTTGCATCTGTATGAACAGCATATAGGAGTGGCCCTGAATAAGATTTGGGGAGGTTAATAGCTTTTTAAAAATGATTTAGTGGATTGATTGCTTCTTTAACAATGTTTGCATACTTGCTTTGCAGAGTACGTTAAACTTTTAGGGGCCAGTTCTCACTTTTCTATCAGTTGTTAGTTTATACTAGACAAACAAAAGTAATTGGGGCTCAAACTTGCAATTATTGGTTTAAAGCAGACAAATCATAAACCAGCTCTTCATGTATCAATGTAATACGCAAAGAGCAGGGGTAGCAATTTTAGTGACATAAAGTGAGCATTGACTTGATATTTGGAAACTGCTGGAAAACTGCTGGATATGAAAGCTAAAAAATAAGTGAATATAAATACAAATAGTCCTTGATTTACAACCGTGATTTAGCCTGGCAATCATGGTTAAAAGTCATAAAGTGGGTCACCATGTGACTGGACCCATTTTTTTTCAACCTTCTTGTGGAAGTTGTTCAATGAATACTGCAGTCATTAAGTGACTGCCATGGTCTTTAAGTGGACACCATGGTTGTTAAGCAAACCCATTGTTTGCTACGGGGCGGGTTTTGCCAGAAACCGGAAGTGAATAACCCTTTCCTGGTGAAGAGCTGATAGGGAAGAGAACCTTGTGGTCTAGAGGTTAAACTTCTGCCTTACAAGCAGACTGCCCAGGTTCAATTCCCACTATGGGTATGGCTATCTGATGAGAGCAAAATAGCTCTAAATAGATCTAAATTAGCCTCCCTTTATTTTCATTATCAGCAAAAAATGTTTCTCTCTCTCTCTCTCTCTCTCTCTCTCTCTCTCTCTCTCTCTCTCTCTCTCTCTCTCTCTCTCTCTCTCTCTCTCTCTCTCTCTCTCTCTCTCTCTCTCTCTCTCTCTCCTCTCTCTCTCTCTATATATATATATATATATATATATATATATATATATATATATATATATATATATATATATATATATATATGTAGGTCTTTGGGTATTCGGATTTTCTCCCGCGTGGAATTGGAAGTGTCTTGGCGACGTTTCGATGAAGTATTCATCATCTTCAGGCTGGTGTCTTCTGCTTCCTGCTTCTAGGAGCAATGTGAGATTGCTGCTGTTTCTTCCTTTTAACTGCCAGTGGAGGTTTGAACTGATAGGATGGGAGTTTGGCTGTGTTCTGATTGGTTGGAGGTGTGTTCTGATTGGTTGGGGGCTTGGCTGTGCTCTGATTGGCTGGGGGGTTAGCTGTGCTCTGATTGGCTGGGGGTGTTCTCAGGTTACTTTGACTTGCAGGGGCATTTGAGCTGGTGAGCTGCATTGCTGCTGTTTGGCTTCTGGTTCGTGGTCCTGCCACATCTTCATGGAGGGTGTCAGTTTGCTTCATGTATGGATTGGAGGGGTTTAAAGTGGCTAATGATGCAGCTATAGTATGGCTTCTGGTTTGTGGTCGTGTCTCATTGGTGTGGGTTTGGGTTTGCTCATTGCGTGGATGTGTGGTGGTGACATCCTGTGTGGTTTTCGTGAGTGTGGGTTTGCTGTCATTCTTTGTGTTGGGGACTCGTTTGTCAATAAGGGCGGGTTTCCAAATGGCTGGTAGGCGGGAGGTGTCATCTCGTTTATTCATGCAGTGTGGGCATTTTTCTATCTCGATGGCTTCTCTGATTATTCTGTTGTTAAAGTGTTCAGTTTTGGCGATAGTTCTGGTCTTTTTAAAGTCGATTTCATGTCCTGTGGCTTTAAGATGTTGGACCTGCAGCTCACCAGCTCAAATGCCCCTGCAAGTCAAAGTAACCTGAGAACACCCCCAGCCAATCAGAGCACAGCTAACCCCCCAGCCAATCAGAGCACAGCCAAGCCCCCAACCAATCAGAACACACCTCCAACCAATCAGAACACAGCCAAACTCCCATCCTATCAGTTCAAACCTCCACTGGCAGTTAAAAGGAAGAAACAGCAGCAATCTCACATTGCTCCTAGAAGCAGGAAGCAGAAGACACCAGCCTGAAGATGATGAATGAGACTTCATCGAAACGTCGCCAAGACACTTCCAATTCCACGCGGGAGAAAACCCGAATACCCAAAGACCTACATACAAACACCCGCGAAAACCTCAGAAAACACACACACACACACACACACACACACACATATATATATATATATATATATATATATATATATATATATATATATATATATATATATATGTATGTATGTATGTATGTATGTATGTATGTATACATATACATATACATATACATATACATATACATATACATATACATATACATATACATATACATATACATATACATATACATATACATATACATATACATATACATATACATATACATATATATATATATATATATATATATATATATATATATATATATATATATATATATATAAACATTTTTTGCTGATAAATGAAAATAAAGGAAGGCTAATTTAGATCTATTTTGAGCTATTTTGCTCTCACCAGATAGCCATACCCATAGTGGGAATTGAATATGCTTTCTCTCCCATATTTAGGTACACCAGGATAACACGACAGAAAAACATATATAACCCTTTCCTGGTGAAAGAGCTGATTGGGAACAGAGCCTATGGCCTAATGGTTAAGTTGCTGCCCTGCAAGGCAGCCGGCCCGGGTTCAAATCCCAGTAAGGGGTATGGCTATCTGACGAGAGCAAAATAAGCTTGAAATAGATCTATAATAGTCTCCCTTTATTTTCATTTATCAGCAAAATATCCTATACATACATACATACATACATACATGTGTGTGTGTGTGTGTGTGTGTGTTTTATAAGACATATATCAAGACATTAGGATGAAACATTGAAGATTCAGTGATGAAGTACAGTAATATAATAAATATAGTCAAATATCAATAATTTTATATTAAAATATAAGTAAATAAATCAAAAGGTTCAACTACAAGGAAGACCAATAGCACATATGGAGGCATCAACCCAGGCAATGTGGGAGATACAGTTGGGTTCTTATCAGATAAGAGGAGCAACAAATAGAAGTTGATCTCTCTCTCTCTCTACCCAGAAATGCAGAGAGGGTAGAGAGATCAACTTCTGTTTGTTAAAGATTAAAGAGAATGATGGAGGGGATTCTGTATCAGCTGCACCCTCACTACTGCTAAGGGTAAATGTGATATTACTGTCACCTTGCTGTTCCATCTCACATGAGCAGCTGGAAAAAGGTTATATGACATATTACATTCCTTGGGTCACCCCAGTACAAAATGATGAATTGTAGTTCAAGACATCTTTGTTTTGTTTTCGGGTTTGGACAGCACCAGTCCAAAAGCTCTAAGAGACAACCTTTAATTTTCTCTGCTGAACAAGACTGTTTTCTCCACAGGAAGAGGTCATCCCTTTTCATAATAGAGGTTTGCAAGAATTGTCCTTCTAATGAGGAAGTTGCCTTCATCTCATTATCTTATGGAGACGATTCATGACACCTAGTTAAAAAAAACAAGAAGATAAATGGGAAGCTGTTCACCCGCACTGAGAGCTTCCTACCATGTTTACTATCTTGTAACTAGGAGTGACTGTGGTGGAATGTAGCCTGGATTCCCAAGAGTGAGGGGTTGCATTCCAGAGAACCAAGTGGCAATGAAGTTTAGATAGTTTGGTTGGGAGAAAGAAGATCAAGATAACTCCTCCCTAGAAATTCTCAGAATATATCTTTAATGATGCAAGTAGTTGTTTTAGCTGGCAAGATTTCTGTCTGTGGATGAGAACAGAAGACAGTTTCTGGAAACTGCTCAGAAGTAATTCTTTGTTGGTTCTTGGGTCCTGACAGATAGGCTTGCTGAGGAGAAAGGTAACTTTATGTTGGTACTTGGCCAACATGGACCTCTGCCAAGAGTGGGCTCCAGGAGATCAAAGCATAGCTCAAAAGCAGGAGAAGGTCAACCACCACAGGTGACAAACTGTTTGGTGCAACAGGGGAAGGTGAGGATGTGAGATAAAAGACGAACTGAACTTAGTGCACATGCTCTTCTATTCAACAGTCATCATAATCAAACGCTGAACTTTGCTAAGCCCATTTCCAGTTGATGGACCATTCCTGCAGAAATTGTTCTGTTTGAGGAACTTTTATTTGCACGCTTCAAAAGCTTATTGAAGTGAGGCTTGATTCAGTCTTTTGAGGATTCCCTCTGCTCCACCATTTCTCCCAAGCTGATACCCTAATGCCTGACATCTAAATATAGCTGCCAGAACTATGTTGCTAAACTTAATGACACCATTCCTTTTAGATTAGAATCAGGAGCATTTTGGCCGAGGGACAATGTTGGCCCATAAGGTTGCTGTAGATTGTTGAAACCAACCCATGCATTCTCATTACTCCTTCACACGTCGGTAGATGAAACCTATCAGGATGTTGTCTAGGTTTATTGTTACATGATGATAAAGATTACAGATGCATATGGGATAGATGGAGAAATAGACATTTAGATTTTGGGGGAGTTAAAAAACACAGTTAAAGTATGAATCAGTCACATTCACATTTAATATAATCCTAATAGGTGGGTAAAGGACATGTGCTAAGCATCACAGTGAAGTTTCACAAATGAACCAATAGATGCCTGCATTAATAATGCAGTTGTATTTGCCATTGGAAAGCCCCATGCTTTCTGGAGCAGAAAATCCCAAACCTGTAATCTAGGCAGGTTCACGTAGATGTTCATTTCCTTTTGTATGCTACAGATTTATTTTTTTTAATCCTTAGGAAGAATCCTAAGAGCAGCAAAAGAAGAAATCAGCACATTCCATAGATTTATTCCAACTTATGACCATGTTGCAGAATGCAAACATGAGGAAGTCTTTGTAGGATTTTAACAACCTTTCTGCTTTTAGTAAAAAAAAAAATCTTTTCAGTGAGGAAGAGGTGTGTTTTACTCTGCTCCCCGCTACTTCAAACAAAAGAGAATTGCATCAAAAATGCAAATAGAGATAACACACTGAAATACTCTCATTTACAAAAAAAAAAAAGCCTTGCATGCAATCCTTCTGACAAACCTTCCAAGATGTTTATATCACCACAGGGATAAAAAGCTGTTTGGGGCATATTTATAGATGCATGAGATTCACGCTTCCGATTGGAGAGAAAGACAGTTACGTGCTTATGAGATGAATTACATTGATGTCTGTTATAAATCCCTAACATAGCTCATGAGATCAATTAAGATGTTCAAGCAACTACAAAAAGGATGATTGAGGCAAATGGTAACATCAGGATGACCATATGGTAGGGGAAACTAGAACTGTTTAGGCATAAAACAAGAGCCATCAGAATTCCACCAACAGCCATGCCGAGAACAAGCAAGAATGGGGAAAATAAGGTAGCCAAGAGTAACACAAGGGTAGAACAGCATGGAAGGGAGAGTGATAGACACACAATAACAAGGAAGCATAATTCCTTCCTTCCTGCATGAACTCAGGAGGGAAGGAAACTTGCAGTGGTCAACAGTTTCCAAAGTCAGCAATGATTTAACCACAGTTTGGCCGAGAAAAACCTAAGAAGGGATGATACTTGAGCACAGCAATTGACTATCTAATCACATTGACGTCCACAGAGGCACATCTTCATATGTTGGAATCATTATAATAAAGTCACACAAAGTTCAAGCATGTATTGTTAAACCTTGCCAAGGGTGGGGGGGAAGGCTCCAATTACCTGGCCCATCTCACTAGATTTTTTTTTAACATGTTCAGATTTATATACTGGTCTTCAACGATTCAGGAAAGTTGACTGAAAAAGCCTTCTGTCCTCTATTCCCCCATCCCCATCCCCCATAACCACAACCCAGTAAGGTAGATTGAGCCAAAATATTAGGATTGATCTTCATCCACAGGGTTTCTGTAGCTAAAGATGGGCTTGTATTTAACCACTACATTGTCTAGATGCTGCCTTTACATCCAATTCTTTCTCCTGCCTTCCCTTTTCTGATCGCTCACTTTACACTACTGATTTGTTGGGAAGGGGGGTTAAGCTTCACTTTTTTATCAGCAGTGCTGCATTTGTGGATCTTCTCATAGACTAAATGTAGCCTTCTCAAACAATTTCATGGATAAAGATGAATTAATAACCCAAAGTGAGGAGCAGTGAAAAATCAGAACATTGATCCTTTAGGTTCAAAAGAGCTGCCACTACAATATATGTCCCAGTGTTAAAGGTGAGGATCTCTCTATTTTAGTTCTCTCTGTTTTATATATAAACTATATAAAATACCGTATTTTTCGGAGTATAAGATGCACCGGAGTATAAGACTTAGTTTTGGGGGAGGAAAACAAGGGGGGGGGAATGCTGCCTCTGCCTACCAGGGTCCTTAGCCTGGTCAGTTTCAGCACATTAGTTCACGGGTTGTGAGCGTGTGCGTATAAGTAGAACATCTAAGATAAAAGAGTCAAATATATGTGTCCCAGAATAACGTTGCAGGAGGCAATCTGTGTAGGTACCGGGACCAGAGGTTTAGTTATCCAAGAGAGAGAAATTCTCTCTCACTAGAATGTGTTAGAGAGAATTCGCTGAGGATGGACTCCAGCACGAGTCCGAAAGCTCAGTTTTAAAAGAAAAGGTTCTCCCTGTCCAGTTGTGTCCAATACTAGGGGGCAATGCTCATCTCCATTTCCTAGCCGATGGAGCCAGCATTGTCTGAAGACACGTCCGTGGTCATGTAGCCAGCAGGACTACATGCTGAGGGTCATTGAATGCTTTTACCTTCTCACCAAAATGAGACCTATTTACCTACTTGCATTTGCATGCTTTCAAACTGCTAGGTAGGCAGGAGGCTGAAGCAAGAACGGGAATTCACCCTGTCAAACAGCACTCAACTCTTGAATACGGGCTGCCAGCTTTCCAGCTGACTAGCTTGGAGTCTTTAAACTACTGAACTATCACTCCCTCCTAGTCATATTTGGACAAGGCATATTTACTTGTTTGCCCAAGCTTTTATTTCTCTTTGGTACCGTAGCTGGAGACAATCTCCCTGGGTAGCGTTCAGTCTTCTGCATGTTCTCCTAATGTTTAGGAAAAGGCTAGATGCAGTGTGCAGCTTTCAATTCAATCTGAATGTCCATTGTAATTCTGCTGCTGAGATTGGCATTGCATCTTGTAAAACTGAGGGCATGCTTACTTTATATATTGCTTTCCCACTTAATAAGCTCATAAGGCATTTCCATTTAATGTTCAGAGTCAGAAGCAGGTCCACATGGAGTGCCTTCATGTGAACAGGTGACTTGCTCCTTCCATTCTAGTCCAACGTTTCCCTCTTTAGATCAGGAGCACACAGTGGCAGTATGAAAGCAAATATTTGCATCATGTATTCATGACTTGTGTCCTCGGCCCCTGAAATGGTTATCTCTCACATAAGGCAATCGTCTGCTAGCAGGAACAATTATATTTTTCTCTGTCATGCAGTTAGGGGAGAAATTAATTACCTAGTCCATGGCAAGATTTAAGACACTTATGCTCCAGATTGCCCATTGCGTCATTATTGTAAGTCATCAACCCTGCTGGAAACAGTGGCCTGTACTCAACTTACCTCATATGGGGTTGTACTATCAGGTGATAACAGCACCATTAATTCATGTCACCACTGCATTAAGCCTAAAAAGGCTTTCATTTACTATGGTGCTTCCAAGCAGCCAAATTGCACCATTTAATTGAACCTCGACTTATACAGCAATCCATGCCTAATAAGAACAGCAAAGTCCTGCACAATCAAATAACCACCTTTTGAAATTCTAGCTACAGTATGAGTTAGGAAGCGCAAAGTGTTAGTGGCAACCTCTATTTTTATAGGAAAGTCTGCATGTCTCAGTAGCCGATATTCACACGCCTTTTGCTATGACTTTAACTGTAATGCTCCAGAATGGAATCTTCTAGGGCAGCAGTTCTCAACCTGTGGGTTGTGACCCTTTTGGGGGTCGAACGACCTTTTCACAGGGGTCGCCTAAGACCATCGGAAAACACATATTTCCGATGGTCTTAGGAACCGAGACACCGCTCCTCTATCCATCTCCAGGCTGGTCCACCCACATGCAAATAGACTACTGCAAAAAAAAAATCTGTACCATGGGAACTTCTGAGCATGCGCAGAAGCCAAATTTCCGGCACTGCGCATGCGTCGCCATCTTTTTTTTGGATTTTTCCCCATTTTTTTAACAAAATTGGCACTGTGCGCGCGCAAAGCGCACGCGCGGCCACGAGGAAGCGAACCGGCAGTGAGGTAAGTTAGAACCCACCCCTGAGTTTCCTAATAATTTTATTATTTTATGGTTGGGGGTCACCACAACATGAGGAACTGTATTAAAGGGTCGCGGCATTAGGAAGGTTGAGAACCACTGGCCTAGGGAGATGTAACTCCAAATAGCCTAGTAAAATTACCAAATTTGAGGGGAGAAATATTAGTTCAGCAATTCCTCCAACCTTTTTTTTTTAAACAGAAAGAGAAATACTCCAACCAGTTCTTAAAGGCAGGTACTCCTTGAATTCAACCACAGAATCACTACCGGTAGTAAATAAGTCAGTGGATGAGTTTCCTCCTCACATTCCTTCCTGGAATTCCACTGAAACATGGAATCCAGGGAGACTGTCCACTCCTGGGAGAAATGACAAATTTGGTAAGTCCTGATACAGAATTTTGGAACACGTCAGTTTCATTTCCAGAACTGAATCAGATAAGATGTACGGTACATAACAGGTTTTAGTGTCAGCTAGTTAATCTGCCTAAAAGGGGGACAATATTTTCTTAGCAGGAATCCCTACAGTAATAATTTATTTCTCTAATTTATATGCCATCAGAATCCAGAGACACCTGGTGGCTTACCGTGATAAAAATATAAAGCAACACAGATAAGAACAGTGTAAACATATACAACAGATCAAATCAACTGTCACCGTAATTTTAACTATCAGTTAGCATCTGTCAGAATAAAGCAACATCGGCTTTCAAAGACCCTGCAGAAAAACTCTATGCAGGCAGCTTTAGAAAATGAAGTCAAGCTTGTCACTGAGATAATTGTGATTAACGAAGAGGGAGGTTACTTCATAGGTAGGGGCTGTGACAAAAAGGTATCATTCTCTGGATCTCAACTGATTCAGACTCAGAAAATATGGTTCTCCTATCCAGATCAAGCATTCTGGATAAGTTGGTCACACCTGGACAAGATCATCTTATATTGTATGTACCCAGGGGGCAATCCATTCAAAGGTGAAAAACAAGACTAGGAATTGTATTTGGAAGAGGACTAATGCAATGCCCTCAATATAGTTGTAGGCTACAATTATGTCTGTTCTTGGTGCCAGGAAAGCTGCACTGGGTAAATATTTGTCTCAGATCTTTTTGCAAATGGATATTCAAGGCACACCACCTAATCACCATCTTAATTTGTGAAACCCCTTTTGTCCACACAACCTCTGAGGCAAACCTGTAACTTAAAAGCTATTCTCTATTTAATCTCCCTGTTTAAATCATAGAATTTCAGAATCTGGGAAGAGTCAGAGAATACAATCTTCCATTAGTAAATTCTAATTCTAAAAAGGAAGGAAGGGAGGGAGGAAGGAAGGAAGGAAGGAAGGAAGGAAGGAAGGAAGGAAGGAAGGAAGGAAGGAAGGAAGGAAGGAAGGGGAAGGGGAGGGGGAAGGAGGAAAGGAAAGGAAAATGGTGAAATAATTGTACAGTATTAGAGCTATTGTCTGATCTATTTGGAATGATGCTTAAAGTACAGTGATTAAATGTTCATTCAGGATTACATCCTTTAAAATTCTTTAAATTCATCATAACTTGGCATAAGTTGCTTTATTTCATATCACAGAGTGAATAATTTTACATATACTGTACAATTCTGTAAAAATGAAGATGTTCACTGATTTCTTCTGCATCAGGAGCACACAAATTCTATCCAGCAGTGGGGATAAAATCCCAATTTTTAATCTGAGATTCTGGGATGATCTATACCTGCAGGTACATGACTTGATTAGTCTGTAGTTGATACCTAAGCTTGGCAGGTTAATACGTAAGCTGCTTAATTCAAAAGACCTACCCTTGAGGTGATGTGAACATTTATAGCCATGGCACAAGAACTAGGCTGTCTGATAATTAAACATCAAGTGAGAACCACTTGATAAATATTTACCCATGAAACAGTCTCATTTCAGAAAATGACAGCTGGTGGGCATGAGTTTCTTTAACAGATTCATTAGCCGCATACAAGTAGCCCTCAAATTACAGCTATTTGGTTAGCGACCATATAAAATTGCAATGGCACTGCAAAAGAAAAAAAAAGTCTTATGACTTGTCCTCACACTTACAACTGTCACATCATCCCTATGGTCACATGATCGAAATTCAGGCACTTGGCAACTACCGTGTATTTGCAACGGTTGCAATGTCCCAAGCTCCTGTGATCTTCCCGTGTGACCTTCCCAATTGGCTTTCAACAAGCAAAATCAAAGAGGAAATCTGAATTCACTTATTGATTGTGTGATTCACTTTAGCAGGTAAGTGATTTGCTTATAACAACTATGGCAATATATATATATATATTCCCAGTTCAGTCTTCCCAGCCAATATGTGCAAAATGAGTGAAGATAAGCTGATGCATTTATAATTGTGCTGTGCATTTAACGAGAATGTAGTTTAGTAATTCCTGAATTGAACTACCTCTTTGCTTCCTTCGCTCCCTTAGCAAACCTGCTCAACATTACCGGGTGGAAAGGAATTGTAGAATTCTGGGTCTGTGCATTCGTGACTGAATGAGGAGGGTGGATGGAAACAAATGCACGCCAGATAATTGTACATGTGAATAAGTGAACTATATTGCCATGGTATTGGTGGGGGGTGGAATCCATTTAGGCATTTGGTTGGCTGCTGTGGGAGAAGAACTTCCATGTTATAAACTTGCATGACTGGTTATGTTGCTGTCTTGAAAAATACAAACACCAGTCTTCAGTATATTACAAGGTCTTGTTTGAGTAACTGAACAAGATCCGAATTTGTACCTTTGCTGGGGAAGTGTGTATATGGGAGAAACCTACATTTTTCTTCAAAGAGAATGTCATATGATTGTATATATGTGTCTAGGCATACAAAATGCAGTCTGTGCTGCACATGTCCATGAACTACTGATGTTCATCTAATTAATTGCCTGCTCAACGAAGGTTGAAGATGCCCTGCATTATAGTTTAAAGTTGGCTTTTACAACACATCCTTGCTGTCATAAAGCTCCCCTCCCACCTCCTCTAAAATACAAAATGACAGTAGGACTTGGAGGGGAATGCCATTTGTGTGTGGATCTCAGTTCTTGCAAAATGGCTAGAGGGTCTTCCTTGTCCCATATGACATAGATCAAGTGTACAAGGACAACAGAGCCCAGAAGCAGGATGCTTGTAGCGATTGCTGGGGCTGAGTTCCAAATATCAGATTACGCAGAGACTCAGGAAGAACAGGCTATATGCAGCCATATATATCTATATCTCCATGCTGTTTGGCCCAGTCATTTCTCTTCTTATTAATCAACTTGACATCTTATGATTATCTTCTTGTTGCAAATGCAAATTTCTGTCTTTGCAGTCAGGTTGGGCCAATATTTTGCCTCTCTAGCTTCCCCAGAAAAGGTGTGGGGGGGTTGAAACAAGCACTGGTTACATAGGCTAAAATATAAAGGTATATAGAATGTATCTAGGTTTCAGTTGGTAGAGTTCTTGCTGCATGAAACCATCACGGATGTAAAGAGTTGCTCCTTTTGACACAGGGTCTAGCAAAGCTGGATGCTTCTATCTGTACAACTTACATTCTTAATTAATCAATTTGGTCACATGAATGGATCTGACCAAGAGCATAAATGATAAGAGAGAAATGATGCTTGATCCTTTGCAATTTAAGCATGGTTGATGGAAGGGCAGCTATCATGATTGCATACTAAGCAAGGCATAATATGCTACTCTGCTTTCAGGAAAACTTAACTTGAAGATAAGCCAGCTATCTACTGGATCAGACATTAGCCCTGAACTCCCACTTAAAACCATTCATTTCTCCTCCGAAAGATGCCCACTTGGCTTCAGAAATGTCAGTTACTTTTTCATTCCTTTCAACTTCAGTGCAGATTTTATTAAGAGAACGAGTGAGATACTTTCAGATCAAGAGCATACCCTGGCAACTACCATACAGTACATGAACAATCCTGTGAAAGGAAGCATTTTTTTAAAACTACAAACACCATGTTTTAGTGCAGAAACACCAGGTTTTAGTACAGGGGGCAGCAACAATACTAATGGGGTCTCCTGGAGTTGCCTATTCATTCAGTGATTTACTATCATGTCTTTGCAAATGTCAGATGTCAGGGTGTTTCTCTCTCTCTCTCTCCCACTCCCTCCCTCCCCCTCTCCCCCTCTCCCCCTCTCCCCCTCTCCCCCTCCCCCTCCCTCCCTCCCTCCCTCCCTCCCTCCCTCCCTCCCTCTCTCTCTCTCTCTCTCTCTCTCTCTCTCTCATGTTCTGGTTGCCACAATGCAAAAAGGATGCTGAGACCTTAGAAAGTATATGCAGAGAAGAGCAACAAAAATGATAAAGGGTTTGGAGACTAAATTGTATGAGCCAGCCCCCTGCAAAGGACCACACCACCAGTTTATAGTCATGTATAGTTAACTAGCAGTAGTCTGCACATATCTAGTTCTAAAACTTAGATTCCTAATAAGGAATGGCCTAATTTTCATTTTCTAATTGGCATTCCTTATCTCTTTTGCTAGGAAAGCAATCTTTTTGTCTTTATATTCCTTTCTCATATGTAGGTGGCTCCCTTGCTTCTGTGTAACAGCAAAGCATAAACCTCTCTTCTAAAGTGGCGTTAATTTAGCTTTTTTAAAATAACCTCTAACAATATGCAGCTCAACAAGTCAATACTCCTTCTGCTTGCCATCCATTTTGAACAAATCCTTTCCTTGCTTGTAAATATAACCCCAAAGAAAAGTGTCAAAAGCATATGAAAATTAATAAGAAATAACAGTTGGTCATTATTCTTTAAGGATTGATTATTTGATTGTCAACAGACTTAGTGAGTGAGAAAGAGAAAAATCTACCTGAAGTAGGATTTTTTTAATGCCTTCAGTTGCTATGTAGTGTAGAAGCCTTGATGAAGGACAAATCAACTTGCATATCAGGTGAGATCTCTGCATTTTCTATGCACAGAAATAATTCAACTACAAAAACAACATTAAAGAATATGAAGAGTTCAATTGAAAATTATAAGAGGGAGCTAGTAAGCATAAAAACCTGAGCAGGCTAGCTTTTCCTATGTCCTTAAGGAAAAAAAATGAAAGAAGGAAGGAAGGAAGGAAGGAAGGAAGGAAGGAAGGAAGGAAGGAAGGAAGGAAGGAACGAAGGAAGGAAGGAAGGAAGGAAGGAAGGAAGGAAGGAAGAAAAATATTTAGAAAAAGACAATCATATCTAACTTTATCATACTAAAATGCTGGCTTATCAGGTATTTTAGATCTGTCTTAATCATTAATATTCTATGATAGTTATTCAAATGTTCTTTTTGCAAAGTTAGGATCATGTATCAAGGGAATTCATAGTGGTAATACATCTAGTAAAATTGTAATCTTTTTTCATATTTTATTATGAAATAATATATATGGAGTTTTTGTTCATGAATGAAGAAACTAGTATACGTCCTTCGGATATGTGTGCAGATTGGGAAAACACAGCTGAAATTTCCCATTTGGTCACAAAGCTCAGTGGAAGACAACCCCCCCTCTCCCTCTCTCCCTCCTCCTCGTCCTAATCCTCCTCCTCCTCGTCGTCCTCGTCGTCCTCGTCGTCCTCCTCATCCTTGTCCTCCTCCTCCTCCTCCTCCTCCTCCTCCTCCTCCTCCTCCTCCTCCTCCTCCTCCTCCTCCTCCTCCTCCTCCTCCTTCTTCTTCTTCTTCTTCTCCTTCTTCTCCTTCTTCTTCTTCTTCCTCCCCCTCCTCCCACCTCTCTCTCCTGCTTTTCAGATTGGTATTTGTCAGGTCCAAAATCAAGAATGGGATATGGTAATTCTTCTTAGCTGAGTTCTTTATAATTTCACATCTTCAGACAAAATCTTTCCAGATTAAAACTCTACTGTGCATGTACAATATACTTTGTGAACCATTAGGAAGAGTCTATCTTCACCCTCTTTCTCTCACACATCATATCTGGGCTGAATTGCCGCTTACCCCCTCTGTCCTTGGGATCTACCTCCTCATTCATTCCATCACAATATTCTAGTGTCCTCTAGATTTTTTTTTAACAACAGTTCCTGTCAACTTCCTACCCTGGCAAACAGGAAGGAGCTACTGGGATTTATGATTTAGAAAATATGGAGGATACTGGGTGGCCTATTCCTTCTTTGTCCCCCTAACATATCCCAAAATGTCATCCCAGGTGAATGAATCCTCATTCTGTTCTAACTTAAAGGAATCACATTTTATTTCCATGTGTTATTTCCTTATTTGCTTTTCCATAATTGCAAAAGACCAGCCCTACTTAATGGCAATAAGAAATCCATTGCAATCAATAAATATATGACTTTCCAGATGCTAAACATTTATTCCAAGCATATAAGCATGAATTGAAGAGCACCAAAGTATCCAGAAGTGCCCTGGATAGCTACTTCTATAACAAGCCGGCAGAGGGAGCTTTGTTTAAATTCCTTGTGGAGGATGCTGGTTTCAAGGTTCAATTAATTCTAACTGAGGTTGAGACCCTACCAAGGGAGACGCTGAGGAGTCACCTTGATATATTTTACAGTTAATCAGATATCATGCTTTGCCAAGGGAATGTTGTGAACTCAACAGAAGCAGGAGGAAATGGAGCTCCTTTGGATTAGCGCAAGGCAGCAAGGGGCAAAAGAGAAAGGATAAGAAATAAAATGAAATGTGACAGTAGGCATGCCCTAAGGCACTGACTCTGTCCACTTACCCCTCCTGTGCTATTATCCCCAGTAAGAGAAAGGGACAAAAAGCAACCATAACATTGAAAACATAGCCCTGAAATATTTTATTGTTATTATTTAAGATTTAATCTTCAATTCCATTCGCAGTTTGGGACTGGTGAAAACTTAACAGTTCAAGTCCTAACCAAGGACCTAAGAGCTGTTAAGGTAACGAACTGAGTATAGAAGCAGTTCTGAGTAAGGTGGTTTTTGCAAAGTCAGGATATTCAGGTCTAATAAGTTCAAGATTTCCATGTATCTCGCAACCCTTTGGGTATTGCTCCAAGGGCTCTTATTACTATTGGTACAATAGCCACCCAGAGTCCTTCGGGGATTGGGCGGCATGCAAAACTATTAAAATAAATTAAAATAAATAAATACAGCCATTGATTTCTTCCTCCACAATCACTCAACTTCAATTTGCAGATCGGGATATTTCATCATTTTTTCTAGCTGTTTCTCTTCAATCCGTGCATCACCTGGTATTGTATCATCATCATCACCACCACCACCACCACCACCACCACCACCACCACCACCATCATCATCATCATCAGTAGTCACCTACAGTTAGATTCATATCTGAGTAATCTTCAGTTAGATTCACAGTCTAAGACTGGTAGAAACTTAATAATTCAAGTCTTAACCAAAGACTTAAGAATCATTAAGTATGAGTACTTAATGTACTTAGATTCAGTATTATGACACAATCAGCCAGATGTTTAGATTGGATTCGGCATTTTTGTCGACCTATGGAGCCCTTCCCAAGGATCTGGGATAGGCTGATGTGGATGTTTGATGGCCTTACAGGTATTGTCGCAAAGGATGTAAGCAGTTCCGAGCAAAACTGACCTTTGTAATCGACTGATTATTTTGTCAATGCTGATGATATTCAAGTGTGGTCCCAGTTGTTTTGGGTTTGCACCCAAGGCACCTATTACTATTGGTACTATCTTTGTTTTCTTCTGCCATAATCATTCTACTTCTTCTTATTACTATTATTAGGAACTGCTATGGCTCAAAAGATAAAGTGCTCAGGGTTATCTCTTCCTTCAAAATTGAGTCATCACAGGTAAAGAATAAACATTGCAGTTGTAATTTTGTGTTGTAAACCTGAAAAGTCATCTATAAATTTCACATATAGAATGCAGTAAAATCATGTAACTCTTTTCTGCTGGTTTCTGTTAGGAAAAGAAAGCCAGAACAGTCTAAAAGGATGGTAGGATGAACTGCCTCTTGTTTCCCATAGTTGGTCTCCTCTTTCAATAGCCTTCTTTTTTCAGATAGCTCCTCTAAGTGAGGAATGATATAGTGAGATAGCTGGAGCAACTACTGGAGAAGATAGACACTGCAGAATCTCACAATCTACTCCTCTGAAATCCTTCCCCCTCTAGAGCAATGCTTGGAATATAGCCAGAGGTAGACTGCTGCTGGTTTGGGTGATCCGGTAGGTCTGACCAGTGGCTGGGCCCTCCTGCCGTCCCGGCGCTATCCTGTCCTATATAATTGCCGTGTGTTTGATGCTGCGTGCATGTGCAGAAGGTGCTCACATTTTCGGTTCTGGGTGAACCGGTTGTTACATTATTAAAGATGGAGAATGAGACACTTTCTGATGAGGACTAGGCCCAATTCACTATCTAGTCCAATTCATTGGTCTAAGAGGTTGCTTCATTTGTGTAAGAGGAGGTTGGTGAAAAAAAGCAGCTTTGATGAGTAGGGAGTCCTTTTCACCTGCAGTAAAGGAATTTACCCTGGCTTATAATCAGTCAGTCAGTCAGTCAGTCAATTAATCAATTAACTATGTAAATCACATACAATCATGTCTGTCACATACAACCATTTCCTTCCTTCCTTCCTTCCTTCCTTCCTTCCTTCCTTCCTTCCTTCCTTCCTTCCTTCCTTCCTTCCTTCCTTCCTCCCTCCCTTCCTTCCTTCCTTCCTTTTAACATGCAAAAGGTATACTTTGAGAATTACAATATGATGGACATTGGACTATTATATCTGCACTGCAAATATTCAACTCCGTGCTATCATGTTGATACAAAAAATTCTTTCGTGCCATCTAAGAACTGTGGTGATGCAGTGGTTAGAATGCAGCACTGCAATCAAATTCTGCCCACCCAGCAGGAGTTCAATCCTGACAGGCTCAAGGTTGACTCAGTCTTCCATCCATCCAAGCCTGGTAAAATGAGAACCCAGATTTTTGGGGGCAATATGCTGACTCTGTAAATTGCTTCAAGAGTACCATAAAGCACTATGAAATGGTATATAAGTCTAAGTGCTGTTGCTAGTACTATTGCTAAATGTTTGTCTGGAAGCTGGGGTGGCCTACTCACCCCAGAAATTTGTTCTGAAATACAGAAGCCCCTTTCATCATCATCCCTAACAACTATCCTTGGATAACTCAGGCTGGGGAAATGCTATTTTATTACTGCTAGTGTTTATTTACTTCTTTCCGATGTGGCAATAAGTAAATAAATGTGCCTTCAAGTCAATTGACTTCTGTCAATTGCTGGACTAGTCCCTGCTGTTTTCTTGGTAAGGTTTTAGAAGTGAGTTGCCACTGCCTGCTTCCTAGGGCTGAGAAAAAGTGACTGGCCCATGCTCATCCAGCGGGCTTTCATTTCAAGTTGGGATAGAACTTGTGGTCTTGGTTTCTAGCCTGATACCTTAAACACTACACCAAGCTAAGCACCTCTGAACTATACACCCCAAATGAACCTGAATGTTCTTGATCATTTATATAGGATAATTTGTGGGCCAAGTCATTTTACAGAAAATCCAGTCTTGTGACTAAAAAGTGAATAAATGTAACGGGTAACATTACAGAATAAGAAAAAAAATAGTTTAAGAAGTTTTCCCATATAGTAGCAAAAGTGTACAACTTTTATTTGAAAATGTAATTCTCGTGCCAAGATTTTCAGAAAGTAGGGGCGCTAAGAAAAAGGAAATCCCTTATTTTAATTTGGTTTAAATTGACATTAAATTAATATAAGTGCAATTAATACAATTGTTCCTAATGTATTGAATACATTGCCCTTTCTGTCATAATAATAACAAAGCGGTGGTGACATATGGTAGGGCTGTGCAGCTATTTAAGTAGCTTTAAAGAAGTTATTAAAAGCATTCTGGAGTCCTTTTAAAGCAGCTGTATTGTTTCCTGGGATTCTGCAATTGCCCTCTACAGCTGCCAGGTGATCCCAAGAAACAACATGGATGCCTTAAAGAGCTGCAAACAGGTGTGACATTTGCTCCAAAACATCTTTTCAAATCATGGCTCACACTCTTAGGGGTATACAATCAAATACAGTCAATACGAGGATTTGGTATCAAGAGCTATGTACCCTACATTGGAAAGATAAGTAAATATAGGATTCCCCACCCCCCTCTTCTGCAGAGGTCAAATACGGGAAGAAGTCTTGAGTCAGATTGAATGGGAAGCCAAAATCAGACCAGTTGCAAATTTTCAATGGGAAATCAAGCAAAATCAATGTTTTAATCAGGCTCGATGCACATATAAATATTTAACTTCTCTTTCCAAAGTGGAAAACGGGCTAAACTATTGAGCCATGTCAACTCTGGTGAGGTCAGGCCTTTGCCATCTTCAGTAAAATAAAATTAAAAATAAATCAATTATATGTGTGTGTGTGTGTGTGTGTGTGTAACACATTTTTACTGATAATAAAAATGAAGGGAGACTAGTATAGATCTATTTCAAGCTATTTAGCTCTCATCAGCTAGCCATACCCTTACTGGGATTTGAACCTGGGCAGCCTACCTGTAAGGCAGTACCTTTAACCTCTAAGCCACAGGCTCTCCTCCTGTATCAGCTTGTACCAGGGAAGGGTTATATGTTTTTTTTTTGTCGAGTCACTCTGGTATACCCAAATATGGGAGGTAGCATACTGCTTCCTTTTTGCCTTTCAGCCCCTCCAGGGGCCATCCAAGCAGTTGCTATAGACGACATTCTCTCTCTCTCTCTCTCTCTCTCTCTCTCTCTCTCTCTCTCTCTCTCTCTCTCTCTCTCTCTCTCTCTCTCTCTCTCTCTCTCTGTGTGTGTGTACACAACACACACACACACACACATATATATATATGTTTTATATATATATATATATATATATATATATATATATATATATATATATATATATATATATATATATATATATATATATATATATATATATATATATATTGCTGTCTCCAGCTGCAAGATGGTTAGCCACTTCTAGCTTAGTCTCAACTTTATTTTTTAGATCACATCCATTTGTGTAAGCAAAAATCCTGATTCAAGGAAAAGAAAAGCCACATGGATACATGCTGCAAAAGAGTATGGGTTACAGAGTCGCTGAACTTATCCATACCCTGTATATGCAATGGGCAGGCGAGCTCACATGGGTTCGCCTTTAGGAATATTTACCTAGATTTTGATTTGAATTCTTTACAATTGCCACGGCTTTTATTGGCAGGGGAGCGGGCTGGCTTGATTTACAGAAGGAAGCGAATGAGGTTCTTTTCTGAAGCATCCAAAGGGATTCTTATCATTACAAGACTTCTGCCATCCAATTGCTGGGTTGAAAAAAAAAAGAAGGGAGGGGGAACAAGAAGAAAAGAAGAAGAACGGGAGAATAACTTTTCAAAAGGAAATAAAATGTCAGTGGCTTGTTTTTGCAATATGTACATTTCGGCAACATAATGTACTGCAGAGTTGACGCTACAGATGGTTGCGGGGAATCAGAGCCGTTTCCAAGAGGCAAGAGAGGATGTACTTTTTATATCTCTTTACCCAGGGCTAATGCTTTTTCAGGAGCTTTTCAGGGCTGATGAAAGTGAAATTCCATTGCCTCTTGACGACTTCTTTAAACCTGAAAGAAGCAGCCACAGGGGCCAGGCTAATTGTGATAAATGCATACTAATTAAGTGTTGGAAGTTGCATTCACAGCTCCAAAAGGATTTGTTTTTAAAAGAAAAGAAAACCCTTTACAGTATTTGTTAAATCCATCCTGGTAAGGAAGAGGCCCTAAGTGTTTACATTCTCTCACGCCTTTTTTTCTTTTCCTTTTTCCGCTCAGGTAAGCATCTATATTATTCTTAAAATACTGCAGTTAAATATGGCCCGTGTTTCAATTAGGATAGCTGCCCTTGGATCGATGACCCACAAATCTTTGATATACAGGCAAGGAACACAGTGGGATGCCTCCAGGAATGAGTTCATTGCCAAAACTGTGTTGAAGTTCCAAAGGGTTAATCCCTTCCTATGTGCAATTTAATACATCATAACTGCTGAAAATTGGAGGCCGCATAATTTATTTTCTTTGGTCTGGGCACATCGGCCTCATGTTTGGCTGTGGTTTGACTTCAGAGAGACACACCTAAATCTTACAAGGGTCCCAGGCGGCCTGTGTCAGTCTTACAGCAAGCCTGTGGTACTTGGATGGAGCCCAAGGATTAGGTGTGCCTGTGAAAGATTCCCCCCCCCGCAATGCCCTCCCCTTTCCTTCTTTGGCTGTACAAAAGCAGGAGGATGTCATGGGAATAAGCTGCACTCCTTCCCCTCTCTCTCTTTTTGAAGGCCACATATCAACGGGGTATCTAACCACTCCGAGTCAGGCTTTGCACAAAGGTATACATTAAAATAAATAGAACATGTAACTAGAAAGAACAGAAAAGGGAAGGAGTCTCGGGGTAAATGGAGAAAGGAAACAATTGCTTCATTGTGGAGAGGCAGGGATGTGGAATCGCAGAGTGTAGCGCCATCTACAGGAGGATTTGTAAAACATCTTTCAACTAAAAGAAAAGTTGACTGGAGTGAAAACTTCCCCCTTTCCTCAACGTTTAACAATCTCTGTTTCATCTCCACAGATATATTCAACTGACTATGTTGTTGTTGTTTTTTCCCCCTGAGCAGATTGCACTTAGAAGTTCACAACAAATATTGTAGAGAAAATCTATTTCCTTTGGCACTGTGTTGTTTTTCCACAATATTTCTGTTTGTTTATTCCAACCCTGTTTTTTAATTACACATTTAAAAATCCAGTTCTGAGAACTCTTCCTGCCCCTTATCCCACATCCTATTGGTTAGCAGAACACCATCTCAAACCTGTCAAAGAATTTTTTTAAAGGGATCGTTTCCAAAGTTTGGTCCCACATTACCACTGTGCCTTGAAAGAAATCCCAACACAGATGAAATCAATAAACTTATTTTTAATGTGTTCCTTCCTCCAGACAACTTCAGATTTTTTTTCTCTTTTCCCCTCTTTTTCTGGGCATGCCTAATTTATGCCTGTTTTATACACTGAGAAGTATTCTCATATATTTTTGCTGGAAATGTGATGTTTTTGCAGCTAAAAAAATGAAATTTGTTAGTGAGAAAAAAGGACAAGTATAACCTCTTAACTGCAAACTTCCTTTGCCTCCCAGAAATCTCATATGTAGGATGTTGTAACATATGTAAAATGTTACACATATAGACAATATAGTTTGTCGACTATAGAAAACTGCCTGGATGATCCCAGGAGGGGCCGAAAGGCAAAAGGAAGCTGTGATGTTTCCTTCCATATACCAGGATGACTCGACAGAATAAATATATATAACCCTTTCCTGGTGAAGAGCTGATAGGGAAGAGAACCTTGTGGCCTAGAGGTTAAACTTCTGCCTTACAAGCAGACTGCCCAGGTTCAATTCCCACTACGGGTATGGCTAATTGACGAGAGCAAAATAGCTCGAAATAGATCTATAATAGTCTCCCTTTATTTTCATTTATCAGCAAAAAATGTTACACACACACACACACACACACACACACACATATTTCTATTCTATTCTATTCTACTCTACTCCATTCTTTATATGTGCATATTTATGTATGTATGTATGTGTGTGTGTGTGTGTATAATAGGTATGTGTACACATACCTATTATACACATATACAAATTTTGCTTTGACAATGTCTAGAAGCTGAGCAGAGAGATTTAGGCATGAGGTCACTGTGCTGATGGAGGCAACAATCACAAATGTGTGCTTTTCTGCTGATATTTGGTTTACACTTTACAAGCCAAGAGTTAGAAGTGGAGAAGACGGAGCTGAAGGGATGTTGACTTTTTCAGAAGTGGCGGGTAAAAATGCAATCAGGGTTGTTTAATTCTGCTTGTCTTGCTTTGTGCTCTTTAAGAAGGCTATAATCCTCTCATTTCTTACCTGAGCAGAAGCTTCATTGAACTCAGTAGGACTAATGGCAATGTGCATATAATTTTGTAGCTCAAATTTTGTCCTGGAGAAATGTGATTCTGTACATAGTTTTATGCTGGCCAGTAAAAAGTTGAGGCAAGAGGAGAAGTGGGAAGAACTTGTTGTTGTATTATTTATCTGGCAAATGCATTGCTTAATTCTTTGGAAAGAGAATATCACTTATATACACTTACCTGGGAAAAGACTCACTGAATTTAGCAAGACTCACATCTGAGTCTCAGGAGTGAAATCCAGCAGGTTCTGACAGGTTCTGGAGAACCGGTAGCGGAATTTTTGAGTAGTTCGGAGAACCGGCAAATTCCACCTCTAGCTGGCCTCAGAGTGTCTTGGGAATGGAGATTTTGCAATATCCTTTCCCCAGGAGTGGGGAGGGAATGGAGATTTTGCAGTATATTTCTCCTGGAGTGGGGTGGGAATGGAGATTTTGCAGTATCCTTCCCCTGCCATGCCCACCAAGCCACACCACACCCACCAAGCCACGCCCACAGAAGTGGTAGTAAAAAAGTTTGGTTTTCACCACTGCTGAGTATACATGTTAAGAAGTTGCCAATGTCTTTGTTTCCTTCTGCATAGGCATTACAAGGGAAGAGGGATGCAGCTCTTGCCTTTATTTTGAAGTCTTTGAAGTTCAAACTCTATCCATTTTAAACTCTCCATAAAATAGGATTTTTTTTATTTTACGACCCTGTAATCCTTTAATTCAGGGTAGAGTCAGGGTAACTGAATGGAGCTGAGTGTTTACTGGCCGGGTGCCCTTCCTGAGGCCTACACAGAGTTCAAAGCAGATATTTTCTCTTTGTGCCCTGATAGAGAAACATCTGTCACTGCCTAGGATTGAACTTTCAAGCTTCCAAATGGAAGGCAAACACCTTCACTCACTAGGCCACCATGCTGCTCACCATCAAAACAGGAATGTGGACTTTAACTTTCTGGAAAAGGTATAATGTATCACCGGGGTAAATCTAATAAAGTAAGGATAGAGCAATATTTTTTTCAAAATCTTGTTCGGTTGCATTGTCCAGTTGTAAAGCTTGAGAGATGGAATGTGTGCTAGGAAGAAGCAAAACAATTAATAATTGCATTATGAATTATGTGTTGCACATGACTGTAACCTTGTCTCTTTTCTGATGCTGGGCAATTGGTAGCTTTTGATGTGATTTCAGGTTTTTCCCAAGGTGCAGTAGCATTTTATCCATCTAAAGCAGGGGTGTCAAACTCAAGGCCCACGGGCTGGATCCAGCCTGTGGGGTGCTTAAATCTGGGCCCCGGGGCCAGCCTGGAAATATCAAAGGACCGGCCCGTGGTGCCTCTGCCAGCCAAAATGGGCCATGTGTGTGTGTGTGTGAGCCCCCCCCAGCCCGTTTTCAGCCTCCCTGGCCTCCTGCAGCACTCTGCCAGCCGAAAAGGGTCGCACAGGGCCTCCATGCGGCCTGTTTTCGGCCAGCAGAGTTCTGCAGGAGGACTGGATTGGACTGGATTACAATTATGTGGCCTCAAGTAAGTGCCTTATCTGGATAGAAAACAAGCAACATCCTATGTTAATACTACAGTTTAATGCCAGATTTTACATACTGTAAATCAATTTAATCTACAATCAACAGTCTATAATTGACAGCCATTTCTATTTATTATCCTGGAAATTTACCTCTGCTGTTAGATCTTGTATTATCATGTTATTTATGCTATTGTATTTTTATTATTAGTTGAATAATAAAAATACAATAGTATAAATAGCTTTTCTGCCTGGAAAAGCAATTTACTATTAAACAATGGGGTACAAATTTAGAAATAAAAGGTTTAGTGGAGGTATGAAGAATAAGTAATAAAAGTTTGCCAGTAATATCTGGTAGAAGAGATAGGAAAATGGTTATGCTAAAGAACTGTGGAAAGAAAGAAGGGAAAAGATGCATCTTGAGCAGGGGTTGGTTCCTCCCAGTTCGGACCAGTTCGCCCGAAATGGTAGCAGCCTGCTGGTGATGTCACGATGATGTCACCAAACCAGATCGGTCAGTGCCGGTCCGTGGGCACCGCCATCTTTTTTTTAAAAAAAATAGAATTTTGGGGGGGGATTTTTTTTTCTGTCATGCGCAGAAGTGGAGTTTCCGGCACTGTGCATGCGATCACCATTTTGTTTTTGGCTTTAAAAAAAATTTGGGTTTTTTTTGTACTGCATGCGCGCACCCACGAGGCGTGGCCACGCGGTGCGGGAGGAAACGAACCAGCAGCGAGGTAAGTTGGAACCCACCCCTGATCTTGAGCCTGTGTCAAATGCCCACCATGCCCACGCCCAACCCAGCCATGCCCACCCCTGGCCACACACACACCTTGGCCCTCCGAGGTCAAACACAACCCTGATGCGGCCCTCAATGAAATCAAGTTTGAAATTCCTGATCTAAAGCATACTAAGAGTAGATACATGTGAAAGAGGCAATGTCTGCTTTGAAATTTGTTACATATGAATGAGTCAGACCTGCCTTGATCAACAGACTCATCCTAAAGAACGTGGTCCATATACATTCACTGTCTATGCACAGAAACCAGTTTGGCTGGTCAAGGCAAAGTGTCACAGCTACTCCATAGCTTTGAATGGAGGCTGCCTGGTTTTGCTTTCAGAGGGTGATGCCTTTAACTTTTTCTTTCACTTCAAATTACTAAGAGACATGGAGCACTAATAACAGACATGGTGATGAGGCTGTTCTTGCTGCCAAACAAAAAGTTTCCATCTTCTGAAAATCTCTCCCAGTTGGACTTAGCTAGTGATCTAGAGCTCCAAAGCTCAGGGACTGGAAGAGAAAACTTCTTAATTATACCAGCAGGGGCTTGATTCCTATTCCTAATACAGCTGGCTAATGTTTCTGAGTTGTGGTGCTAAAGCATTTTTGCACAAGTGCCATGTGCAATTCTCGGCTTTAGCAGAAGACAGAATCCCTTTTTAGGCATACCATTTAACAGGTGGACGGCCAATGCATGTTTGTTTATGAGTCTATGTAACACAGTTGCAAATTCACTACATTTCTGCACATTCTTGTTCTTCTGAAATAAAAGAATAGCAGAACAAAAATGTTCAAGAATTCCAGATATATTATAAGAAGTCAGTCCTCCACATCATTAACATCATGTGTGGTGTATAACAAATCACTTCCTTCATTTTTTTAAAAAAGAAAATATTTGCCCAATTTTAATCTATCTATCTATCTATCTATCTATCTATCTATCTATCTATCTATCTATCTATCTATCTATCTATCTATCTATCTATCTATCTATCTATCTATCTATCTATCTATCTATCTATCTATCTAGATCCTCTTATCTACCAATTCAGAGAGCCGTGGGGGCTCAGAGGTTAGAACGCAATATAAATGCAAGCTAATTCTGCCAACTGTCAGGCGGAGTTCAATCCTGACCCACTCAAGGTTGACTCAGCCATCCTTCCGAGGTCGATAAAAAGAGGACCCAGATTGTTGGGACAATATGCTGACTCTGTAAACTGCTTAGAGAGGGCTGTAAACAGTGGTGGGTTCCTACTGGTGCGGTCCACTCTATAGCACCAGTAGCGGCCCTCTGGTGACATCACAGTACCTGTGCAGTCGGTTGCCGGTGCCTGGGCGCTGCCATTTTTTAAAAAAAAAATTTAATTTTTTTTAAAAAAAATTCTTTTGTGCATGCTTAGAAGCTGAGCTTCTGGCACTGCGCATGCACTGCCTTCCTACCCCACAGTGAGTCCAAGCAGGGGAGGTTGGCTGAGGGAGCACGTGAGACACTGAAAGAACGGGCGGCAGGACCTATCTCAGTTCCTCTCCCTTCAGCAGTCTGAGAAGCCATGAACGTGCGGTGATGATCCCAGGCATTTTCGCACGTTCAAGGATTCTCAAGCTGCTGAGGAGAGTGGGAACGGGCAGCAGGAGCCTAGGATCATCGAATGGGGAGAAGCATTCAGGCCAGACAGAGCCTCCTAGAAGAATCGCTGCCGCTGTCTTGCTGCTCCCGTTGCGGGGGGCTGTGTTGCGGGTGGGCAATGCCCCCCCACTTCTCCGGCCGCTGCCAAGCTCCCGAGGCCCACGCCCACCCAGTCACATGGCTGGCAAGCCACACCCACAAAATAAGCCACGCCCACAGAGTGGTAGTAAAAAAATTAGGAACCCGCCCCTGGGTGTAAAGCAGTATGAAGTGGTAGGTAAGTCTAAGTGCTAGTGCTAGTGCCCTCTATCATCTATCCATACATAGATACAAAATAAACAAATATATACAGTATACATACAGTACTCCTAAATTCATTTCTTTGTTGATGTATGTATCCAAAGCTTGAACACATATCAGATAATGTTCATTAAAGATTCAGTTCGCTGTACACTATTCTGACTGAATACATTGTGCAAGGAAGTCTGTCACTTCTTAACATTAATTAATAGTTTTGCATCCATCCATCCATCCATTTCATGTATATCTTATCTTTTGTTCAAGAGCTCATGGTAGTATGCATAGTGCTTCCAACTCCTATTTTTCTTCCCAACAAAAATCCTGTGAGATAGGTTGGGTGGAAAAAGAAATGGTTGGCTCAACATCACCCAGTGAACTTTTCTGGATGAGGATGAACTAAAACCTGGGTGTTCGACTCATTCCTTGACTAATGGGCAGCTTGCTAACTGGAGGGCAGCCCAGTGGATCAACAAGACTGCTGGAAGAGTGGAAGGGGTCTAGTAGTGCTGCATAGTTATAGTCACTAGAAAAAAGGAAGTCAGCTGGGGGGAGGGAAGAGTACAGGTAGTCCTTGACTTACAAACGGTCACTTAGCAACCATTTGAAGTTATGACAGACCCTCCCCAAAAAGTATTTATGACCCAGTTTCAAAGTTCTGACAGTTGTCAATCATGTGACTGCATTTCAGGTGCACGGCAACCCCACCCACACTTATGGCTGTTTGCAGTATCCTGCAGTTATGTGATCATGGTTATGATGGTTTTGCATTTACTTCTGGCTTTCATTAAAAAAAAAAAAGCCCGATGGGTTCATTTAACAACTGCAGATTCACTTCATGACCATAGTGATTCACTTGACAACTGTCACAAAAAAGATAATAAAATTGGGTCAGTCATGTGATGACAACAGTTAGAACTTAGGACCCTAATGGACAGGTCCCAGTCGCAAATTGAGGACTGTATGTACATCCTTCTGAGGACTGTTGGCCAGAATATTTTGGGAACTGGACTTTCCTTTTTGGGTCTCTCAAGAAAACATTGTGAAAGGAGTGCCCCATAGATAAGGACATAGATAAGGACAGTGGGGTTGTCTGTTTTGTGTGTCTTTCTGTGGTGTATCAGATGTGGACAATATATCAGGGGGCTTCATGGCTCACCAACCTCTCTTCTAAAAACCCTCAGCCAGCTTTCTTTTCATTCTAAGGATTTGTGTGTGGGGGGGGGCATTCAAGGACATCCTATGATTGTGGATTGAGACACCCATCTCATCCCATAAAAAAAAACCTGTAAACCTATTCCCAAATGGGAGCCATTTTGGAATAAGACTGTTCCTATGCCACCCCAAGCTTATTGTTTCATGTTTGATTAATTTGAAAGTAATGTACCTCTTGGTTGTTATTTTTCCTTGTTAAACAACATGTTAACATGGAGAGCAACAGAGGGAAAGATTTCATAAATAAAACTCTACACTTCTGGGTTTCTCTGGGAACAGGAATCCTGTCTGCAGAAGGTTCTCAGGGGGCTTCCACTCATAGATGTCTCAAAATGTTGCTTTTCTTCCTTCACTGGCATGTCTACCACCATTCATTTTAGGTCATAATTTCCACTTGTTTAGTTGCACTTTGTTTGTACAGCACATACATTACCATCAAGTATGTGTTTGGTCCATGTGGAGGATGAAAGGAATGAAAGAGTTTTGCAGTGAGTCCCAGAATTTGAGTGTAAGTCTTAAACCATCCTTGTTACTTATATACGTTCATGTACTGCATTTAATTGTCATCCAAGCACCAAAAATGAGAGACTAGCTAAGATTGGCATTATCCCGACATGTCCCACTGAAGATGCATATATTACATTAGAGTTATTCTCTCTCTCACTCTCTTCCTCCCTCCTTCCCTCCTTGTACCTCTCCCCCTCCCTCTCATTCTCTCATTCTCTCTCTCTCAATTTCTCTCTCAATCTCTCAATGTCAATCTGTTTTTTAGTCTGCTACATTCTTACCCATGGCTTAGGTTCCTTCTTCTGACAATCCTAGGGTTTATACAATGCAACTTTCCAGCAGATTAATAACCAAAGAATTCTTCTCAAAAACCTTCTATATATTCTCTGCCTGAGGTAGCAAGAGCGGTGAAGCTCAGCTGCTGCCTTATTTGCCCATCTTCCCTTCATTACTATTACCCAACACATATGCCAACTGCCCCTTTGCTAAGGAGAAGGAATTTGTCTTGAGGTAAAACCTGTCCCATCTCATTTTGAAATATATTATTTTGCTACTGGATCATGCAGGAGGTAACATTCCCATTGGCTTCACTAGCCTTTGGATCAACCCCCTAACTGTCACAGGAATAGTATGCTTCCTTGAATTATGTGTATATTACAGCTTATGGCACAATGCTGTGAATTTCTTTTAAAAAAACTACTTCTTGCTGGAATCTAGATCTCTTTTCAATATGGAAAAAGAAATAGCTAGAGATTAAATTTCCATCACCAACCCCTTGAGATGCTCTAACAAACTAATCTAGTGTGTATGATATTGAAAGGAAAATTTACTCACACATATCTATGGCTGAAATTTTACTGCATAAGGCGGAAAAGATATAATGAATCTAATTGGCCTAATCTTTTTAAGTTCCTTGAACATAATCCCCTACAAACTCCAGCCCGGTCAACATATCTCTCGTTCTTCTTCACTGAAATACAAAGTACTTTTCTTAGAATATGGACTCTAAAAGCAAAGATAAAATAACTTTGTTCCTTTTCCTTGAAAAGCACAATAGGAGAAAACTTTCCTACACTATCTATGTCCTGTTTTTTATCCTATTTCCATTTATTTATAACCCACCTTTATTATTTTTACAAATAACTCAGGGCAGTGAACATGTCCAACACACCTTCCTCCTCCTATTTTTCCCACAACAACAACAACCCTGTGAGGTGAGTTTGGCTGAGAGAAAGAGAGTGACTGTCCCAAGGTTACCCAACTGGCTTTCATGGCTAAGGCAGGACTCGACCTCACCATCTCCTGCTTCTAGCCTGGTGCCTTAACCACTAACCCAAATTATCTCTCTATGAAAAATATGAAAAAGGAGAGCGTGGGGAAAATGGCAGCTGGATCTTCTTCTTAGCTTTGAATATAGTTGAATAATTCATCTTTTGCCTGATTTTTTAATCTACTGTATCTTGTACCAATTTTCTGGGAAGAAGGTTATTGTAGGAGAAGAGTTGGCAGAGTGTAAAGAGGGATCAGCCTAGAATCCCTATGTAGTCACAGGTGAACAAAGTCCAACCCACCTTTCTTTCTTTCTTTCTTTCTTTCTTTCTTTCTTTCTTTCTTTCTTTCTTTCTTTCTTTCTTTCTTTCTTTCTTTCTTTCTTTCTTCATTCATTCATTTATTCATTCATTCATTCATTCATTTTATTTGTCAAACATGTATAGGACAGTAGTAGTTTGTATAAACAAAACATAAGTAAAAAGTAACGATAAACGAGGACAATAGGACAGTAGGACAGGGACAGTAGGCACAGTGGTGCGCTTATGCACGCCCCTTACAGACCTCTTAGAAACGGGGAGAGGTCGACTGTAGACAGTCTAAGGTTAAAGTTAAAGTGCCATTGACCCATAAGCTTCTTGGATGAGAAGCAAAAGAAAAACCAGAAAGTCCAGTTGCCTCTTGAAAAAGCACCTCCGGGACAACCACGACCTGGGATGACTGAGAATCTCCATAGATATTGACCTGTATCTAACTCTTAGCAGGTGCTGACCATTACTTGAGAAGATTCCTGTGCAGAGGCTTTTAACACTAAATCAATTTGATGCATCAGGTGTGTACTTGGTCTTTTGCCCCTGAAAGTAATGGCTGTTTCCATGGTTATACAGAGTGGTTGAAGACCACATGTGGCCGGCAAGCTATAATTTGGTGATGAAGAGGTAGAAAAAGAAATAGTTATAGATTTATTTTCTGGCTACTTGCTAAAATAGATTCCTGGCAGATTTTGAATAGTTTGGCTTTTACACTGTTGATTAAGCTTCGTAGTGCTGGGGCTCCATGAGAGATATCAATCCTATGAAACTGGTTAGTTTCCTAAAGAAATATTTATGTTAAATTCTATAAATTAAATGTATTTGAATAGGCTTGAATAGCATATCCATCTAGGACAGCAGATTAAATGATTAGAATCATCTTGTGGTGAGATGGGCGGCAAATAGATTTAATAAATAAATAATAAATAAAATAAATGATCCTTCCTTCCTAGTCATGATTAATTCATTCCTGGAACTTGGCATCTTGGCTAATATCAGGTATGATGTTGCACCAGGTTTAATACTTGATTCTGAATGAGTCGACATATTAGCAACTGACTTCTAGATGTCCAGGGATCTGAGGTTGAACTAAAGTGGGATACTTCCTACTTACTCAAACATTTATACCCAAACTTTCTTTCTGAGCAGCTAAGTCCTCCCTTTATCCCTGCACTTCTCTCTCTCTCTCTCTCTCTCTCTCTCTCTCTCTCTTTCTCTCTCTCTCTCTCTCTCTCTCTTCTCTCTCTCTCTCTCTCTCTCTCTCTCTCTCTCTCTCTCTCTCTCTCTCTCTCTCTCTCTCTCTCTCTCTCTCTCTCTCTCTTCTCTCTTTCTCTCTCTCTCTCTCTCTTCCTCTCTGCTAATTTTTCTGCCAAAATCCAACTGTAACAACAAAAGTTTATAAACAATGAAAATTCCGGCTGCTTGACATCAGCGATCTAAAGCTTTCACTTCACCCAGATACAAATATTTATCCTGAGTTCTGGCAAAGATTGCCTTGCCCATGTCACCCTTAATCATACATTTTTCTGTGACTGAGTTATGCTTTCCAGTACACGATTTGATCTGGTTTACTTTTTAACACATCACAGAGGCTTCGTAAAAATCGAGGCTATGCAGACCATATCATCTGGTAGCTGCCAAACTTGTTCTTCAGAAGGACATTGGCTGTGTGAATACTCCTACCCCCCTCATCACACACACACAAATGTAAGCACATATATTATAGAGTAGACAATAGTATTTGCTCTTAGATGGGTAGCAATAGCAATAGCACTTAGACTTATATACCGCTTCATAGTGCTTTACAGCCCTTTCTAAGCGGTTTACAGAGTCAGCATATTGCCCCCAACAATCTGGGTCCTCATTTTACCAACCTCGGAAGGATGGAAGGCTGAGTCAACCTCGAGCCGGTGAGATTTGAACAGCTGAACTGCTGAACTGCAGTGCTGCATTTTAACCACTGCGCCACCTCAGCTCTAGCTAGCTAGCTAGCTAGTAGCTAGATAGATATGCAAAATTATTCATACATATGTGTATATAGACACAGATCCCTATTTTTATTACCATTATAGAACAATAGGCTGATTTAGCTGATTTATAATCAGCTAAATGTTAGAAATGTCATCAGACACCTGGCTCGTATTTTCATATGTGGCGGACATGCGTAGAAGCTAAGAAATATTGGACAAAAATACATATGTGGTTGGAAAAGATGATACAACAACATATTGACTTGAAACCTGAAATATTCCTGTTGGGGATTTTACCAGAAACTTATAGCAAAGAAAATGTATATTTGATTATCCATGTAATAACTGCAGCTAGAATTGTATTTGCACAAAATTGGAAAAGTGAAGAGATCCCTACAGAGGAGAATGTGATTAGGAAAATATTAGAATGTGCAGAAAGGAATAGGTTAACACTATCAATTAAAGAGGAAGAACAAACAAAATATGGGAGTTATTTTATCGATGGTTAGAGAATAAATATAAAAGTTAGAAATAAAAATAGATGAGTGAAATATAGAAAGTGTATTGATAGAGTTAATAGAGTTAATAGTTAAATAAATTAAGAAGAGGATTGTCATAGTATTAGATATTTAATGTATCGGTATTAAGCTAAGAATAGATTAAATAATGAATATGGCTGTAAACTTTAACTGTGATTGCACAAAACATTTGTACCCAGATGACACACTGTTTAATGAAAGATGGATTGTTTGTATTAAAATAAAATAAAAAAAAATTCCCCCCAAAACCCCAAAAACAATAGACCGAGAATAAAGATGGAGCCACTCTAACCTTCAGATAATGCTCTGAAAATGCTCACAGACACATTCTCTTAAACTTTGTCCTTACCAGCATGCTTCCAGTTTATAACACTAGCATAAGATCCGCAGCTGTGCTCTTTGGTGCACGTCCCCTTACTTTTGATAGCACTTACTGTATACCAGCAGATGTCACAGGATATTATATTATTTAGCTTTTTGTAGCTCCCTCCATTTATAGTTTTATTGGCCCTATTTTAAAAATTTACAGAATTTGTCCATAACCCTGGATAAACAATCAGATCTGGAAAGGGTAACTAATGTATCATTAGGATTGGATTACAATTATGTGTTTCTCTGAGGAACTATCTGTGAAGTCAGTCCAAAATTCAGCAGCAAAAAATTGGTGGGTCTACGTTTTAGGAGATAATTTTGCATCTTTTCCACAATTTCTCTACAGGTTACCAATTGGATTCAGAGCACAATTTATATTATTAGTTATTATATTACAGTTAGAACTCGAACTACGGTACTGATTTATTTTATGCATTTGGGTCAGTGTGGACTTCTTGGGACTATCTGGACCAGTCTGTCTGCATAGTCTGTGGACAAGCCCCTGAAGTTTTCTTGGAATGGTTTTTAGGAAGTCATTGACCATTGCTTCCTTCTTAAGACTGAAAGACAATGACTGGCCCAAGATCACTCAGCTGGCTTTTTGCCTCAGGAGGACTAGAATTTACAATCTCCTGGTTTCTAGCCTGGTTCCTTAGCCACTACACCAAACTTGCTCTCTAATAATATAGTCATTACATTAGTAGTTATTATATTAACTACTGCCAATCTGCCACTTTGAAAGCATGCAAATGAAAATAGATGAATAAGTATCACATATAACAGTGGTTCCCAACCTTTTTGTGATCGAGTACCACTTGGAGGTCCTGTACAGTCGCCGCGTACCACCTGGTTCCAGAGAAACTAAATTCGATCAGATATCACTTTATTTCCATAATTGTATCGTTCCTTTTTTGGCCCCGCGCATCCAGCAACTGGATTCTCGGGCCGCTGGGACCAGGTGGGTGGCGTGTGGCAACAGTTGCAAATCGTTGCCAGATTATCTTGTGTTAGGCAGTAAACATTTTTGTGAAGTAAAAAATAACTAACTAAAAATCATTCATGACCCCGAAAGTGTTCACGTACCACCTGGAAGGCCCTCGCGTACCACTAGGGTTGGGAACCACTGACATATAAGGATGTGGGAAGGTAACAGTGTTCTGTGTTTCTCTATAAGCTCTGTGCTGTGGCATGATGTGATCATGCCACAAAAATGTCTCAGACAATGTCTCTTTGAAGATGAGCATCATTCCCTTAAGTCGGTGACCACCAGTGAGGTAAAACATGAGGGGACCTCTTTACCTTTTACCTTTTTATTATATTATAATTAGAACCCCTGGCAGATGGCTTTCATATAAGATCAGAAAAGAGAGAGGGAATAGAATAATTCATCAATTAAAAGATAAAACAGGAAACTTACAAAACTCGGAAGAAAAAATGAGAGAGATAGCAGTAGATTTTTTTGAACAACTCTATAAAAAGGAGGAAACAGAGATAAATAAGATTGAAGAATATCTCAAGCGAACATCTATTTTAACTATAAGTGAAGAAGATAAACAAATATTAAATAATGAAATAACCCCAGAAGAATTAAAAATGGCAACTCAGAAACAAAAAAATAACAAAACTCCTGGACCAGACGGTCTTCCAGTAGAGTTCTATAAGATAGTTAATGAAACCACTCAACAATTACAATTAGAGTTATATAACGAAGTCTTGACTAAAGGGAAGATTCCAGAGTCATGGAAAGAGTCACACATCGCCACATTGTTGAAAGAGGGTACCGAACCAGATTTGATCCAAAATTATAGGCCAATCGCGTTGTTAAACGCTGACTACAAAATTTTCATGTGTATAATGGCGGAAAGAATGGAAAAAGTATTAAATAAAATTATTCATCTTGACCAAAATGGATTTTTACCCACGAGGCAAATTAGGACAAATTTGAGAATCGTATTAAACATTTTGGAATACTATGAAGCGCATCCAGAAAGGCAAACGGCCCTTGTCTTCCTGGATGCGCAGAAAGCGTTTGACAACGTTGATTGGCAGTACATGAAATTACTAATTAAAAAAATGGAATTCGGCGACAAATTTTTAAAAATGATAGAAACAATATACTCTTCCCAATCTGCCAAGGTAATAATGAATGGAAGTGTAACCAAAACTTTTCAGATAAATAAGGGAGTAAGACAGGGATGTCCATTGTTGCCTCTACTTTTTATACTGTCTTTGGAAATATTACTAAATAAAATTAGGGACAATTTGGACATTAAAGGAACGAAAATCAAAAGAGAAAATTACAAAATACAAGCATTTGCGGATGACTTAGTATTTTTTCTGGAAGATCCACATGAATCTGGAATAGCCTTATTTAACGAAATAGAAAAATATGGAGTAATAGCCGGATTAAAAATAAACAAACAAAAAACTAAATTATTGACTAAAAATATGACAAGGAAACAAGAGGGACAATTAGGAAAAGAATTAGGCCTACAAGTAGTGAAAAAAATCAAATATTTAGGTATTAATTTAACAAACAAATGCTCATCTATAAAAGATAATAATTATAAAAAACTGGTACATCAAATAGAATTAGATCTTAAAAAATGGGAAAAACTACAAATTTCTTTTTTAGGCCGAATAGCTATCATTAAAATGAATATTTTGCCCAAACTATTATATTTATTTCAGACAGTTCCAATTAAATTAAATTCTAAATTTTTTGCAAATCTGAATAGGATAACCACCAAATTTATTTGGCAACACAAAAAATCAAGAATTAAAATTATCGACCTACAAGACAGTAAAAGTAGAGGCGGCTTTGGACTCCCGGACTGGAAATTATACTACACCGCAGCATCTTTGGTATGGATAAGAGACTGGATCAATTTAAATAATAACCGTATTCTAACTTTGGAAGGTCACGATTTGCTTATGTGGTGGCACTCATGCCTATGGAATAAAGGGAATATATCAAAATTTTTCCGGAGACATGCAATTAGAGACACGCTCATTACAACCTGGCAAGAAATAAAAAGAAAACACTATATTAAAATAATTAGAACCCTATGTGAGTTGAATCTCACACACCTGAGTTTAGCTGTACCATCTTTCTTGTCTTGGAGATTCAAAGAGGCCCTTTATGATCCTTCTCTCTTAGTGCAGATGAGATATGGTTAAAATCATGGTATCTTGTAAGTGGCAGCCTTAATATTATTAAAACAGATTGCCCCATGAAGGAAAGACCAACTCCTCCTTTTGAGAGTTTTCATCTATATCAACTATTTTCATTCTACTAGGTTTTTCCCTGTGAAATATCTGCTGTTCCACATAAAGATATATTTTAAGTGTCTCCTCATTATTATAGAAAGTATCTTTAATATTGTATTTTAATTATTGCTCAGCTTTGTGATTCTGCACAAATTGCAGAAGGATAGGAAACGAATTTGTGTTGCCACGGTCTCCTTCAATCTACCTTAACATTTACCTGCATTTCCAAATGTGATTACTGCTCAGAATGTTTTTGTTAGAAATCCATGGCCATCTGAATTGCTGGATAGGTTTTTGATCTTTGATGAACTATCAATCAAAACATAACTAACATCCTCTCTGGAAAATCTTTCCTGAGAAGGAGCTACAGTAAGCAAGGAGATACTGTGTAGGCAAAAGAATGCTAAAATCGCCGCATGAAGAAAACTAACTTAAATACCCAAACTAACCTAAATATCCAAACCCAAAGTTAAAACTAACTTAAAGATGAATGCCTTTGGATTCTGAGGACCTGCAAGAACTTGAACATGAGACAAAAATGTAGATCTAGGAATGAGATTATTCTACTTTACTCATTTACAGGGCATCACAATTTTCTGGGAAGAAATTCTGGTGTTGTTATTATTACTTATGGAATAACCTACCAAGGCGTTTAACCAGCCACACTATTTTACAGATCCATGCATTTGTCACTCTGGCTATATAGATGAGGAAGGAAAAAATGAAGCAAATTTAATATACTATTTTCAGCAGTATAGTCATATGACAACAAACATTTCCATCAGCTAATAGATATTTTGCTTATTGGTTTATGATGAGAGCAAAAGTATTCCTTTCTTGCTAATTATTATATGAGCAATCACATTCTTTTGACATTCTAAATATCCTTGTTTTCATTCTACTTATAGAATATAAATCTTGTGCTTGTTTTTTTATTTATTATGGTTTCAAAAGCTTGCACAGTTTTACATATTGCTTTGAATTCCACCATGCATTCTTCGGTCACCCTTGCCAACAAAACAGTTAATTATTTATTCAGCTACTTGTTTTTCAATATGGAGCACTTAATTAAATAAATAAAATTTAAAAGCCTATTTATAGTGTAACAATTCAGTAGCAGCAATAACTAATTTAAAACACTTATATCTTGGCAATTCCAGTTTTTACTTTTTTTCAAGAAGGCTTTAGAGCAGTGATGGTGAACCTTTTTTGGCTCGTGTGCCAAAAGGGTGTGCGCACTCATGTTAGCGCATATGCACGTGCCTACACCATGCCCTCCCCCTGCGCATGTGCACAACCCCCTACACTGCGCTGCCCCCCATGCATGCGCACATGCCTCAGTGAAGCCTCCAGACTCCTGAAGCCTGGGCACGGTGAAAAATGGCCAAACGGGCCAAACGGAAGTTCATTTCTGAAATTCCGGTTGGCCTGTTGGCCTATTTTTCTCCATCCCCAGGGTTCAGGAGGCTTTCCTGAAGCCTGCGGAGAGCAAAAGTGGCCTAAAAGAAGGCCGAAAATCAGCTGGCCTACGCGCTGGAGCTGACATAGGGCAATGCCTCGCGTGCCCTCAGATATGGTTCGCCATCACTGTTTCAAAGGTTCTTATGCTCCAAAGAGGCATCTTTAATAAATAGTAATCACTGATGACTGATATGGTGTTTCTGAGTATTATGTTGTGTATTTGATAAATGTAAATACCATATTTTTCAGAGTATAAGACGCACCGGAGTATAAGACGCACCTTAGTTTTGGGGGAGGAAAACAAGGAAAAAAGGCCTCTGCCTCCAAGCAATTTGCCAAACAGCAAACAGCACAGATGATATACACTGTTTGCTGTGTATTTCTGTGCATGTGTGCCTGACCCATAGAAATAGCAAAGAATTGGAGAAATGTACATTATGCCAGAAAGTTTTCTTAAATGTTGTCACACTAACTCCTCCCAATTATTTAAATAGATCTACTCCAAGGCAAGTCAGGATTTAACTCTAATACTAAATAGGACACTGTTACATTTCAGACTATACTTGTACAGAGCTGTTAAAATTACTTAAAATTTTTGGAAGTATACATTATTCTCTATTATTTAAAAGAAGATACAACAGCACTGGACCTCTTCAGAGCAAGCATTTATTTTAAAATCTTCTTTATTTTATTAAGTTGTCTAGAGGTCTCCAACCTTAGCAACTTTAAGACTTGTGGACTTCAACTCCCAGAATTCCACAGCCAGCAAAGCTGGCTGTGGAATTCTGGGAGTTGAAGTCCACAAGTCTTAAAATTGCCAAGGTTGGAGACCCCTGGTCTAGAACAACAATAAAGCAGTCTTTAAAAATAAGTCTAATAATTTGAACATTCTACAGACATTTATAGTTATTCACTTACCCCTTGCATCCAGTTCAGCAGAAAATAAAAATCTGCATGTCTCTCCCAGCTATTTGCCTCTTTGCAGCTAGTTTCAGTTTCATTTTAGCACGTGGCAAATCAGCTGTAGGTCGGGAAGCTGCTAATACCTTGCTTGGCTTTACAGGCTCTTCCCTGTTTGTTGCAAGCAGGTAAATTGCTGGAAGACAGAGGCCAAAGTGTGGGTGGGTGGGTGGGTGGGTGGGGCTACATCTGGTGTATAAGACGCACCCAAGTTTTCACCCTCTTTTTGGGGGGTAAAAAGGTGCATCTTATACTCCGAAAAATATGGTAAGTATGAAAGAGTGTTTGTCAATCAGTAGGATAAGTAGATAATAATTACTTTGTGGGTCCCCCCCCCCAATCATATCTATATTATGACTTTGGGGCCTATTTCCTCTTCACCTCTGAGGAGACCTGTCCAAGAATGTTTTTGAAAGATTACCAGCAGTATGCTGAAGGTATAAATTGGGATTACCACATTTGAGCTTTAAAACTCCAGTTAACCATTAGAAGACTGCAAAGAAATGCTGAAAAAGTTCATTGCTACCCCCTGGTTGCATTCCAGAGATTTTCCAGCCCACAAATGGTATTGGCAAGCATTCAAAAAGGTTGATAGACATTGGAAAAACAATAATTTTGCAGATCAAAGTATAAATTTTCTTTTATTGTCTATGATCTTTTGCTACACTCATACAATTCTTGCATGATTGTATTTATGTGTTTTGACTTTAACCACAGTAAATATTCAGGATGAAATAAAAGTCGGTTGAAGGAAGAGATGACAGTTTTTAAGAATATTTCAAATCTGTCACACAGAACAGGGTTGCTGCCTGTACTCTATAACTGCAGAGAGTAAAAAAAAAAGCTTTTTGTGTTTTGCAGAGTTTTTAAAATTTACCTTTTGTTTTTACAGTTTACTGTACTTGAGGAAGGTGGCATGCAAACCATTGTAGGGAAACCTCTTGATGACAAACCGATATCCAGTGTTCCATTGCTAATCTATACTGTATGTTTTCCATTCTATGAATTTCACCATTCATAGTTCAGCTCAAAGGTCAAGTACATTTCCTAGCAAGGGCAGTCTATTCATCTAGAACAGGGGTGTCAAACTCAAGGCCCACAGGCCGGATCCGGCCTGTGGGGTGCTTAGACCTGTGGGGCCACCCTGGAAACAGCAAAGGACCAGCCCACAGTTCCTCTGTCAGTGAAAATGGAGCTCAGGCTCCCCAGCTCCATTTTCGCTGGTGGAGCGCTCAGGCCATTAGATGGTCTCTCTCCAAAATAAGTGACATTGAGCTGGCCACGCCCCCCTGAAGTCAAACAACCCTGATGTGGCCCTCAATGAAATCAAGTTTGACACCCCTGCTGTAGAATGTAAATAGAGTTTGCACTGTCAAAAGTAAGTGGTAACAACCATTTGGAGACACGTGGAATGTTAAGTAAATCTAAGCCTCTTGAGGACTCTTTTGCCAAAGACAAAGTGTAAGATGGACCTTCAAGCCATTCTATGGTACAGGGGAAAAAATAGACAGGTTATCAAGCCAACACTTAAAGCAGAACAGTTTTTCTGCTGTATGTCTGAGTCAGTGAGGATAAACCTATGACAGGTGTGGTCATAGGTGACATCCCAGGCCTCCGGAGCTTCTGTAAGTTGCAGAAGAGGTTACTGCTCTTGTACAACCTCTGGAACCTCCACAAATGTGTGAGAATGGGCTGTGCTTCCCTTCTCTTTTAGGAGGCTGCAAGTCCACACAAGAACATTCTCCAAAGTTTCCAGAACTTGTGTGATCTGGGGCTGCCTTGGATAGGCATTTCGAAAAATATTTACCATTATATAAGTAGGTATTTATTTATTTATTAAATAAACAATTCATTTAATTTAATTTATTACTCTTGGTTGCTTCTATTTTGTCTATGTTGGTGTGTATGTCTGTATGTGTCTATGTGACACACCAGCAGAGTAAAGTTAGACATTTTCTGAATTTTTCACACTCCAAGTCTCAAAAGTTCACTATGACTGGCCTAAGTAAGTAGATTTATGTAAAGGAGAAGAATGTGTTATATGAAAAATCTCTTTCTGTTCTCTTAGGGATAATGGATCAGAAGCTCATCAGGAATGTTTTAGGGACTTATACTGCTGGACCCCACCCCCCCCCCCCATCTCTACATTTGCCTTATTCTATCTAATAGTTGGTCCTGAGAAAGAATTTATGAAATATGTAAAGTGGTTTAGGTTTTACACACTGTCCATCCAGTGTGCTTGTGTGTGCACAAATACAGTAAGAGAATGAAGACAAATAAATATTCTAATGCATGCTTTGTATTCACATTATTATTTCTGTTGCGTGGCACTGTGGAAGGATTTCTGATTTATTGTTATCATATGCCTTTCGAGATCTCTGCTGATGACATCATTTACATTAGAAAAGGTTTGAGAGATTTTTGAAGTATCACTGTGGTGATGCAGAGCAGAAGAAAGATGGGACTCTCGGCCATTATACTCTATTTCCATAAACATCCATTCATGTTTTGTAGTGCAAGATGTGAAGTTTCTTGGGCTGTAAAGGCAATGGGGGAGAAATGTACTTTCAGAGTTGGAAGATTCTGTTAATATAACCATATAGTAAAATGCAATTAGTCCATCTGATCATGCTTCCTGTCTAGATTATCTCACCAAGCCCTGCCCTATATATATCTGGTGGATTGCTAGCACCTGAAATTTAGAGATCTTTTATTTTTTCCTTATTCAACTCAGCACTGCAGAAGTAAATTCTGAAATACAGTTGGAACAGAGATTTTCCAAGAGGAACCAACATGACATCTGAAGAATAAATTGCTATGGGTTACCTGATTAGACCTAGGCTTGCGGCCAAGCCCAATAAATAGTAAATCAGTCTAGAGATGAAAATTAATCTCACACAGTGATAGTGAACTGGCCGAGACCATTAAAAAACGTTCATGTGTTGGGGTGGCCTTGCCAGACTGCTGTAAAATGCTGCAGGCAGGAGCTCTGATCTATGTGTATCTGGAGAAGAATATGGAAAACATGAGCATTTTTAAAAAAATATTAAGTAAATCAACACTCCACTTTCAACTGTGGCTGGCTTAATTCTACAGATGATAACTTAAAGCCTTTTAGCAAAGCAAAACTTCTTTAGCAGTAGCCCTGACAAACAAGGACAACAGTGGTACATCCGTCTGTCTGAAATGAACTGTTATTGACTTTGATGTACAAAGGTAAAAATAGAAGAATCTCTATAACTCCAGTAAAGCTAAATTAGAGCTTGGAGAAGAATCTGCCTCTGAGTCTGACTCATATCAGGGTCAAAACCTGAGTGCAAAAATGTGAACAGCAAGTTTGTCTTCTATAAGACTTTTCACAGTTAAGAACTCGCTTTCTTAATATGCACACCATATTACCTAAAGGAAACATTTATTTCCCCCGAAGGCGATTTCCTCCAGCTATCAAAGTTCTTCCATACTTACCTATTTTTGAGTAGCCAGTTTTTAAAAATATGTAAATTAAAAATCACATGACCATGCTTGACTCTGCTATTGGATTGTAATACTGTGAGCAAGCAAGCATAAATTACTTTATTGTGAGAGTCCAAAATTTTACTTGGATGGAAAGTTTGCTTGTCTAATTATTTACTCACTGCAGCAGCAGAACCAACAGAGTGAGCGAAAGAACCCTGCCAATCCTTCAAACCCTCAAATCAGAAATATTCTTATGATATGTTGGACAAATAGTGTGGGATGGAATGAGAGATACATACAGTAATTATCTTCATTGCAGTATTGCTCCTTGTCACCCAAACTTTCTTTTTAGAGGTTCTGTGTGCATAGTGGTATTCTTCTTGTGAGTGACTGAGTTGTTATTGTTATTGTTATTGTTATTGTTATTGTTATTGTTATTGTTATTGTTATTCTCTAATGACTTTGTTTATCCAATTTTCCATTCTTTCTCCTCCTTTCCCTTCTATTCACAATGTACTATATATATCTTCCACTGTTATATTTTCTTTAAAAGCATTCATTATGTTCACTATAGTCTACCTGGCATCTTCCATGCTTCTGGAAATGAAACATGCGATGGGTACCTTAAGAAACCTTGTTTAAAGAAGCATAAGTCACCAGTTCCTACATGACTTTCAATGACATTTGGCACATATCATCCCTTCATATCTATTTAACTGTCTTGGACATTTTGCCCTATTATGCTAAACCACAAAAAAAATTATAAGCACTACAGGTAGTCATCTACTTACAACCATTCATTTAGTGACCGTTTGAAGTTACAGTACAACAGCACTGAAAAAAGCGACTTATGATTGTTTTTACGACCATTGCAGCATCCTCATGGCCACGTGATCAAAATTCACGTGGCCATGGGAGATGGTTTATATTTATGATGGTTGCAGCATCCCAGGGTCATGTGTGATCACCTTTTGTAACCTTCTGACAAGCAAAGTCAAGGGGGAAGCCAGATTCACTTAAAAACTGTACTACTAATTTAACAACCGTAGTGACAAATAATGTCGCATTACTGTGGCAAGTAATGTTGTAAAATGGGGCTAAACTCACTTAAAAACTGTCTTGCTTAGCAACAGAAATTTTGGGCTTTATCATGGTTATATGTTGAGGACTATCTGTATTTAGTTTTTTTTCTCATGCTATTTCTTGCCATCTTATGAGAGAACCTGCATATGCGGCACACCAGCCATTGAAAATATTTCTCATATTTGTCAATTATATATCCCCATTAGGCTTAAATACTTATCTTCCCTGTTAGAAAGAAAAGCCTATTGGGATCCAAACCATAGATTTTCATATTTCTACCTGGGCTCAAATGTACATATTGTATGCAGAACTGCTACGTTTATAATTAAGGTGGTGGTCCTAAGGACTTGATACATTGAACAAACTGGGGTACCCTATAAGGAAAATTCATTTATCTTATTACTGACTCCTTATATTACCATAGATGTATTTTATAACTGTATTTCCTCCCATCTATTTTATTCCAGAAGTAGGCTATGTATTTTATTTTAATTTATTATTATTTTATCTTATTATTTTATTTTATTTTATTTTATTTTATTTTATTTTATTTTATTTTATTTTATTTATTTTATTTTATTTTATTTTATTTTATTTTATTTTATTTTATTTTATTTTATTTTATTTTATTTTATTTTATTTTATTTATTTTATTTTATTTTATTTTATTTTATTTTATTTTATTTTATTTTATTTTATTTTATTTTATTTTATTTTTTTATTTTATTTTATTTTTTATTTTATTTTATTTTATTATTTTATTTTATTTTATTTTATTTTATTTTATTTTATTTTATTTTATTTTATTTTATTTTATTTTATTATTTTATTTTATTTTATTAATTTTATTTTATTTTATTTTATTTTATTTTATTATTTTATTATTTTTTAATTTTTTTATTTTATTTTATTTTATTTTATTTTATTATTTTATTTTATTTTATTTTATATTTTATTTTATTTTATATTTTATTATTTTATTTTATTATTTTATTTTATTTTATTTTATTATTTTATTTTATTTTATTATTTTATTATTTTATTATTTTATTATTTTATTATTTTATTATTTTATTTTATTTTATTTTATTATTTTATTTTATTTTATTATTTTATTTTATTTTATTTATTTTATTTTATTTTATTTTATTTTATTTTATTTTATTTTATTTTATTTTATTTTATTTTATTTTATTAATTTTATTTTATTTTATTTTATTTTATTTTATTTTATTTTATTATTTTATTATTTTTTAATTTTTTTATTTTATTTTATTTTATTTTATTTTATTATTTTATTTTATTTTATATTTTATTTTATTTTATATTTTATTATTTTATTTTATTATTTTATTTTATTTTATTTTATTATTTTATTTTATTTTATTATTTTATTATTTTATTATTTTATTATTTTATTATTTTATTATTTTATTTTATTTTATTTTATTATTTTATTTTATTTTATTTTATTATTTTATTTTATTTATTTTATTTTATTTTATTTTATTTTATTTTATTATTTTATTTTATTTTATTTTATTTTATTTTATTTTATTTTATTTTATTTTATTTTATTATTTTATTTTATTTTATTTTATTTTATTTTATTTTATTTTATTTTTTTATTTTATTTTATTTTATTTTATTTTATTTTATTTTATTTTTTATTTTTTATTTTATTGATAAATGTCGCAAGACTAATCAATCAATAATCTACTACTTCTCATGCTATATAATAAGAAGGCTGTGTTTTGTCAAGTGTTAGGGCAGTGATCTGCTGCCCAGGAAATTGTTTATTTTGGATGCAGAGACAATAAACACACCAGTGAATAAAGAGATGTTAAGCTTTATCATTAATTCAAGCAAACAGATTTAAAAGCATAACGTAAAAAGAATACATATGCAAGCTGTCAGGAATTTCTTAATAAGAACAGCAGAGGTACCTGAAGGATGGCAAATTTCTAGAGTACCCAGTTCTAGGTTCTGTGCAGAAGCTCCCAGCTTAAAAACCAGTACTAGGGCTTTTATTAAAACCTGGCTAATTTTTACAGTACCCAGTTCTAGGTCCCATGCAGGGGTGGGTTTCAGCCGGTTCGGGCGAACTGGATGTTAATTTTACATCAGGTTCGCTGAACCGGTAGTTGCAAGAACTGGCAACTTTTTCATACTATGATGGAGAAATCAAAATATATCACTAAATTCCTTGAAATACATTGGTCTTCATAATACATTGCCATCATAAGCATAACTCTGGTTTTTTTTTCCAATTCATCCTCAGATTCAGAGCAAATCCGAACACGTAACCATCCCAGAATTACCTAGGCAGATGAGGCTTCTTTCAAAGCCAAGGATCTGGCTACTAAACAGGTAGTGCTGTCCTAGCAGAACATTAATAGGCACTACTTGATTTACAGAAGCTAGATATAATTTTTTACTAAAGTTACAAGAACCCTAATGGTTTCCCTACAAGGGCAGGAATTTGCCTTTCTTACTGGGTCTTTCAATGAGTTCCTCATGTTATTTAAACATGGATGATGTGGAGAAATTTACTTTCCCATCTATAGGTATATAACATTTTTAAAATGTTTTGATCCAGGGAAACTTAAAGAAAAACTTTCCCTAATCTTTAATGCTTTAGTGTGCTCTCTACACTTACATAATGCTATGAAATGTTTTGGCGTTCCAAAAGGATGCTTTATAACTCATTCTTAATGTGAATGTAACATCTGTCTACATCAAATGCCCCTGCCCTTGCAGCTGCCATGTTTTCCCAAGAAGAGACATGGCTGCTTTAAAAAGTTACAAACAAGTTCTTTATTTGCAACCGTGTACTCGTTGAAGCACCTTGTTTGAATCCTTTCCAAAGTAGGGCAGAGCCTTGGCTGTTAGTATATATAGAATGGTTGCTATAGCTGCTGTATTTTTTCAACTGCTTCCTAGAATTAGCAGAAAACTTCAGTCATGGGAAGGTGAGTGAAAACATTCTGCTAGTGTCTCCAAGAAAATGACACCATGATTTAACTTCCACGGAATTCGGTAACAGTTTCAGCTTTTTCTACATTGCCAAAAAGGTTGGGTCATTTAATGATCAGCAGGAGTCGCACACATCAGATAGCTTTCATGTGGTTAGGGGTTAACATTAAAGGGGTTGCTGTAGAAGGGAGGAAAATAAAGGTTTCCTTAAAATAAATATTAATCATTTGAAGGATATAATGTTTCATTTCTCTTACTCCTCTTTTTTTCCTCCTCCTTTGTGACTGAGCATTCACATTAGAGGTGGGTTCCTGCCTGTTTTTGCTGGTGCGGTTAATAGCTGTTGTTCGGCGCAGAGCCGAAGACGCTGCTGCCGTTCGCAGCGCGGGAGCTTTCCCCGGGCGCTTTCCCCACCCGCATGGACGCCGACAATTGTGTTCTTTTGCCCTCTGCGAATGCGGAATGCTTTGCGCATGCGCAGAGGGCAAAAGAACACAATTGGCGGCGTCCATGCGGGCGGGGAAAGCGCCCGGGGAAAGCTCCCGCGCCGCAAACAGCAGCAGCGTCTTTGGCTCTGCACCGAACAACAGCTATTAACCGCACCGGCAGGAACCCACCTCTGATTCACATAGTTCTTTAACAACTGGCTTATTTTATCTCAGTTTATTTGACCGACAGCAAAATTTTCAAGCAAACATTGCATTTTTTTTCTATGGAAATGAAACAATTGGACTCGCATTGTATTTTGGATTAAAATAGATGCTTTGGTTTTTGCATCCTGTTCTTTTGTATTTGTGGTTCCAATTAAGGAAGACCTACATTTTTAATCAATGTTTATTGCTTTTAAAGTAACAGAAAAAGAAAACAAAAGTTCATAACACAAAATACACATATAATTTAAAAAATGCATAACAGCTTTAAAAGCTAAGTGAAAAAATACAATGAAAAATGACCAAATTATAAAGTAATTACAGTAAACAGTTTAAACCAGAAGATGGTGATTTCTAATCTCACCTTAGACATGTAAAAATGACTGGATGATTTTGGCCCATTCACTTTCTCTCAGCCCAACTCACCTCACAGGGTTGTTGTGAGGAAAAATAAGACCACAAAATAGTATTAGATATGTTCACTGCCTTGAGTTATTTATAAAAATAATAAAGGCAGGATAAAACAATTTTTTTATTTAAAAAACCCAGTCAGAATTATATATATATAACTATCATCTTCTGTGTTTAATCTTCTGTGTTTAAATGAGTCCCATAATTTATTATATTTATCCATTAAAAGTCTAAATCTATAGCAGATCTGGGTATTTTATAGTGTGCGAGTCACATTTGCCTGTCCCTGTCTGGTCCCCGGCAGCAGCAGGAGGTTGGCAGTGTGGGGTGGCGGTAGTGGCACTCTCCACAACAGTCCCAGTTTCTCATGTAGCTCCTTGGGAAAATTAATTGACCATCCCAAGTCTATATGCAATCCACTCATAAGCAAAGCCTTCAATCAAGCCTTCAATCCATTGAGTAAATTAGGCCATTCATCGCAGTCTTTTGACCATAATAAAGACACAGAAAATCAATTTACATTGTCTAGTTGTTAAATTTCATGTACTGTGTATGTAATTTAAGAGAGCAGTATCCTCTGAAAATTCTACTGTATGACTTCTCACACAGTCACATTTATATAATCCACCACTTTCTCCCAAAACTTTAATAAGTATAAGGCATTGTGAAAACAAATATTTAAGGAAGCATTGTCCTTCTTACATCTCCAACAAAATGCTGTCCTAGATAATCCTTATATATATACTGTAGGTGTACTGGAGTCCAATAAATGTTAAATATTATTTTCTGTTGTATAAGTCATAAATTGATACCCTTCCTATAGAAGTTAAGACACTCTTCCATATATTTTAGAGAATACAGGGAACCTCGAATTCTTTATTCCACTCATTGCTTAACTTTTGCATATCAGGTTGATTTATTGATAAAAAATAAGCTAAAATCAAATGTAAGAAAGAAGCCTTACTTAATTTTAATCTTTGTGAGTTTTATTCCAGGCAAATCCTACAGGCTGGGGTGGGTTGTATACATTCAACCACATCAGCCTAAAACATTTTTCTCTTATTTTGCTGCACTCATACTCACCCATGCAGAGAACTGAAGAAGAAACATTGACAGCCCTTCTTGATGAAACATTAACAAACAAGTTAGGAATATCAATACCGTCTGCATTCCGCCCACCCTATCAAGATAATTTATACTGATCATAAATTATTATATTTCAGTTCAGGAAAGCATACCAAATATCTGTTGGTTGCAAGTCTGCTCTGCTACTTTTAGGAAGTTATGTTACACTCTTGTATTTATTTATTTAGTTTAATTTTTATGCCGCCCAATTCCGCAAGGTATCTCCAACCTGTAAGTAAATGTTATACTTGCCTGAAAATGCAACGAAGCAGAATGAGAAGGACCGAAACGTTAGACATTTAAAAAGGGAGGAAAGAGTGAAATAAAAATGATAGAAGGAGAAGAATCCAGAGGTGGGTTCCTCCCGGTTCGTACCGGTTCTATAGAACTGGTAGTAAACCGGTGGTGGCATCATGGATCCAGTTCTGTTGCTGCCGGTCTGTGGCTGCCGCCATCTTTTTTATTTTTATTTTTTGCTCTTTTTTTGCTATTTTTTGCTGGTTTTTGCTTCTGCACATGAGTTTTTGGCACTGCGCATGTGCATGCCCACGTGGCACGGCCACACAGCATGCAATGGGCACACAGCCAGGTGGTGTGGGAGGAAGCGAACCAGCGGCAAGGTAAGTTAGAACCCACCCCTGGAAGAATCCATACAAAAATTGCAGTGTTTAACAGAGAAGAAGGGGTCAACCTATTTTCCAAAGCATCAGAAGGCAAGAAAAGAAACAATGGATGGAAACTAATCAAGGAACCTAGAACTAAGGAGAAATTTCCTAAAAGAGAGAACAATTAATCCATGGAATGGCTTGCCTTCAGAAGTTGTGGGTGCCCCATTACTGGAGGCTTTTAAGAACAGACCAGATAGTCATTTGTCTGAAATTGTATAGTGTCTTGCTGAAGCAGGGAGTTGGATTAGATGACCTCCAAGATCCCTTCCCACTCTGCTCTTTTATGTTCTATGTTCTATACTCATTCAACTTCTTCTTTTTTTATCCCATCACTTGATTATGATTTCTTAGTCTGCCAGTTGATGCTTTTTCCGCCAACTATGCAGCAAACAAAACTAGTAGATTTCTTCCAGTTTTTCCATATTTTACACATTATTAACTTGGCTGTCTTTCATGGCTGCAAAATAGCATTGGCCATGCTGCTCCATTGGCCCTGCCAGTCAAAGGCTAAATATGCATAACCCAAGGATATGTCCAAGATTCAAATCTATTTTAATACTTAAAGAAAAAGAGGAAAACAATTTCCTGGATTAATGAAACAATATTCTTAAAATCCACTTCCAAAAAGATTAAAGGTATGCTTGTAACCTGATTGTAACTAATGCCAAAATGTTTAAGTTATTGCATTGAACTGCTACCAGAGGAGTTGTGTAATTTTAAGTGGAATATTTCAACATAAACTGTTTTGAATGTCATATTATGGACAAGTCCTATTCTATCTTCATTCACTCATGAATCATTCCTTCTGAAAGGCTCTCATCTATTATTTCATACAAGCTAGAGAAATAAATGTTTATTTATCTGCATTCATATATGTCAATGAATCCAAAGTTTGTCTGAAGCTCCCTTGTCATATACTTTTGAGGAGAGCATTCTTCATCCTTTGCTTATCATGGCCGATATGCACATTTTGATCTATTAGATTTGACAAACAAGAAGAATGTTGCTGGATTAGAGCAAAGGTCATCTGGCTCATCTTCTGGGTTCTCACAAAGAATTTAATGAATTGCAAAACCATCCCTTTAATTTTGTAGGTTAAAATTAGGGGGAGGGGGAGGGGGAGGGAGGGAGGGAGGGAGGGAGGGAGGAAGGAAGGAAGGAAGGAAGGAAGGAAGGAAGGAAGGAAGGAAGGAAGGGAGGGAGGGAGGAAGGAAGGAAGGAAGGAAGGGATTTCTGATGCTCTCTGTCAGCTTCCCACAAAATTCAATGGGGAAGCCAGCAGGAAGTCAAAAGTCGTTCCTGCCCCCCACTGCTTTTTTTGCCCACTAGTGGTCATTCTGTTGACCCAACAGAGCACAGCTTGTCTAGTAGCCTAATAAGTATGTGAGTGAAGGTAGGGCTTCTGTCACGATGTGAATAATTGCCAGTTGCGCATCTCTACTGTTTTCCAGATTTATTGTATTTCTAATCAAGCAGACATGTGATATGTTTTACTACGCATACCTGCATTCCAGATGTTTGTCTACTCCTACCTCCCTTCTTCTTTGATGCCTCGCTCGAGGCAGACGTGAATCCATTAGCTGAGAAGATGTAGCTTATTAAGGGTTTATTCTTTTGTTACTTTTGTACTAAAATAAATATTTTGTTAATTAGATTTGAATCTCGGTTTTATTTTCTAAGTACGAATGACTTCAGGGAAGCAAGATTCTAAATCGCCTCTTGATAGGAAAATTCCTATCTGACAGCTTCGCTGTGACTATATAGGAAAAAAATGAGAGATACTGATTTTATGAAGGCAATCCATCCTATTCTCCAGCAATTGCTAGCATTGAATAATGCTGTCTTACTGTACTGGTAGGTAGTCTACTGTGTCTTTAAGTAAATCTAAATATTAAGTCTAGGATGGATCAAACTGCAGGGGTGAAAAAAATTCCGAAATACAACTGCTAAAGTTAATGCTTACTTAATTCTTAGTTTTATACACGACTTAAAATGAAAAGGCTTCCAACTATTATAAGATGTACAGGCTTAATCTACATTTCAATAAGATGTTTCAAGGCAGTGTGAGAACTGTCAAGGACCTTTTCTTAATCTTGAGAGAGACCTACAAAGGAATGCTGGCAGTTTCATTTTCTTCTGACATGGAAGCATTATTTCATCAAGAAAATGTTATTCTTATTCATTTGGGTGCTTCCCACTTCAGGCGAGTCTCCAACTCTGTCTGTGCATTCTGTGGGAGAAATACTGTAGTGTCACCTGAGTTGTCAAAAATCCCCTTTGAGAGAAATAGAGAAATAGATTAAATGATCTGAATGAAAGCATGACCTTGAGTTTCATCTCTCTTTTTATTTTATCCTTTTCAGATGAAATATGGAAAGAAAATCCTTAGCTTCAGGTGGGCCTTCCTTTAATTTAGGTGTTCTTAATGCTAAAGCGGTGTTATTTTTTTTTATCAAAAAATTTGCATACAAATTGGCTGTGCAAATTACCTTCCTCTTCACTCCTTTTTAAGGCTCCTTTTCAATGGGGAAGCCAGCATGCTCTCCAGAAACCATCATGAGACAGGCTTTCCCCACCCTGTATCTGACAGGAAGATATTTCATGCAGCAACCAAATGTATTGGGAAGTAATTGTCATAGCTTTGGTAGACAATGATGGACAGGATTAAAGTTGGCTATGTTACATATTCAGGAACTAACATAACCAAATCCATGGAGCTCCAAATTAGCAGGAATGATTCCTTCTCACATATATTGTTCTCATGTTGTAGAGAAAGACACCTGGCTGCCTCCCAGTACTGAAGACTTTGGTATGAGTGTGTGTTTGGTGTGTTAAAATTCTTAAATGCCAAGTGAGAATAAAATCGTGAGATTCACTTAATGGGAATTTCTTCAAAACAACGCATATGTACCAATAGTCCAAAGATGGCATTCCAAAAGTGGTTGGGCCAAGGTACATTTTAGGAGAAATTTCCAAAATCTGAGAAAATAAACAGTATAATATTCCCTCAATGTGTTTTAAGTCATCCATTTTGTTTGTTCATGCCCCCCACCTTAAGATTCCTCAAATTTGAACTTCCTTCAGTTGAGAAGCTCTGGGAGGCCGTGACAGAATGTGATTAATAACTTTGATAACGTTTTTGGGGGGCCATTTTGCACCTCTGTTTTAAAAAATGAATGGGCAACTTATGGCTGACACCACAGCTCTTACCTTTTGCCTTTTTGTCAGCTTATAGCTGTCTCTCATCAGATGGCTGCAAAGAAATAGCCTTGGTTGCCTGCAGCAAATGGCTGTGAGAAACCATATTCTGTGCTTGTTATTATCACTGTCTCATTATGATGCCAACATGGAAGTTTGGTGTTAGCAATCTTTATTAATAAGTACTAATATTAGGATTTACAACCATGAATCTTAAAGTTCAACTTCTAGCCAATAGCAACTTTCTAATAGATGTATGCAACATTCCAGGTTCATAGTCAATTGTTTTCATTTCATTTCACCAAAGCATAGTTTAATTCATGAATAATGCTTTCTCAACCACTTTGGTGATGCAGATTTTCCTGAATCTGTATTTTGTCTTATGACTTACAATTTGCTACATTCAACTCTTCAATCATTCATACTGGTAAATCAGTCCCCAAAACATTACTGAATATTCCTTCTTCTTTTCCACCCTACTTCTCTTTATGTCAGGAGTAGTCAATCTTTTTGCAAACAGGGATCAGACTTTAAAAACAAAACACCACTCTTTTTTACTACCTTCAAAGACTTATATGAGCAGCAGCAGTGATGAAGCTATTTTTCTAGAGGAAATGAAGCATGATTTTCAAACATTCCTTTTTTAGTTATTCTGTTTCTGTGTGTCTGTAAAATATTATTTATTTAGTAAAATAAATTCATTACATCTATCCAGAACTTAACAAGAACAGAAAAAGGTTGTGCTAAACGTCTTCACTGTGACCATAGACAAGGTACTTTGGGGGGCGGGGGGTAGGAGTTGGGGAATCCATTGCTTGCCTGTTTATTTTTTGTAATCCATCCATTGTTGTCTATATTTGATTCATATTACAGTTGAAATATGTAATGTGTCCATTATTACCCTTTTATTAAATATGTCCTATAAAATAAAATGCTAAACCATGAGTACCTGCTCATCTGGGAATGAGCTTTGGGCCATACATGTGGAGGCAGCTGAAGGAAAGGGAATGAGGTCCAAAATATAATTGCTGATGAGATAGATGAACTATGATCCAGCTATGATCCATCCTTATTCTAGGCATTAGGAGGCCATCTGTTGGGAAACTCCCAGCAAGGCAAGGAGGTGGGATCAAGCAGGGAATTAGCCTAGAGTCATTGAGCACCTGCAAGAGACCTAGTTCTATGGGAACTTATCTGTTCTTGTTCCCAAGAAAAGGCAAGCAGTCTAGAGGGTTTTCTTATATTATAGGTAGAATATAATAAAGTAACCAACTTGGATGTTTCACATTTGAATCTGGTTACTTGCACCTGACACCATCTACAGAAAAAATTGTCTGTGAGGAAAATTAGGATCTTCCTAATTCTCTGCCTGCTTGTTATGGTCCCATCCCAGACAAATTACCATATTTTTCGGAGTATAAGACGCACTGAAGTATAAGACACACCTTAGTTTTGGTGGAGGAAAACAAGGAAAAAAGGCCTCTGCCTCCCAGCAATTTGCCAAACAGCAAATAGCAAACAGCACAGATTATATACACTGTTTGCTGTGTATTTCTGTGCATGTGTGTCTGACCCATAGAAATAGGAAAGAATTGGAGAAATGTACATTATGCCAGAAAGTTTTCTTAAATGTAATCACACTAACTCCTCCCAATTATTTAAATAGATCTACTCCAAACATAACTAAGTCAGGGTTTAATTCAGCTGCCTTATTTTAATACTAATACTTAATACTAATACTTAATACTAAAACAGGACATTTCAGATTATACTTTAAAATTGATGTGGCTTTCTGGAAGTATTATCTGCTATTTAAAAGAAGATACAATACCACTGGGCCTCTTCAGATCAAGCATTTATTTTAAAAAGCTTCTTCATTTTGTTAAGTTGTCTAGAACAAGGGTCTCCAACCTTGGCAACACTAAGACTTGTGGACTTCAACTCCCAGAATTCCATAGCCAGCAAAGCAAATAATAAAGCAGTCAGCTGAGGAACTCTGGGAGCTCTCTCATAGGAACTATGGCTGAGGAACTCTGGGAGTTGAAGTCCATAAGTCTTAAAGTTGCTAAGGTTGGAGACCCCTGGTCTAGAACAATAATAAAACAATCTTTAAAAATAAGTTTAATAATTTGAACATTCTATTGGCATTTATAGTTATTGACTTACCTTCTTGCAGCAAAAAACAGCCAGTTTCAGCACAAGAAAATAAGATTCTATCTTTGCCTCTCCCTCCAGCAATTTGACTCCGTGCAGCTTTAGTTTAGTTTCACTTTCATTTTAGCATGTGGGCTTGCCAGCTGAGTGTCGGGAGGCAGATAATCAGTGGCTAATGAGGCTCTGCTGCTGTTTGCTGCAAAAAGGTAAATTGCTGGCAGGCAAAGATCAAGGAGTGGGGGTGGCTGGGTGAGGCTACATTCAGTGTATAAGACGCGCCCAAGTTTTCACCCTCTTTTGGGGGGTAAAAAGGTGCGTCTTATACTCCGAAAAATACGGTATCTGTTGCATTTAGAATCATATCTGAACTAGATTAGGTCAGCCGAATTAGTACTAAACTATTCCTTCGAGTTATTATCTTTATATTATTATTACTTTGCAAGCCAGTTTCCTTCTATGTGGTAAAAATGCTCTTTTACTTATGCCGTAAAAGGAATGTATAGGTCAAGCACTCTTTTTAATTATTTCCCTTCTATTAAACCATAAATCTGATTTATTTCTTTTTTCCAAAAGTGCCTCTACCCTTGTGCGCTAAATGTATGTGGTTAGTCCATAAACAGTTTTTAATTAGAGACAGATGCATTCAGATGTGAACGTGTGTGTTATAAACTGACACTGAAGTGTATAAGAAACTGTCAGTCAGATCAAAAGTCAATCCCAAATCATCCCATTTGCAGAACTGAGATGCTGTCACAGTTAGTTAGCCCTAAATGTTTAAAACATCCACCAAAACTTTTATTCTAATTGAGCATGAGTTGAAAGGCTGCACACTTTGATGTCTGTGCTTTTATCATTTGTATATAGCTTAAAACTGCAGACTTGACTCCCCGTCCGGAAATAGTAGACATTGCTTCTTACTGAAAAATATACAGGTGGGTCAATCTGTATTTATAAAGCTAGATGCATTCCTGAGCCAGGCATTTAATTGCTTACAACACCAGAACATGAGAAAGAAAAGAAACCCCTTTCTCAGTATTGTTTACCCTTATCTGTTCTTACTCATGGACCACATCAAACAGGAATACCTTGCTAGTATATTATCCAAAGTTTTGCAGATCGCCTTGAACTTAGCGTGGGCTAATTTAAGTATTTTCTTTTCTCCTAACAGATGAAATCTATTGTCAAATATTCATTGCCTAATGATTTTGCTTTAATCATTCTTTTTTTTTTTAGGAAAAAAGACTACATGAAGAGCATTTAAAAAAAAGTATATGAGTATTAATTATACCAAAGGGACACCAAAAAGCTTATCTTAAATCTCATTTCTAAATAATCAACTCCATCGTTTCCACTATTGTTTGTTTTTTCTTTTTTATTCGTAAATTTGTTCAGAGTCACTAAGGAGTTGTGTAGGTTCACCAACACAGTAACTTGTAGCATTTTTAGAATTACAAGGAAAATTAGTCCCTTTTTTCCAATTCTGTTTTGTTCTTGTATAAAAAAAAGTAAATCCCAACATTTTTATCCAACAAGATGAAAATGCATCCAGTGACAAAATGATATCAGGTTTGAAGGATCTATTTTCTTTTCTGTTAGAGTGCTAATATCTAACAAATGGAACCTGTTGTAAAAATAAACATTTTAAATGTAAGAATTATGAGCACAAGGATATTTCTACTAACACTGAATGGAGTTTAGCAATCACTAAACTGGATATAAATTCTCAGTTATTGATAAATTACAGGGTTGACTTAGAACAGTTTGTTTAGTAACTGGTCAAAGTTACAACAACACTGAAAAGTGACTTATGATGATTTTTCACACTTATGACCATTGCAGCATCTCCATAGTCCCGCAATCAAATTTCAGATGTTGGCAACAGACTCCTATTAATGATGGTTGTACTGTTCCAGGGTCATATGATCACCTTTTGCGAGCTTCTGACAAGCAAAGTCAATAAGGAAGCCAGATTCACTTAACAACTGGGTTACTAACTTAACAACTGCAGTGATTCACCTAACAAGTGTGGCAAGAAAGGTTGTTAAATGGGACAATATTCACTTAATAATTTTCTCACTGAGCAGCATAAATTTGGGGCTCAATTGTGGTCCTAAGCTGAAGATTATCTGTAATGAGAATTTGAAATCCTTGCAAATCTATTGCAAATCACTGAAGTGTCTAACCAAACATCCTGATCTAACTTCTGCACAGTCTCTGATCTACTTAATTGCTATATATGATTCCACAGGTGTGGTAATTAATGCAACAGTTTCCTTTTGGATGTGCATTACAACATTACAACACAAATAAAAAAGGGACAAGGTTTGAGCTCTTCTTTGCTCGCCTGCAGATGCCATTGAACCTCTAAAGGGGGAGGGAAAAAAAGACAATTTGCAATAAATTGTATAGATGTAACTATGTGAACCAAGGCCAGAAATCCAAACTGAAGGATGGTGGATTGCTTTCTCTTTGTTTTCTCATGGGTGGTTTTCCACCAATAGAATCAGGGAATTGGGAATTGGGAATTGTAGGAAAATCTAGAAATCTTAATATGAATTTAATATGGAAAGGTACGTAATTAACTTATTTGAGAAATATAGTCAAATGGATTTTGGAATTTATTTTGGGGGGAACTGATAGATTTCTGTTTCATTTTGTACTGTGCTGTGAATGTTAATGTATTTCTATTCTAATAACTACCTGCTTTGATAAAACCTAGTATTTTGTTAATATTTGGAGACACGGACAGTATGTTCACACACAATGTTTTACAAAGAGAGAAGATTTCTTCATGGAAAAATCATATTTTTATGACTGAGTTAAATTACCCTGTACATTAAATTACGTTTGGAAGAAAAATGAAGTTATTTCCTTGGTTAACATTGTAATAATTTCCCATTTAATAAGAAAGCAGAAAACCTACCTTCTGATATTTTTTCTTCCAAAACAACAACAACAACTTTACCTTTTCTCTGGCATGCTCTGGATGGTTCCCAAAGTTTCTATTCTCATAGCTAATTTACAAGATGGATTGGCTAACAGATGGGTTCCAACTCTAATCCTAGAATTAAGGATTTCCTGGGGCTTGCACTCTACATAGTAGTGCCTGAATTAAAACAAGAGTGACAACCTATAATTGATTGTATAGTTAATATGTTAATTAAAATAAATATAATTAATGTGCTAATTGACATTAATATAATTGCTATTATTGGAATATTGGAAAGGCATGTGTTTACTAGTTTTCACCTTCTGCCTCATTAAAAACGACAGATTGGTAACAACTTCTGGAGATCTCTGCAGACCTCACCCAAGGCCTTCAAGGGTGAGTGATGTACTTCTGAACTAAAGCACAGGGGCTTGCTCAAAGCCTTATGGTTAGATGGGCACTTGAACCTAGATTTCCCAGATCATAACCCAAACAAGATTGGCCTGTACTGAGTGCTGTCCTATGCTAGTAGAATTGACATTATAGCTAGAATGGTCTTCTCTTTTTCTTTCTTTCTTTATTTATTTGGCAGTTTTTCTATGCCGCCCTACTCCCTTAGGACTCAGGGCAGCGTACAACATTTTATAAAAACTTCAAACAAATCATTAAAAATGACAATTTAAAACAATTTTAAAAAACATATAAACACCATACATACACGGGGGAGACATCAGATATAAATCATCTCAAAACTCACCCCGCCTGCAGGAAGAGCCATGTCTTAATGGCTTTTCGGAAGGCCAGCAAGGTGGGGATGGTTCGGATCTCTGGGGGAAGTTGGTTCCAGAGAGCAGGGGCCCCTACAGAGAAGGCCCTCCCCCTAGGTCCCGCCAGTCGGCACTGTTTGGCTGATGGGACCTGGAGGAGACCCACTCTGTGGGACCTGACTGGTCAAAGGGAAGAATGAGGCAGAATGCGGTCCCGGAGATAGCCTGGTCCTAAGCCATGTAGGGCTTTAATGATGATGATCAGCACCTTGAATTGCACCCGGAGACCAATGGGCAGCCAATGCAGCTGGCGGAGTATAGGTGTTATGTGGGTGTACCTTGAAACACCCACCACAGCACGCGCAGCTGCATTTTGCACCAGTTGAAGTCTCCAAATACTCTTCAAGGGCAGCCCCATGTAGAGCGCATTGCAGTAGTCCAATCGAGAGGTGACAAGGGCATGAATGACCGTGAGTAGAGCCTCCTTCTCCAAGTATGGTCGCAATTGGTGCACCAGGCGAACCTGTGCAAAAGCCGCCCTAGTCACAGCTGCAAGGTGTTGGTCTAATTTCAGCTGTGGATCTAGGAGGACTCCCAAATTGCGAACCCGTTCTGAGGGAGTTATTTTTTCTCCCTCAAGAACCAAGGAGGGACAGTCGATATAGTCCTTCGGAGGCAATATCCAGAGCCACTCAGTCTTGTCGGGGTTGAGTCTGAGTCTGTTCCTCCCCATCCAGGTCCTAATGTCGTCCAGGCACTTTAAAACCTCTATTTCTCTCTCCCAGGGGGCTTTCTTCACAGCAGATTTGTGTTATCTGTTGTGGGTGCAGGAGAAATAAAAAAAATATGTTCTGTCTTTGGCACAGACAAAATATTAGGAGATGTTTATTTAACTATTGTATTTCCAGTGTTTCATGAAAAATGGAATACGATCCACCCTTTTTCGGTCTGAGTTAAAATCCACAGGAAATGTCAAGTGTGGAAACCCAAGAATGACAGGTGTAAAAAGCTCAAAGCAATTTCTTTATTGCTGTTTGCTCATAGACAGAGTCTTGTCAGACTAAAGCACACTCTGAATAACTATCTGATGAATGCTGAGAAGAAATTAAGAATTCCTTTTTTGCATACCAAGGACTCCTGATGTTGCTGTTTCGCTTTACTTCTCCCTCCTGTAAATCAGCACCAGGTTCCACCACAGGAAAGTAGAAAACTGTAACTTAGGCATCTCCAATCCATGCTTGTTTCTGCTCCATTAAGTTATTTATCTTAATCCCATGTCATATATGATGGACCAAGTTTACAGACCATTTAAGGAACTGACTTTTTAAAAATATATTTGGGAGCTTTTGGAACCATCAGTGTCCTCCTCTTATAAACCAACTTCAACAAGCCCAACATCTTCACACACAAGATTAGAGGCACCTTCAAACATTCTTCCTCTACTATGATGCATCTGTATCTACAACTAACCACACTGTCTTGTCCAGTGGTGGGTTGTAAATGATTTTGCTACCAGTTTGCACACGCACACTTGCACGTACATGACGCTTCTGCACATGCGCAGAAGCACCCCGGGCGCTACTGGTTCTAAGAACCGGTCCGAACCGGGAGCAACCCACCGCTAGTCTTGTCCCCCAATCCCAATTTCAATCCTACATTGGTTTAGTGACTCCTCTCCATGCTTCTGATGAAGGAGCTATAATCCATAAAAGCTTAAGTCTTTTGATAAAATGTTTTGGTTTTAAAATTCTATTCCTTCCCATTTTTGCCAATCATAGATGAACATGATTCTCCACCAGCAGTGTCAAAAAGTGTAATGAGTGACTGTACAGACTGAAGGGTCTCCTTCCTAAGATATTAGAATAGAATAGAATAGAATAGAATAGAATAGAATAGAATAGAATAGAATAGAATAGAATAGAATAGAATAGAATAGAATAGAATAGAATTCTTTATTGGCCAAGTGTGATTGGACACACAAGGAATTTGTCTTTATTGTTTCTCTTCTATAGGAATCATAAAATCAGTACCTTCACCCAATCCTAATTGGAATTCAGAGATTCTAGCATCTTCCTATGCAGAAGGTTTGCCCTATTCTGGATCCATAAATGAAACCCAAGGCTACTACTGTCCACAACAAAAGACTGAGCCTGCTTTTCTTCCTGTCTCACACTTAGCTGGAAGGTGCAGAGACAAAAAAAAAGGCTTTTCACACACATATCATTGACTGTGTTCCACTGACTGAAAATCTCTCTTCAAGATTGCCATCTGGGCAATGGCAAGAGAGAGGTTGACACTCTGTGCATATCTCTGGAAATAATAAAGTGCTGTCTTTGAGCATTGCTCGAAATAAACACGGCAAGACAAGAAACCTCCATAGAGCCTTTAGGTACCGAGCAGTGATTTTAGCTATTATTTTTCTCTTTTATGGCTTTACCTTTTAAACTGTGTTTAGATCTTTGTTGTTGACTACTACCCTGTGGCCCTGGCCTGGCATTAAAACTGCACTGAAATACAGTGCATAAAAGTGCATGACCTATAAATGTGATGGATAGTAACAACACGGTTGGACTGCAGCTAACTTACAAACCATCAAGTGAATTGAAAGGCCTTCATGCTCTGTGTGCGAGGACCAATATAAAAATGTGGGCAGTGCCTGGTCCCCTGCTATAGGCTGGGCCTGCTAAGAACACAAGGGAACTATAAGAGCCCTTTTTCATTCATCCAGAATTCTGGAACGCAGGTGACATTATATACGTTGCTTGCACTGCTATGTAGTTTTGGCTTTGAATTTGTTCAATTTAAAATAAAACTCAGGAGAGACATATCAGCTCAACTCCCCTCTCTCTCTAAATTTTATTATATTAGAGATAGAAACAGATAAATAGACAAAGATGCAGATTGCCTGAGTCTTGTTTTTTATTTTTACAGGTTAATGGGTTTCATAGGTTTAGTTTTTTAGATTACTTTTATGGAATCTATGGTTGTAATGTTTAAATTTTATATGCTACTTGCTTTTTCACATTTGCATGGATGACTCATTGTATTTTACTATATTTTATCTTGTTCTATACTTCTGTTCAAAGACAGAAGTAAAGTCAACCAATTGGTATCTATTTATCTGTCTGTTTCTATCTCTAATGAAATTTAGACAAGGTGATGAATTCTCTCCTTCTCAAAGATAAAAGGCAAATTGCATATGCTCTCTTCTTAAAAAGCATATTTTCAGTACAATTTAAATATCTTTAAGGAGGCTAGCTAGCAAATTTGACTGATTTTGAAAAGTGAAGCAAGGCCAAATCTAGCATGCACATTTATTGCATATTATTATGGTAAATGTCCATTTCTTGAGTAGGCTACTTCTTGAATGTTATTTTCATTTATTTACACAATTATAAGCATAGACATCCTTAATATACTCATTTCTGTAACAGTTCCATTTTTTATTAGTGACATCCATTGCACTATTCATAAAAGTATGAATTTCCAAGGCTAACTGAATTTGGGCTTCATATTGGTCCAAAAGTGCAACCTTAAGTACAGTTGCATTAAAATGATGACCCAAATCTCCCCCTTCCTAATTATAAATTTATATGCCAGGGAATAAGTTCTAGGAAAAAGAAATATGCTGATTAATACTGTGTATTTAACAAAATCTAGATTATTCAAAGAGATATTAGTGTGATGATATTTAAAAGCTAAATGTATTCTGGAAAAGAAGAATGTCTGGTTTACAATCATAATGACTATGAAGTCTATAAAGGAAGACAACTAATCAACCAACCAACCAACCAACCAACCAACCAACCAACCAACCAACCAACCTGTAATTAACCTATATTCTCTGCCTTCCCTTACATATCCATATCATCTGTGTCTATATCTGACCAATTTTTCAGTATCTATTAAACCATCAAGCCAACTTTGTGTATTAAATCTCTTTAACCAGGCAGAGATGCCAGATATGAAGTTTAAAGCAACATTTTTGTTATAGTAAGAAATAGTTTGACCTCTCCTTTCTAGGGTCCAAGGAAGCTTCTGCCCATGAGGAAGGCAAACCTTGTCCTTTTTTCACAAACTCTGCCGGTTTAAAAGACAGCAGTTCACACCCACTTGACCTATGTGGCTGCAACAACTTGAAGCAAGACAGCCAGCTTGCGATCCCTCCTGGGCACTGTAAAGGTCTAGTTTACTGAAGACTGACAGGTTACCTGGATGTTTGCAAATATGAGCACATTAATCTGCCTGACACCTAACTGTCCATCTTGGGCATTTTCAAGTCAACAGGAATATGGAAGGCAGTCCTGGATATTTGTACTTTAGCAGCATGAAAGGCACCTACTGTATGTGTTTTGCGACAGATGTAATCTGCAGCTGCTCTTCTAGGCTGCACTCCTAAACAGACTTTAATATATGTTATACTAGAGTTTAAAGCCACCATTAACACTGTATAAAAGCTTGGGTTTTTTATATATATAAAAAAGTACAGTATCAGGGTCCTCCATTCTCAAATAGAAGAAGCTGGTGAATGAGGCTCCTGTGGAGAGAAGACTCCAGGTAAATGTACCAATTGTAGTTGCTACTTCAGCTCCATGCTGAGACCCATATTCTGCATGTTCCTGCGATTGTGTTGTTTACTTGCCCTGCTGTCTGTTTGTGTATCAGCTTTGCTTTGCTGGGAGGGGAAGAAATAGCAGCGGTGATGAGAAAATGGAGGAAGGAGGGTTTCTGCTCCTATCTGTGGCAGCTCTTAGAAGCCGTCAGTGTTATGAGAACCTCTAGGCATTCTCACCATGTGGAGTCTTGTTCACAGATTTCTCTGCAAAGCAGCCTGCAGCCATGGGTAATAACACAGCAGCGCAGTCATGTAAAGCTCTATCTAAATATTGGAAAGTCTCGGGAAAATGATGTCAAACCACATGTTGATCTGAGATCACCCAAAGTTGGGCCAATTCTTACAGTAGCCTCTGGCGTGTCCACTGCCTGAGCTACTTGCCAAGCTGGTCATGCACATTGCTGGCTGACAGAACATCAAGGACTCTGAATGCATGGACTTCTAAAATATGTTCAGGATGAAACAACATAAAAAGTTCATGTTGTCTCTGATGTCTCTTTCAGGTCAGCAGCAAAAGAGGAGAATGCTAAATAGAATGCAAGACAATCCTTGACTTACAACCACTGTTCCCTCTAAGCTGTGCGGCCGTGCGGCTGCGCATGTAATGAGAGAATGCCGCGCGGCAGTTTTAACTTCCACGCGGCATTTTCTAATGGTAGAGGCTGCACGCCTGCGCGGCCGCGCACATGAAAAGAGAACGCCGCACGGCAGTTTTTAACTGCCGTGCGCCGTTTTCTGATATTACAGGGAACATTGCTTACGACTATAGTTGAGCCCAAAATTTCCATTGCTAAGCAAATAAGTTGTTAAATGAGTTTTGCCCCCTTTTGTCACCTTACTTGCCATAGTTGTTAACTGAATTGCTGCTGTTGTTAAGTTAGTAACATGGTTGTTAAGTGAACCTGACTTTCCCATTGACTTTGTTTGTCAGAAGGTCACAAAAGGTGATCACACATGACCCCAGGACATTGCAACCATCATAAATACATGCTGGGTAACCTGTGTCCAAATTTTGTTCACGTGACTATGAGGATGCCGCAATGGTCGTAAGTATGAAAAACAGTTGTAAGTCAGTTTTTTCAGTGCCGTTGTAACTTTGAATGGTCACTAAATGAATGGTTGTCAGTTGAGGGCTACCTGTAATGATAGCAATAGCAAAAGCACTTAGACTTATATCCTACTTCACAGTGCTTTACAGCCCTCTCTAAGTGGTTTACAGAGTCAGCATATTGCCCCCAACAACAATCTGGGTCCTCATTTTACCGACCTCGGAAGGATGGAAGGCTGAGTCAAACTTGAGCTGGTAAGAATCGAACTGCCGAACTGCTGGCAGTCAGCAGTCAGCAGAAGTAGCCTGCAGTACTGCATTCTAACCAGTGCACCACCACGATACCGGGAGAAAGATTGTAATTTATTTATTTAATTACTATATAAATACAGATTATATTAGAGTCTATTGGGTTTGGGCAACCAATAAATTTAAATAAATAAATAAATAAATAAATAAATAAATAAATAAATAAATAAATAAATAAATAAATAAATAAATAAATAAATAAATAAATAAATAAGAAAGAAAGAAAGAAAGAAAGAAAGAAAGAAAGAAAGAAAGAAAGAAAGAAAGAAAGAAAGAAAGAAAGAAAGAAAGAAAGAAAGAAAGAAAGAACTTGGTTATAATTCTGTATCCTATCTCTGCTCCAAAAGGAACTGATTTAACCCTGGACCTTCACCATCCAACTTTCTTCATCAGCCTCACGTAGACCTGGCTGCCTGGGGAACAAAAGTGAAGAGAAGAAAAAATACATACATTTTAATGCACATTTTTACATAATTTAAGTGGCTTTCTAAACTATGAATAACTCTCCTGTGCATTATGTCAGTAATAATAACATGTGTTTTGACTAGTTGTCAAGCCCTCTGGAAAGATCTGAACAAACCAGGGGCAAAATAAAGGAACTGTTATACAAAGTAAGCCCTATTTATAGAACTAGAATGTAAACTCCAGGTATATCAAAGGAAACCTAATGCAGCATTTAAGCTAGTTTTTCAACAAGATATCAATATTAAGTAACAGAAGAGTTTTTTAATACACACACATGACATTCTTCTGTTATTTCTCCACCTAACTTTCAGGCAATGAGCTGAAGATTGGTTACATGTCTACTCTCACACACAACTTCAGCCTTAGTCAACCTCTACTGAGTCAATCAAAGTCCACATGTACATATATGGTAAATGGTTAGTGCGAGGTTTTTAAGGGTGGCATATAAACATTTGAAAGGAATAAAATAAAAATAGCACCTGCTGTCACAATCATCCTCATATACTTCAAAATAGAAATGAAATACATAACTTTTGCATGAAATTAGTTGAGAAACCTAATTACTGAATTGAGGACTACTATATAACAATATATATGGTACTTAGTAGAACAGTAGCACGGGATTGCCAACCTTGACAACTTTAAGACTTGTGGACATCAAGTTTTAAAGTTGCCAGCTCCCAGAATTCCTCATGGCTGGCTGAGGAATTCTGGGAGTTGAAATTCACAAGTCTTAAAGTTGCCAAGGTTGGAGAGCGCTGATGTAGCAGAAGGAAGGATAGGTCGGTATTACTGAGAAAACTACCATTTGGGTTGAATAAATAAATAAAAATATGGAAACAATGCTGTTTATAGAAAGAGCCTACTAATGCAACGTTATATATTATCTGCAATGTACACTCAGTATTTGAACAGCTGCAATCCACTCATAATTCATGATTCTCCTGCATTCTAGTAGAGATGTATTGAAAGCAAGCAAAAGTTCTGGTCTCATTGGTATAATCCAAGGGTTGCTGTGAAGTCCATGGAAGGCAGAAGTTATGCTAAATTGTTAAATTGTAGAATGCAGGAATAAGTGCCCTAAAGCTAGGTAAACCTGAGTAGAAAATTTGGAAAAGATAGGAGGTTCTTCTTACATTTTCTAGCTCCATTTTATAATTTAACCACCCCCAACTTCTAAAAGTCATTAGTAACAGGTGGGATAGAATAAAAGGAAAAGGAAATGGTTCTGAGGAAGAAGCAGACAGTTGGAAATATATCTTGAGGCCCAAATTTGGCTGTAGTGAAACAGAAAAATGAGAGAAAGGAAAGGAGAAAATGAAGAAAGCATGCATATTAGGAACCCAGATATGGTGGAATCTCGTTCTCTTGTTAGAAAGGCCACTCACAAATAAGCAAGAGTTAGAAAGGAGACAGTACAAATCTTTGGCCAAAGGTTTTGGTAGCTTGGCCAATGAAGAGCAGAAAAGTGGGAGTCACTCGGAGTGAATCAAGACTTCAATAGTCACAGGGAGAAGAAATGACTGGATTCAGATGGACCTGATGGAAAGAAAGGTCAAGATGCCAGCAAGAGAGTGAAAGAAATACAGTTCTGTGGACTTGGCATATATCTGAGATGCTTTGGAGATGGGACAGGTGTTGTCGAGGAATTGAGCACCAGGTTTGTGTGTCTCTGACCACCTGGACAACTGCTTTAAGTTTGAATGAACTCGTTGCCAAGAATTATTTCTTTACAGAACTCTTTCTTGATTCGTACATATTACAAACTCTTCCTAAAATAATGAAATCATATCACATTGTAATTTGGAAAATTAAGAATAATGTAAGGAAAATGAACATTTCAAAACAATTCAGGAGCAAAAGCCAGCTATCTTTGACTTTTCAGTTCAAGTTCTTTATTTCTACAAAAACAACTATACCAGCAATGTTCACCACAAAATGTCTTTCTTTCAGGCATATTCTGCTCAGAGCAAAAATGTTGGTATGCTTCCTCAGCTGTTAGTGCTCTCAGGCAGAGTAAACATGGACAGGATTGTAACATTATGTTCAGGCAGTATTAACTCTACTACCTTATGTACTAAGCTTTCTTTTCCAATGAATCTTTTAGAACCATGGATCTTTTCCCCCCTTTTTGTATAATAAATATGAGAGCAACCTAATATTTCTTTAATTTGCCTTCCTATTAACTCTAAAGGTATGCTTGACCGCAAAATTGACATGTCCTTATCATTTGGGAATTCTGTGTTCTTTCATCTTCCTAATGGATGTTATTGCACAGGCATCCGAAGCCTACCTGAGTTCAATCTTTTAAATTTTAATTCACTTTACATTTAGGCCAGTCATAAATAAATACCGTTTAGGTATCTACTATTCTAGCCTATGTAGTCCCTAAGGTTGTGTTTTTATTTTAATGAAGCCATTTTGGAACATGAGAGAAAAGTGGGGCCAGAGATGCAGAGGGAGCGAAAAGCTCCATGTTTGATCAAGTAAGATTTGTCAGGTCTATTCCCTAACTGATATTTTCATGATGGAAACAATGATTTTTCCAACATGGAAATGCTATATTAGCCTGTACAAATAGTCCTTGGAATTCCACCTCTAATTTACATGGGAACAAAATACTTTTCATGTAAATTAGGAATCCATAAGAATTTATTTAAAATAATAAACCATAAGCAGTGGTGGGTTCCTACCAGTGCAGTCCACTCTATAGCACCGGTAGCGGCCCGCTGGTGATGTCACAGTACCAGTGCGGTTGGTTGCCAGTGCCTGGGCGCCGCCATTTTAAAAAAAAAACTTTAATTATTTTTTAAAAAATTCTGTGCATGCCCAGAAGCCGAGCTTCCGGCACTGCGCATGTGCTGCCTTCCTACCCCACAGTGAGTCCAAGCAGGGGAGGATGGCTGAGGGAGCGTGTGAGATGCTGAAAGAACCTGACAATTAAGTCTTTCCCCATCCCTTCATTTGAAAATAATAAGAAGCTCGCATTTGACACTTTTCCTTCATTTTTGCCTAAAGCTTCCCAAAGTGGGCGTTTTCCGAAAGCTTAACCTTTTATACTGTTAATTTTATACAGTTTTATACTGTTATTCTTTAGATGAAAACATTGAGGACTGTTAAAAGATACTGTTCTTTTAACAGTCCTCAATATTTTCGTCTAAGGAATCCGTGACTGAAACCAAAAATGCTGTATGAGACTTGCTTGTCTTTTAACTAGAGCATTTTCTGCATATAAAGGTTGCTGTGTTGCCATGGTGTAACACGCACTTTGCATGCAAAGCTTTTCATGTAAGGTATAAAATAGCAAAAATAGTAGTAACATCTCTCTCAAATAACTAATATATGACCGGCAAGCCACGCCCACCTGGTCACATGGCTGGCAAGCCACACCCACAAAATAAGCCATGCCTACAGAGTGGTAGTAAAAAAAATTAGGAATCCACCCCTGACCATAAGTGATGCATATGAATAACAAAATATCAGAGTGGGAAGGAACCTTGGAGGTTTTCTAGTCCAACCCTCCATGCTCAAGCAGGAAACCCTATAACATTTCAGACAAATGGCTGTCCAATCTCTTCTTAAAACCCCCCAGTGTTGGAGCACCCACAACTTTTAGAGGCAAGGCATTCCACTGATTAATTGTTCTTGTTTAGTTCCCATCCATTCTTGTCCTGCCTTCATGTACTTTCAATAATAGGTTGACCCCTCTTCTGTGTGGCAGTTCCTTAGATATTGGAACACTGCTATCACGTCACCCATAGTCCTTCTTTTCATTAAACTGTTGCAACTGTTCTTTGTATGTTTTAGCCTCCAGTCAGTTCCCTAAAATTGAAAACTGATGAACAATCTGCAAGGCAGAATAAAGGCAGGAAAGGCAGGAGAAGGGAGACAGTGAAAAAAAAAGAGCTTCTGAATAAAAGTCACAAAGAAATGAAACTTTCAAGTGTGCTGAGAATGAACCAAACCCAAGTCTAAGCAGACAAATATTGCCCAAAAGCTTTATTACCTAGCTCTGGAGAGCTTGCATTGTTGTGCTTGCTTGTTTCATTGATATATTTCTTGTTTTGCTTTCAGGGGATCAAATTGGTATATACAGTATTTTTCCTTCTTTTTTTCCTCCCCACAGACCAATGTCCCAAGGTAAGTTAGACCAAGACTGCCCAAACTCACTCAGTAAGCTTCCACAAGAAAGGATAGACTGGACATTGAGTTACCTTAACCCGCCTAGATCAAAACTCTGATCGTTGTGTTACTTTGGTTGTCCCTGTTCATTTGCATCAGCCATTTGCTACCTCATGTTTATAGCAGAATGCTTGCTTCGAAAACCTCTGTAGGCTTTACATGCTAAAATTGGTTTATTCCTTCCTTACCTCAGGATGCAGATTAGTCTCACATGGCTGAGGTTGTCAAAACTTATAGGCCACTGAACACACTGATGCAGAAAATCTTCATGTTCAAGGTAAGCATCGTACCACCAAACTAGACAAGACAGACAGAAGTTGTTTTTGTGCTGGATTGGGGACCAGGTGAGGAGGCCACCGTGTATTTCTATCCTTCAGAAACAGTTACTGATAAAACAGGAAGGGCAGATCAGCTGGTTTTGTGCAGCTGAAAAATAGCATAAGGCAGGGCTGGACCACTTCTTTTAGGGTAAAAAGATTCATTCGTTCATTCATTCATTCATTCATTCATTCATTCATTCATTCATTCATTCATTCAATCAATCAGTCAGTCAGTCAGTCAGTCAGTCAGTCAGTCAGTTATTCAAATTTGTTGTGGCTGCCCAAATCCAGTGGACTCTGGATAGTGCACAAAACCATGTGCTGTGCTTGAAGGATCTATTAGCTAAATGAACTGTTGACATACTGAGTTGTAGTGAAGAGCTTTTGGGATCTACCCTCATTAATACATCCACATACTCATGTACAGATACACACTCGGTTGCAGAGATTGCTGTAGAAAGAAAATTAAAGACAAGCGATTCCCACATACAATTTTACAAGTTTCTCTTGCTGCTAAGAACAGTGGCAAAGAGTTATCATCCTTCAAATTTTCAGTGACTTCAATAACTGAGCTTTATGTGTAACATGCTATAGTCAACTCATGGAAAGAATTCTCACTATTAGGGGACTGGAGGCAAAAGCATATGAAGGTTGCAGGAACTGGGTATGTCTAGTCTGATGAAAAGAAGGACTAGGGGAGACATGATAGCAGTGTTCCAATATCTCAAGGGTTGGCACAAAGAACAGGGAGTCAAGCTATTCCCCAAAGCACCTGAGGGCAGGACATGAAGCAATGGGTGGAAACTAATCAAGGAGAGAAACAACCTAGAACTAAGGAGAAATTTCCTGACAGTTAGAACAATTAATCAGTGGAACAATTTGCCTCCAGAAGTTGTGAATGCTCCAACACTGGAAAATTTTAGGAGGAGATTGGTGTGATGACCCGGGGTGTGGCACGAAAGCAACATAACCAGAGAACAAATCTAACTCCCCTTTATTGCTCCAACTGTGCCCCCAAACGTTTCCACATTCACTACAAGTCCTGGAGCAAAGCTCTCACACGCACCTTCAGAAGCCTCTGGCTGCAAGTAGTCCAGTAAGCCAGGTTAACCAAACAGCAACCAGGGCAGTGGTGGGTTCCTACCAGTGCGGTCCACTCTATAGCACTGGTAGCGGCCCGCTGGTGACGTCACAGTACCGGTGCGGTCAATTGCCGGTGCCTGGGCGATGCCATTTTTTTGAAAAAAAAATTATTATTTTTTAAATTTTCTTCTGCGCATGCCCAGAAGCCGAGTTTCCGGCACTGCTCATGTGCTGCCTTCCTACCCCACAGTGAGTCCAAGCAGGGGAGGATGGCTGAGGGAGCGCGTGAGACGCTGAAAGAATGGGCGGCAGGAGCTATCTCCATTCCCCTCCCTTCAGCAGTCCAAGAAGCCACGAACGTGCGGTGATGATCCTAGGCATTTTCGCATGTTTGAGGCTTCTCGAGCTGCTGAGGGGAGGGGGAATGGGCGGCAGGACCTATCACAGTTCCCCTCCCTTCAGCAGTCTGAGAAGCCACGCCCACCCAGTCACATGGCTGGCAAGCCACACCCACAAAATAAGCCACGCCACAGAGTGGTAGTAAAAAATTAGGAACCCGCCCCTGAACCAGGGCCAGCAGTTCAATAAGCCAGGCTAGCCCAAACATTAACCAGGGCCAGCAGTCCAATTAGCCAGGTTAGCTAAACAGTAACCAGAGCAAGAAGTTCAGTGAAGCAGGCAAACTGGCAAGCCCCACAAGACAGACTACAGTAATCTCCAGGCTTTGGCAAGTGCACATGAGGCTCCACAGATTCAACGCTTGTTGCCGACAAATGCCCCTCCCACCGGCACCTCCTTACATCTCAGTCCCCAGGTGTGCCATCCTCTCTCGTAGATGGCTCAATCTGCGTTGATCTCACCATCTCTCTTCCCTCCCAGCTCTCCGATCAGGAGGGGGTAGTCCTTGCTCTTCTCCTGAGTTCTCCCTGTCTGCAGGCCTTACTAATTCAGAAAAGGACTGACTCTTCCCCAGTTTTCTCCAAGGCCAATGGAGCCGGCCTCTCCATCTGTCTCAGTTCGTGTTCTTGTCTGCAGATTCAGACTCCGACGGGGGGGGGGGCATGACAATTGGATAACCATTTGTCTGAAATTGTATAGGGTTTCCTGCCTAGACAGGGGGTTGGACTAGAAGATCTCCAAGGTCCCTTCCAACTCTGTTATTCTAAATTCTAAAAATCCTTGAGAAATTCTGACAAAATATCTCTTTTCCTTGAGGAAAACATGAGAAATCAAATTGCAAAAGGCCATTGGTCCAGCTTTAGCTGATACTACTATTGCCATTGGTAATTTCTCAAAAACCACTTTTTCCAGCAACCACATATCATCTTGGTGTGAAAGCCAGTGGAACTGAATCTCTTCAAAGTTTTATAATCTAAAAGCCCACCTAATATAAAAGCTTTGGCCTTGAGTTTCTAGAAGTTTAGCAATGGTCACAATAGTCGTAGACATCAGAAGGAGACAGTTAGTTGGGAAGAGGGAAGGAGTTTTGTGTTCTCATGATTTAGTTATTCAGATAGCTGGGGGGTAAGTATTTTGCTTATGTGTGTGAACAAATTCAGAGATTTCTGCTGAGCTGGGTAGCAAAGTAACTCTACTTGCAAGCAAGATGCCATTTTTTGTTTTATTTATTGAGGGTAAGATGTGAAGCAGGTAAGAGACTTAATTTGTTTTGACAAGGGTGATAGCATAGATGCTTAAATGAACCAAGGTGGACACTGTATCAGAAGGCTCAAAAAGCAAACTGACACATATAAGTATTGTTAACGCTGTGAAAGGTCAGTTGCCTCCTGTGCCAAGAATTGCCCCTTTAATATAGTTCTTTTATTTCCAAGGAGAAAATAGTGCATTTGTGTGTGTGTGTGTGTGTGTTTCCTGTCATTGTTTTTAATAGAACTGTGGTTTTGGGAGTTGTCTAATTATATTATGGTCGCTGAGACAAAGCCTCTAATCTTGCGAGTATGTCAACATCCTGTGGAGAATAATATTACTGTGGCAGAATTGTTCTCAAGAAAGGAGTAGGCCTTCCTTAGTTTTTCGACTTGGATAATTGAAATTCCCTGCAGCTAGTGTTCTAGACTTTACTTATCTCTATAAGCATTTCCTGATCCTGCCTTGGAGGCATATCAGTCTTTCTAAGATCGGGTTTTTGTTATCATCCCTATTTCCCATTCAGCCCAAACTATCTTTGCCCATGGAATGTCAGTTGCATGTATAGCCTCCCCCACTCAATATAATGTAATGCCTTCGGTCAATTTATCCATACTGCCATCCTTCCCATTTCCTGTTAAGTCTGTCTTGTTAGTCGCTCATTCCTGATCAGAGTTTCTGTTAAGCTAATTAAAAAGGGTCCCCCTTCCCCCCACTGCCTTTTTTGTATATTCATAGGCAGGCTAACTTTTTTTTTTTCTTTCATGCAAGCCACTGAAATTTTCATGTGTGTGGCTTTCAAGTGAAAGAATGTATGTGTATGTATAAAGCAGCGGTTCTCTACCTGGGGGTCATGACCCCTTTGCGGGTCAAACAACCCTTTCACAGGGGTCGGGAAACTTCGCCCAGACACCGCCATTTGGGTTCTTTTACCCTCTGTGCATGCACAGAATGTTTTGCGCATGCACAGAGGGTAAAAGAACCCAAATGGCGGTGGTGGGGCGGGGGTCGTGGCGGCGGGCGCGGCAGTGGGGTGGGGCGTGGTGGGGGCGCGGGGGCAGGACGTGGGTCGCGGCATTAGGAAGATTAAGAACCACTGGTCTAGAGTGTAGAGCAGTGGTGGGTTACTACCGGTTTGCCCTGGTTCGGATGAACCGGTAGGGGCGGCGGTGGGAGGCTTCACCCATCCGCCTGGATGTCATCACAGACAATTTGCACATGCGCAGAAGCGCTGCGCACAAGTGAAGCAAGCAAGCATGCACGTTCACAGTTCTGAACCAGTAGCGAAGTTAAGTGAAACCCACTACTAGTGTAGAGATTAGCAAAGTTTATTCACATAGCAGCTACTTGTTCAGTATGCAACCTTCTAGCTAGGTTGGATTGAGTATGTTATGTTATTTTATTCATTTTGTCAAGGGTTATAAGTGAAACAATAGCAGTTTGGTGTAGTGGTTAAGGCAACAGGTTAGAAACCCGAAGATTGTGAATTCTAGTCCCACCTTAAGCACGAAGCTAGCTGAATGACTTTGGGCCAATCACTTTCACTCAGCCGTAGAAAGGAGGAGACAAGGGGAAACCATTTCTGAAAAAAGCCTTACCAAGAAAAGTGCAGGGACTTGTCCAGGCAGGCTCTGAGAACTGCACACAATTGAATGGGAGAAAAGAAAGTGAAATTAAGACAATACAAATTCCTTGCTGGTAGGAAATAATGTTTTTTTGCCCTCCACCATTCCACCCTACAAGTTGTTTCAGGATAGATTGATTTAGCATGTAAACAAAAGAAAGTTCTTGATTAGATTCCCTTATCTCTAATATGAAAATTTGCTTGCAAAAAAGATATTGATTTCAAACTTAGAGAGGAAAAAACCACGAATACAGCTTTGTTACTGCATTACGTGCTCCAAATGTTGCAAATGTTGTTTTGTAAACTCCTCTATGATGAGTTCCCTTATGCAGCCCAAAGAATATATATATTTGCAGCAGCCCTTTCAGCAAAAATATGAACTGCTTTGCTGCTATGTAATCAAGCTATGTAGAAGACATTAAGGATATGACGCTTTTCCTGGCAAGTACATAAAAGTGATGGGAAATGCTTCATTTACTTAATTCCCATGTTCTACATCAAGTACTCAATTCAACTAACCCTTTTGATATTACAAAACAATATGGCCACAGGCCAAACTTTCCCCACTAAACCTGTATCCAGCCACCATTTCTGATTCATTCAATACTAAACTCTCAGTGAAATGAGCTAGAAGCCTTAGGGACTCTGAAAACATATCAATTTGCTAGTTATGATTCCACAAATATACGGAGACAGCTCCACTTACAACTTTGAACCATTCAGCTTGCAGGAGCAGTGAAGGTAATAGTGAGATCTCTGTAGAACTGGGCAGCTTTACAACAGCTGTAAGAATAATTTCCGGAGTAAGCTTCCCACAGTGATTGCTTTGACACACTGTGTTATGCTCAGATGCTGAACCATGAAAATGTAGCATTTACCATAGATCACTATAGTTTATAACTGCACAGGATTAGTTTCAGAGCTAAGCCATTAGTAGTAATCAGTATCTTCTATGTGCCATCGGATATAAAGAGAATTACGGAAGAAAATTAAGTTCCTTACACTCAAGAAGATGGAGCACATGGGACGATGAGAGGAAAAATAGCATTTTGTCACGTGAAACAAACAGAATCAATGTAATCAGTGGGTGAGGATGTGTGTGGCCATTTGTAACACTACAGGAAGGAAAGCTGCCTCATAAGAGACTTACAGGAAGCAGAAAATAGGAATTACTCAAAAGAGGTTCAAATAATATAAAATAGATATCAGTGACATTTTATTACCGAGGGTGAGTCAAAAAGTAATTCCATTTTCTTTAGGACAGGTATAATTACCAACACAGGAACATGTAGCATACATCAAAATGAAGCTGGTCCTCTGTGGATCACATCCCTATTTCTCAACATAGTCACCGTTTCTCTCAATAGCAATGTTCCACCTTCGAATGAGAGCATGTATCCCTGCCTCGTAAAATTTTGTTGACTGTTCTTTGAGCCACTTCTTCACTGCAGTTTTAACTTCCTTGTCACTGGAATAATGTTTCCCTCTCAAACCCACTTTCATGGGGCCGAAGAGACCTGCATACATTGCTGTAATCTAAAGTATTGTCCTCAAACACATTTTGTAATTGTCTATGAATGTTCACAGGGGTTTCCCCCTCAGCAACAAGGAATTGAATCACTGCTCTTTGTTTTTGACGCAACTCTAAGGGGGCAGCCATTTTGAATTTTCCTCACGAGTCTAAAAACCAGAAAAGTAAGAAACAAAATATTTCAGAACGTAAATGATATAATCATTTATAAGTGGGAAAAAATTCAGGCATTTTTATCAAAAACTTCACCTGAAATAAAGAAAATGGCATTACGTTTTGGCTCACCCTCGTACATAGCAGGTTGGCTGACTCTCTTGGAAGGATTGGGGGGGGGGCAAGTTATTCCATGTTTTCACTATGAAACTTTTATCTCCAGTGAATAGGATGACATCAAATTTTACTTTATTCACCATCTGATGTATATATAAGGTAATGCACAGGTGATAAAATAGATACTGTATAGGTCAGGAAAAAAAAGGCTCATTTAAAAAAAGATGCTAGCTTTGTTCATATGGAGGCGAAGCAATTGAAATATATGCCTCGGTTTTATCAGGGCCATCTCAGTTCCACCCCATTCTTTAACAGCTGAAGCTGAGTTCTCTAGATACGCATATGGGCTTACTACCAATGTGAGAATCAAAGGGCAGCACTTCCTATCAATTCCTATTTGCCTGTGTGGATGATGTCTCCTCCACTGGTTTCCAAGCATTAGATCTGCAGTACTTGCTCCCTATTGTTTACTCTTTGAATACATCTGTCAAGGGCATCTTGTCAGCCTCTTCCTTGGGGTAAATAAAAAAAATCATCAGGGTCAAAGGAAGCCAGTAATCTGATAATTGTTTGGAGTAAACCTCTTTGCCGTAGGGTCTTGTGCTACCTACCATTGTCTGTACTTGGTTGATACTGAAGCTGCCAGTAGTAAGATTTTTATGTGTGTGTGTGGTGGGGGGAGAAGGTGAGGCCAAAGGAATCAGTGCAATAGTATATAAAGGATAAAAACAAAACAATATTGAAAAATGGACAGAATGTTGATACAATCAGAAGCAGTGTCAAGGTGAATAATTATTTTTGCCAACGCTTTAAGCAGGGTTGTCACTTTCAACGGTTGCCTGTTAGCTATTTATGGTTTGTCTTAGCAAGTTGGACAACATGTGATCTTTGGCCTAATTTCTTATGACCCTTGCTATAATTTGAAAAGCACCTGTGTCAAAGTGATTAGAGATTCTCCCTCTAAAGATCATTTTTACCGGATTTTAAGGCAAGAAGACCGCATATAAGCCACTGAAAAAACTACATTTTCCCCCAACGTAGTAGAAAGTTAGATACACTACAATGAATTTGGAATATGGTGCTTTAAAAATTGGATTAGATGGCTTTGGGGGGACTTTTTATCTTGTTACTACAAACCTGTGAATCATAAAGTAGAAAGCTAATCAAGTTAATATTATTGATTTTAGTGGTGGAAATATAGCTGGATTTATTTATTTATTTATTTATTTATTTATTTATTTATTTATTTATTTATTTATTTATTTATTTATTTATTTATTTATTTATTTATTTGAATTTGTCAAACAAAGACGAGAACAAGAATAAAAGAAAAAAAATACAATGACAGGGACGATAGGCACATTAGTGCACTTATGCATGCCCCCTCTACTGACCACTTAAGTATGAAGTAAGGTCCACGGAAGTCAATTTGTGACTGAAACTGTGAAAATTTGTAGCTGAGACAACTGGATATATGGATCACTGATAACTTTTATTAGTCTCCTCCAAATGGCAGAGGATTAAAAATAATTCTCATCTATTTAAATACCTGATTTACAGTCGTTGCCACAGATCCTGCCAACATAGCAGTTTGAAAGCAGGCAAATTTGAGTAGACAAATAGGTGTCACTTCGGTGGGAAGGTAACAGTGCTCCATGACATCATGCTGGCCACATCACCATTGAAATCACCGTCCACATCTTTGGACAGTGTCGGTTCAATGGCTTGAAACTGAGATGAGCATCGCCCCTATAGTCAGCAGCAACTACAGTAGCAGAGTAAAATCCGCAGGGATTCCTTTACCTTTTATCGGGGGGTGGTTCCACTTACCTTTGCCACCGGTTCGCATCATGACGTTCGCGCACCTGCATTCGCTTCACTCACTCGTGCCCGCGCATCCCCTCATGCAATTTGGCTTCCGCGCATGCTCAGTAGCAGGAATCAGCCCAAAACACAGCTGAGGAACTGAAGAAATAAAGGTCAGTATTAACCCGGGGGGCGGGTGGGAGAGCCCTTTTTCAAGCAGCAGGAGAGGAGAAGCCATCCAAACAGGAACCCCCCCCCAAAAAAATCCCCCCCAAAATATGGCGGCGCCCATGGACCGGCACTGACTGAACCGGTTCCGTGACATCACCAGCGCTACCGGTTCGAGCGATTGGTCTGAACCGGGAGGAAGCCACCCCTGCCTTTTATCATTTATTTTCAGGCAATGATTTGGTAAAGATAATTCATTTTAGTCCTAGACTATTGATGATAACCTCTTTCTTCTTTCTTCCCTACAATGTGCGGTAAAGCAAGGTATTGCAACTTCCACTTTATGTGCCCTCACATTGTGGAGAGGATAACTGCTTCAATAGCCTAAGTAACTGAAATGGGCCTGTTTGTCAACTTGGAGGCATGAGATTCACTGTTACCAAAATTTGGCTTATGGAATTAATGCAGAGATTGAAATGAAGAGGATGCTGCAGAGAGGCATCCCAAGGCAAGTATTTTCATCAGTTTCTGGACCAGAAGCAGGACACATTGATCCATAGAGTCAGTCTTTGCTTAGTGCCTATCTGAGAACTGGATAAAGTCCCTCTTTTAAGTCAATAAAGGCAACCTATAGAATATTTCCTAGCTTATTTATTTATCCAAGCAATACATATGGCCACCCATCTTAATTAAATAACTCTTATATAACTGAATATAAATAAACACAATATGAAACACCACAAACAAAAACCAATGTAAAATGAAATAGTTGAGGCTCTTTACTCTGACATTTTGAAAACAAAACACACATTCCAGTCTCCAAAAATAACCTGATCTCAACATGTGAGGGAAAAACCAAGGTCTCCAAATATTTCTGGAAGACCAGCAAAGTTCGTACCATCCAAATCACAGGGAGAGACAACAGAGCAGCCTTCTGACTCCCATTGAGTAGTATTGTTTTATTCTGCTGAATTTCACCATATCAGAGTCTCTGTGGAGTGGGCGGCATACAAGTGCGAATGATGATGATGATGATGATGATGATGATGATGATGATGATGACGACGACAACAACAACAACAACAACAACAACAACAACAACAACAACAACAACAACAATAATAATAATAATAATAATAATAATAATAATAATAATAATAATATCTTCTGTACATTCAGTTGTGTCCAAAGGAGAGGTCGAATTGGGACAGAATTCCAAAGCAGTGTTGTGCTCCTGCAATGCAAGGCCTGCCTCTCTTATACAAGCATTGTTAATCTTCGATACACATACCCCAAAGTAGCTGAGCTCACATTGTGATAGTACAATGCATATACTTCTTTGGACACCCATATGCAGGCTGTAATTCTCTGTACAATTATCTCCTACTGTCTCCCAATGACAAAGGACATTAGACTTTGGTTTTCTTTCCCGTTAAGTCTTTCACTGATTCCTCAAATCTTATACATCTACAGAATAGATAGGTGAGGGGTCAAGCTGTATTGATATGTGGGAATAACTTTAGGAAATGGGGGGGGGGATTCAACCAAGGAAACAGTCAAATACAGGTAGTCCTTGACTTATGACCACAAATGAGACTAGAATTTCTTTTTTTTTTAATTCAAAAAGCTTTATTAGTACAAAGTACAAACATTTTTTATTTTTCTCCCCCCTACCCCCCTACCCCTAACCCACCCACCCCCTCCCCACCCCCAGACTTCACAGAGAGAATACAGGGCATAATATCAGTAAGATAAATTTAAATTAAGTTTTAAAAAAAATTCCCCCCCCTTATTGTTTAAAAATTTCAACTCCGAATTGTACACATAAAAATTCCTTCCTCCTCCTTTCCGTCATCTATCCTGCAAAGCATTTCTTCACTATTAAATAGAACTTAAATGAATATTACATAGGCAATAATCAAGTGTTAAATACAAAACCCTTAAACTTCATCATAAAGTCAACCACTATATAAATAGCATAACATTACTATATATCAGATTATTAACTTCAGAGAAATTCTAAATCTCTAAAAAATATTATTAATAATGATTATATATATATATATATATATATATATATATATATATATATATATATATATATATATATATATATATATATATATATATATATATATATATATATATATATATATATATATATATATATATATATATATATATATATGCTAAAAAAAGGGAATACAATCTATCCTGTAAATTCAGCACTAACTCCAAACTTTGAATAAGCCTTCTTTTCAAACAAATTATGATATTTTATAACTTAATAATTTTAAATAAAAATTCCAGCTCTTTCTCAAAATTAAATAAAACTTAAATAAATATTACACCAATAATAACTAAATATAAAATACAAAAATCTTAAACTTCATCATGAAATCAACCACTATATTAATAGCATAATAATACTATATATCAAATTATTAGCTTCAAAAAAGATTCTAAATCTTTAAAAAGTAATAATAATAGGTTAAAAACAAAAAAAGAAAAGAAAAGAAAAGAATACAAGAAGTAAAGAAAGAAAATTAAGGAAAGAAGGGAAAAAGAAAAGTACAGTCATATTAGCAACCATCTGTCCAATAAACTTCAACGCTGCATCTTGTTATATCTTGATGATGGTTGCATCTTTTTGTAACTTGATAATTTTGTAGTTGTCAGCTCGCCTCCCATCTGACCCCGATCTTCCATCTCCTTTTCCACACTGTAGATATCTGTCTGGCTCTGCCAATCACTTGAATTCTGTAAATCTGTTTTGATTTGAACAGGAAGGGATGGCTTTCCCTCCTCCTCCTCTTTTGTTTTCATATATCTTTCCTCTGGAATCTTGGATATATCAGCCTTTAAGACGTTGGCATAAAATTCAGTAGCTTTCTTTGTTGTATTAAGCCGATATCTTTTTCCCAGAAATTTCACTGCGACTCCTGTTGGTGCTTCCCATTTGTATTGTAAGTTTAACCTTTTAAATTCATCAATCAGAAAGGTATAATCTTTTCTGGCTTTGAGCATTTTAGAGGGAATTTCTTTCCATATCATTAGTTCCTGGCCATTTACCTGAAGGTTATTCTTAAACGTCGCCTGTATAATCCTATTCCGTAAGGCTCTTGTAGTAAAGTATATTACAATATCCCTTGGTAGGTGTTTTTGTTTTGCATACCAAGAGTTGATTCTATATATTTTATCAATTTGCCTGGCTAATTCTTCTTTAGACAGTCCAGACACCTGCTCCAAAGCTTCCACCATCCTTCCTTTCAAATCTTCATATAATCCCTCTTTCAACCCCCTGACCCTTATGGCAAATTCCATGGATCTGAATTGCATCATTAACACCTCTGTTTCAAAATTTGCAATGTCATTTTGTATTTTATCTATGTATTCTACTGAAGTTGTCAAAACTTGTTTATTTTCTTCAATGCGGTTTGCCAAAACTTCAATATTTGTTGCTAGACCTTTGCATACCTCCAACACATCATTTCTAATTTGTTGGTCAATATTCTTTAAAGCAGCCTGCATTTTATTATCTATTTCATTGATTTTTTGGTTAAATTCAGCAGTAAGTTCATCTTTCATGATCTTTAAGGTACTTATTAAATTTTCAGGTGTTAAAGACTTTGGGGGTGTTAACTCAGTGGTAAGTTGCATTTTAGAAATATAACCAGATGAATAGTCCATTCTTTTATTCAAAACAGTCTTTCCAAATTTTGAAGCCATTTTAGTATTTCCAGTGGAGAACAAAGAAAAAGCCAAGCCTCTAGTTAAAATTCTTTTAAATTTCTTTTAAATTTCTTTTAAATTCCAAAGCCGGATAGACTTTTATTTTTTAAAAAATTGTCAGTTATTATTTAATCCAAAATCGGGAGACAGAGAGAGTAAAGCCAACTTTCAAAGTCAAAAATTTCCATAAGAAAAAAAGCCGCTAGGGAAACGAAAGTTACTTTCACTTCTCCTCCCACTTTCTCTGATCGCCATATTGTAGCCTATTAACTGTTACTTAGTTTCTTCCAAAGTGAAAGTCAGCAGTGGAGTTGAAAGAAAAAAAAATCTGTACTTGCCCTTTTAAAATCCTGTCTCTCTCTGTCTGCTTGTTTAATCAATTAAGTAGTTGTAATCCCATTCACGAAGCAGCGGTGGTCACGGCATCTTGCTCCGCAAAAGCGGAGGTTTCCAAGTCCCCGGAGCAAGAGACAGGCTGGCTGGGGAGCCCTCACCTTTCGCGCCCCTGGCTGACACCTGGGGCACTAGGGTGGGCTCTACCCCACCTGTCCGGCTCTCATCTCTCCCCTTTGCCTGGGGCAGAGACTTTCAAGCCGCCAGACAGCTGTTCTGGCGGTTTTAACGGGGAAATGGAAAGGCGCTCAACGGGGAGCGTCTGCGATGCAGCGAACTGGAACCGGAAGTCCAAATGAGACCAGAATTTCTGTTGTTAAACAAGACAGTTGTTAAGTGAGCCATGCCCAATTTTACAAACTTATTTTGCCAGGGTTTTTACATGAATCATTGTAGTTAAGTGAATTGAGCAGCCATTAAGCTTCCCCCATTGACTTTGCTTGTGGGAAGCCAACTGGGAAGGTCACAAATGGCAATCACATGACCCTCTCATGTGATCTTCACAAATGGTGATCACATGACATTTATAATGCAAGCATTATAAATACGAGCTCTTTTACCAAGTGCAGGATTGCAGCTTTCAGTTGCAATCTTGGATTTTCCCTGCAACTTTTTTTTTCTGACATGCAGTATTTAGGATAGCCAAATTTGGTGTCGGATGTTTAAAGATGAATTATGAACAATGGACATCAAATGGGAAGATGCCAAAGATGCTGCCACAGATAGATTCATGGGAAGGAGGTTGCTGCCCTGTGCGCTTCATGCAAAAGGAACCAATGATGAACCAGGGCCGATTTAAAGTGGCAGTCGTATACTCTGCTACCTAGAAGAATGCATCATTGATACCCCAGGACAGCAATCCCCAACCTTTTGAGTTTGTGGACCAGGGGGGAGGAAGAGGGAATGGTTATGCATAAGTGATGGGCAAGCACACACACAGCTCCATTTGCACAAACAATGAGCAAACGTGCCTGCCGCTTGCACAAATGGAGCGGCATGTGCCTGCTGCTCATGCAAGTGGAGCTGCACATGTTCACCCGGCGCTTCCATGGCCCGGTTCCAAATGGGCCAAGGTCCAGTAGTGGGTCACGGCCTAGGGGACCCTTGGATGTTTGCTTGTTGAATGGGTAGATTAATGCTATAAGAGATTTTGAGTAGCATTTCACTTCAGAATTCAGCTTCCGAGTTGCCAAGCCTAGCCTAATATTTACATGTATTCATTATATCCCACATGCTTAATTAAATCAAATAAACAAAAATCCCAGAAGCATTTTCCCCTCTCCTTTGCTTTCGTACAAGGGTTAAACTGTGAGGGTTTTACTTTCATTTGAGTTTCCTTCTCCTTTTTTTCTTTCTTTCAAACTTTGGCTTTCTCTCTCCCTCTCTCTCTCTCTCTCTCTCTTGGGAGGAACAAATGGACAGCTTCCTTCGGTAGAATTGTTCCTTCCATTACCATCGCAGCAGAATGCATCTGAGACTATAATAACTCAGTGATGAAATACAAAATGTCGCAATGCCATCTCCCTTAAAGTGAACTGAGATTTTGTTATGCCATTTTAGATGCACTAATAGCTCCTAAAGTCCCGTAGAGTATCCTAATGTGAATTTAATGAGCTGATAGCATATAAATGACGGTAGTGAGAGGGTGAAGGTGACATAACCTTTTCTCTTCCATTTGATGTTTGTCTTTGAAAAAATACAGACCTTACCAAAATATACCACATTATTACTAAGCGTTGCATCTTTTAACAGAAAGGCTCACCGGATTCCCTCTTTCTCTTTTAACTATTCTTTTCCCCCCCTTTATGATATGACATAAAGACGTGGAACAGTTTATCAACATTTTTAATTTTTTTTAAATATTAAAACAACAACAAGGAATTGGAATTCCTCTCCCCCCATGCAGTCTTCTTATTTATTTATTTATTTATTTTGTTATTCTTATATGCTGCCCAACTCCCGAAGGACTCCTTCTCTTTATTGCCAAATTCGTATTCATTTCATGGAATGTGCACCAGTGACAACTGCTTATTTTCAGCAGTTTTTGTACTCCTTCCTATTTTGTACTCCTTCCAATCTTATTTTTATTAATATGTCATCATAGAAATAAAACGGTGTGAATTGTACCGAAACCATCTACCTCTGTGTCCTCTGTGCAATTGATTTTTCCTACCATTTTTGCCATTTCTAACTTGCCATGTCTGACTGATTCAAAGAGTCAGATGGTTGTTTTGCAAATCTCCATCATCTTCTTCCAGGTAATCAACGGAACTGTGTCCTGCAATGACACAATTGGAGGTGGAATCCAAGGGGAGGAGACAAGACAAATAATTTGTAAGAAGGTTGAAATGCATACCTGGGACATATTTCTGAAGGTATCTTAAGAAGAAAAGCTTATTTTCTGTCAGAGCTTATAAGTTGGGGAAGACAATATAGTACATGGAGGTTCATTCTCCTTATTGGTTTCAAGGAATAAAGTAGACCAAAGAACAGCCAGGATGAAAATTGTGAATTCATTTTGACACAATTTATGCCTGAATAAGGCCCCTAATTAGTGACATAGAAAACTTCTTTGCAACTACCATTTGCATATTTTCAAGTTGTCATCCAGAAATCCAGAAGTTTTTAGTGGTTGCCTAAGAAGCAATTTCATATTGGATACCTTCTGAAGCTTGCTGTGAGAAAATCAAAAGATGCTTTGAAAGTAATATTATCCATCTTCATGCTGTTTTCCACCCGGGCTTTAATATAATATCTCTTAAAAGGTCCAGTGTTCAATTTAGTCCAGTTATAAAAGATCACTTTCAGTTTCTGAGACCTCAGCACACAAATAAAATGCTTTTAGTTTTTTGACCTATATTCTTTTGATCTTTGCTTATGTTGGTTTATTGAAGCTAATTGAGATGAAGAGATGTTGTTGATCCAGAGAATGATATGTGCATCTTTGTGTCATGGAAGCAATAATGCATCCATTCCAATGGTGGGTTCCTACCGGTGCTGTCTGGTGCTCCGTTCCGGTAGGGGCCCGCCGATTGTGCAATGTCGGCGCGATGGCTGTGGTGCTTTCTTTGCTGGTCCGTGCGCGCTGCCATCTCTTTTTTTGAATTTTTAATGGTTTTTGGCTCTCTGCGCATGTGCGGAAGTAAAATTGTCCTTCTGTGCATGAGCAGAAAGCTGAAATCGCACGAGATGACACGCGCATGTACGCACAATGTCGCAATGCACACTGGTAGGAGAAGTTAAGAGGAACCCGCCCCTGATCCATTCCTGGGGGAAAAACTACCTTCCCTCATTGCAGAGTCTCATGACAATTAGCAATCAGTCCCAAATACTTTTTGGTGGAACAAGTTGAAGAAAGCAGTATCGGCACAATGGCAGATATTCCCAGATTATTGTGACCCATTTCTGTCTGGATTTAGGGTGTGAATCAGCCTGGTCTTCCTGACGGATGGGTTCTGTGGGGAAGAAGCAGGAAAAAATGTAATTTTCCTTTTGGGTCTCTGAATTTCTCAGGGGAGTTTAATGCTACAGGCTTTCTGAAGCATCTTAATAAGAAGGACTGAAGTCATTTTCTTCAGCTTTCTTTGCCGAGGTCATTTTAGATAGTAATAGTGGATGACTCTTTCTCACCACCTGAGCAATTAAAAATGGAACAATTCAAAACACTATCTTGTCCTTGGTGCTCTATAGGAAGCGGCTGAGGCGATGATTAGGAGATTTGGAGGCAAAGGGTTAACAATAAGCTAATGATGCACATCAATTTTAAGTAAAGAAACAAATAATTAATTTAAGATTATTTAGATCATATTTACATCAATTCCTTCTTCCGTTACGCTTGTTAGCATTCATAGTCTTAGGTCTCCCCCAGGTATGAATGTGTTCTTAGGCTTTTTAATCTTTTAATATATCAAATGTTTTTAAATCATTTATTATTTTGTTACTGTTTTTTTTATATTGTTCTTATACTCTGTTATATGCCGCCCTGAGTCCCCAGGTAGTAGGGCTGTCACGGTGTGAATATTGTCAGTTGTATGTCTATGCAGGGTGATGCACCCCTATTCTAATATTATGGTATATTCCAATACAAGCAGAACACGTGATATGATTTTGTACGCATGTCCACATTCCTGATCCACCATTAATCACTTTTGACTTGGCTCTTGACCGGAACGGTCGCGTTTTTTTTCTTAGCAAAGATGTAATTATTCAGGATTTATTGTTTTTGTATCGAAATAAATATTTCTATTAGATTTTTAATCTCGGCTTTATTTCAAACTGTCTGAATTCCAAGTAAAGATCCAAATCGCCTCTATGAGATTTATTCTCACCCAACAAGGGCGGCATATAAAAACAGCAAAATAAAATAATAATAATAATAATAATAATAATAATAATAATAATAATAATAATAATAATAATAATAATAATAATAATAATAATAATAATAATAATAATAATAATAATAATAATAATAATAATAATAATAATAATAATAGTAGTAGTAGTAGTAGTAGTAGTAGTAGTAGTAGTAGTAGTAGTAGTAGTAGTACCATACCCCATTTTGGCCTCATTACTATGCTTTGAGTTTAGTGTGATATGACAAAGCTGGAATTTGAATGGGAATTTGAATCTATATCTTATCCAACCTCTGTATTCTGGGTGACTCATAGAGAAATGCCTTTGTTGTGAATCTATAGTCGAGCAATAGTTCAAAAAGTTAGCTATTTACTTTATAGGTTATTTATCTATTTCTATATTACTTTCTATTTCAGAGGAGTGTATAGCAGTTTAGAAGAGAATGTCAAAAGAGAGAGGGAGAGTTAAAAACCAGCACTATAAAGCCAGCAATGCTTACAAATCGAACAAAGTTTATTTTGTAAAAAAACAAAAACAAAAAAAGTACTGTATTAAGAGCCAGTTTGAAATAGTGCTTAAAGGTATTGAACTAGAAACAGGGGACCATAACTTCTAAGCCATGCCTTAGAGTCAGACACGAAGCCAGCTAGGTGACTTTGGGCTAGTCATTCTATCTCAGCTTTAGAAGAAAGGCACTTCCAAAAAATGTTGCAAGAAAATTCCATGATGCTGTCCAGGCAATTGTATCTCTCTCCCTTTACTGCCTAAAATCACTATATCAGTGCATCTAAAAGATAATTTGGCCCTGGGGTAGATGTTATCCTATAAAAACCTTGGTGAACAAGAATCAGTTTGGTCTAGTGCATTCGCTGGCTGGGGAATTCTGGGAGTTGAAGTCCAGATATCTTCAAGTTGCCAAGGTTGGGAAACACTGGTCTGTGGTTAAGGCACCAGGCTAGAAATCAGGAGACGGTGTGTTCTAATCCCATTTTAGGCATGAAGCTACCTGGATGACCTTAGACCAGACTCTCTCTCCTAACCCTAGGAAGCAAGCAAGGGCAAACCACTTCTGAAATCTTGCCAAGAAAACTGCAGGGACTTATCCAGGCAATTGGCAGAAGTCAACAGTGACTTGAAGGAACTTGAATTTATCTTTATGAGGTTTCTGAAAGAAGATAGCATGGAGATTAGCTGAGCATACTATATCTTGGGAGTGAGTAGCCTAATTAGAATGCTGTTACTGATAAGGCTCTACTCATGGACACCATACCAATAGCATCATAACTTAAGATGGCTGACAGAACAGATGAGAACAAGGTATAGCCATCAATAATCACACATCTTTATTCCTCTGATATGGCGTGATCTCTGCTTCTCCACGCCTTCATGCCTCTCCACAACCCTGCTGATGACAGCATCTATTTCTACCTTAACTCTCAATGTTTTAGCAAGGCAGTCATACCTGGCTTGGATAAAATTGTTATACCCTACTCAGTAGAATATGTTGTCCCAAGTCCTGACTATCTCTGATGAATCCTCTGATGATTAATTTCACTATGACTCACGGGAGACAGGAAACACAGTCTCCTGTGAGTGTCTATGGAGATTCTCAGGCATCCAGGTCATGGTTGTCTCAAAGGTGCTTTTTTAAAAGGCAACTGGACTTCCTTTCTTTGTTTTTCCTTGAAGATTTTTCACTTCTCATCCAAAAAGCTTCATTGGCTCTGGCAGGATTGTCACGCAGTGAATATTGTCAGTTGTATGTCTATGCAGGGTGATGCACCCCTATCCTAATATTATGGTACATTCCAATACAAGCAGAATACGTGATATGAGTTGTACGCATGTGTGCATTCCCAAACCACCATTAATTTCTCTTTGACTTGACTCTTGACCGGGACGGTCGCATTTTCTTAGCAAAAATGTAATTATTCAGGATTTATTGTTTTTGTACTGAAATATTTTTATTAGACTTTTAATCTTGGCTTTATTTCTAACTGTCTGAATTCCAAGCAAAGATCCAAAATCGTCTCTATGAGATTTATTCTCACCTTAACAAGGATGGAAGGTCTTCAAGGAAAAACCAGGAAAGGCCAGTTGCCATTTGAAAAAGCACCTTTGAGATAGTCTCCTGTGAGGGAAATGTTGGAGGCAAACTCTTTTCCAAAGACAGGAGTTACTAGAATCAATGACTCTACCTCAGGGGTGTCAAACCTGTGTCATCATGGCGGCATCACATGATGTATTGTGACTTTTTTCCCTTCGCTAAACTGGGTGTGGGCATGGCCAGCATGCGGGCTGCGAGTTTGACATCCCTGCTCTACCTCGTCTTAGGCAGCAAGGAACAGACAAAGCAAGCAATTGAGGTTAACATCTGGCTATTGAATAATCAACATTATTATATAAACCTGCTATCTTTCTAACTTCAACAGAAAGTATTCACGTTAGTATAAAATAAACTCAATCTCTGTTCAGTCACTAAAGCATTATAATTGGTTGTGATCAGGGATAGTAAATTTATTTTGCTTTCTATAATGCTCACAATTTTTGAAACACATTCTGCCCAATTTGCAGAGCAGAGCACACAATTTTTCCTAATTTTCTTTGATGCACACTTTATAATATGCATTTTGGTACATATTTTTCATCAGAGGATTGCAACACAAAATTCAGAGAAGTGCTAAAGCTGAAAGATAATTGTGGTTCAATTTACATACAATTTTGGGCAGTGCAAATTAGATCTGTTTATAGAAAAATACAAACCAAAACAAATTTCAGCTCCGCGCTAGTTAGGAGTCATTGAACAAACAACAACAATCACAATAAAACACCTTCTGTCTTTTGGAAAGTTAAGATTTTGGAAACAGATAAACTTGGTTTCAAAACACTTTCTGTTGCCCAGTGACAACACAAAACATATCGCATATGCTTAACAACCAGCTTGTACATATTTTGTCTTTCCAAGGTTTCTAGGATTTATCAAGCGTAATGATGCATTGCAATATCAGAGGGGATTTCCAGCAGGGACAAATGATGGTGTCTTTCCATTAGCATTTCCCACGTCCTTAACAACAAAAACCACCAAAATGCTTCACATTGTTGTACAATGGAGTAAAGACTAACAGTGCCCAAAATTCCTTTTATCACAAGTTATGAAATGTTTACATTGGTGCTTTCTAATCACCTTTCCTAGAGGAGAAGTTTATGGTGCAGTACAAAACAAATAGTCCTACAGATTCCAATATTGCACTCACACAATTTACCATTTTGCTCTCCCTCCCAGCCCTTCCACTCCATCCCCCATCCAGAAAATATTCAGCAAAACTAATTTGGAGGATGTACAAGAAGCTACAGAGAGGATGCAAAATCCCAGTTTTGCTGAAGGAAGAGCTTCTGTCTGAGAAAGTTAACTGTTGTGTTCTGCCGTTATTTTTGAGTGCATAGATCATGTCCCTTATCAAATGGTTTAAAACAGTGTCTTAAATGGCAAGCAAGGATAATTGAAATAAGTACAAATGAAGAATGGTTGCAGGAATTGGGTATGTCTAATCTGATGAAAAGAAGGACTAGGGATGACATGATAGCAGTTTTTCAACATTTGAGAAGCTGCTACAAAGAAGAGGGGGTCAGCCTATTCTCCAAAGCATCTGAAGGCAGGACAAGAAGCAATTGATTTATTTATTTATTTATTTTATTTTGGTTTTCTTATATGCTGCCCAACTCCCGAGGGACTCAGGGCCGCGTACAGAAAAGAGAAAATACAAGAACAACCAACAATAAACATTGCATTAAAATCAAATATAAAAATTAAAAATTTTATATTAAAAACCATCTAACAACCAGACATACCCGGGGGAGAGCTCAGATGGATTAGGCTCTACCCCCAGCCTGCAGGAAAAGCCATGTCTTAACGGCTTTTCGGAAGGCCAGCAGGGTGGGGATGGTTCGGGTCTCTGGAGGAAGTTGGTTCCAGAGCATGGGGCCCGCCACAGAGAAGGCCCTCCCCCTAGGGCCCGCCAGCTGGCATTGCTTGGCTGACGGGACCTGGAGGAGGCCAACTCTGTGGGCCCTAACTGGTCGGAGGGAAGTATGAGGCAGAATGCGGTCCTGGAGATAGCCTGGTCCTAAGCCATGAAGGGCTTTAAAGATGATGATCAACACCTTGAATTGGACCCGGAGACCGATGGGCAACCAATGCAGCTGGCGGAGTATAGGTGTCACGTGGGTGTACCTTGGCACACCCACCACAGCACGCGCAGCCGCATTTTGCACCAACTAAAGTCTCCGGATACTCTTCAAGGGTAGCCCCATGTAGAGTGCGTTGCAGTAGTCCAAGAGGGAGGTGACAAGGGCATGAGTGACCGTGAGTAGAGCCTCCTTTTCCAAGTATGGCCGCAACTGGTGCACCAGGCGAACCTGTGCAAAGGATGGAAACTAATCAAGGAGAGAACCAATCTAGAACTAAGGAGAAATGTCCTGACAGTGTGAACAATTAATCAGTGGAATGATTTGCCTCCAGAAGTTGTGGGTGGTCCAGCACTGGAAGTTTTCAAAAAGAGATTGGAACGTCATTTGTCTGAAATTGGATAAAGTCTCCTGCTCCAACAAGGGTTGGACTAGAAGACTTCCAAGGTCCCTTCCAACTCTGTTATTCTATTATTCTGTAAATTAAGAATATTTAAAGAATGTTAAAATAGTCTGGATTGAAACTAGAGTCTGCTAGTAATATGATGTCACTAACTACTGAGAACGCTATATTGGGACAAAAAACTGAATTTTAATCCAGAACAATGATTGTTCTGTTTTCTGTTTTTGGGAAGTGGTTAATTCAGATGGAGGTTTGCAACCTGTTTTAGATTAGATTGTATTCTCTCTGAAGAATCAAGCTATGGCATCCAGATGTGATCTTAAATCTAGAGGAAAACTGCCATCCAATCATTCTTCTCTCTGTCTTCTGGACCCAGAAGTTTTGTCCTATGTCTTTGTTTTTGGTTCTTCTCCCACACATATATTTCCTCATCTTTCTTTTATTCCACACTTACATGCACAATTTTAATCTGGCCAGTCAGTTGACTATCTCTTCTTTGGCAGAATAACTGGCTTTATTTTCTGCTGGAATGTTTCAGAGGTTTCAGTTGGAGATTAGAGTTCCTATTTAGCCACCCACCCATATAATTCCATATTTTCCCCCTTCAGATCTTCATGAGAAAATTGATCATTAGTGACTGAAAAGTGATTCAGGTGGAATGCTGTAGACATAACACTAAATATAATGTAACAGCTGTCAAACTCAACCAATGCAATTGACACTTCCTGGGGCTGATGTTCCTCTAAAGAAAGCCTTTAAAAAAATCTTGTTCATATGCAAACTTTTGCTTTGGGTGTATTATTTTCCAATTTGGTCAGGGCCAGATAGACTGTGCTTCAAGGGGGAGTGCACCTTGAGCTGAACTGAACTCAGCTGTAGGTGCAAATTATGCACATTGCCCTCCTACTGACAACTCTAAGAGAAAGATTAAAAAATTGCTGTTTTTCTGAGGGAAACATGTATCTAACACATACAAATGGAGTGCTTAATTTGGTATGTTCTGTCTGATTACAAATTACAGTCCTTAAGAATCCTCTTCAAGGGGAAATGAAATCCAGGGCAAAAAGACTGGTTTTAGTAGGCAGTGCTGTGGGCATGAACTGGCATTACTCACTGAGCTTAACAGGCTTTCAGAATCCAGAAATAAGATTAAAATTACAGGAGAAAGCCATACCTCTTCTTAGAATCAGATATATATGCCTATAATGATCTAAAAATCACTTGTGGTGCAGTGGGGCAGAAAACTGAAAGGCATTGTTTTAGAACTCTGGTGATGACCATTGTAATGAAGTGATGCTCTGCACAGGACCTTAGTATTTTTCTGACCTTTGCCAATTTGCTCTTCTGTTCTGCCAATGTCAGAAATATCACAAAGAGGGGTGTACACTATTAGCATGACTCACCTACGACACTTTCCTTTGTCCGATATTACAGTTTACCTTCAACCTTATCTTCATAGCCCATTTCATCTCAAGGTTTTGATTCACTTTTCAGTCAACAGTACTATAAGAGGAAAAAGTTCCAAGCAATTTCAAAAAGCAAGAGCAATTGCACTAAGAGAGCCGACAAAAGCTTTGAGGAACAAGTCTTTTTTTTTTTTTTGCTTAAAAAAGAAAACATCAAAAGGAAGAAAAAAACAGCAGAGCTGACAAGCAATTTGTAGAGAGCATGACACATTTTGTACACATCTCAGGAAAGTTGATTAGCTGAAAATGAAAAAAAAATGATTGGCTGCATCACTCGCACAATTAAGGTTCACCAAGCATAAGAGGGGAAAAAAAGTAAAGTCTGTAAAGTTATGGGAAACCATATAGTCACTTGGTTGAGTTGAGTGGCTATAGAGAATGAATGAATGAATGAATGAATGAATGAATGAATGAATGAATGAATGAATGAATGAATGAATGAATGATCGGTCTCAGGTTCCCCAAAACCAAACTTCTCCCATGGAGATTCCTCCATTAACATATATATATGTTAATATATATATATATATATATATATATATATATATATATATATATATATATATATATATATATATATATATATATATATATATATATATATATATATATATATATATATATATATATATATATATCAGAATATTTTTATTATTCACTTAAATGATGTTAAATTTGCTTAATATTTACTTTTCTTTTAATTTAAATTATCTTTCCTTCCCTTGCTTCATGCTGAGGTGCCTTTGTGCATCTCTATGAGTGGAGAAGTGGATGTTTAAAATTCCATTTAGTTCCTCTTTCAGATCTTCACCCTAGCAATGACCTAAGAGACAGCAGTATTAAAAATGCAGATCCTTTTCTTTAAATATTTTTTTTTACTCATCTGGATTGAGTAACAACTCTCATGAACCGATCTCCACGTTTCTCTTTTAGCAGTAGTCTGCAAAAGGGAGGCAGGACCACAAGAATGAAGCAAGGAGAACCAAAAATGGTTTAATGCAATCACAATTAAATATGTTTAACATCATCCAATATTCAGGCATAGTTCTCTTTCTGATTATATTGTATTTTATTATTTATTTATTTATTTATTCATTCATTCATTCATTCATTCATTCATTCATTCATTCATTCATTTATTTATTTATTTATTTATTTATTTATTTATTTAGGATTCTTATATGCCGCCCTACTCCAATGTTCCCTGTAACATCAGAAAATGGCGCGCAGCAGTTAGAAACTGCCGCGCAGCATTCTCTTCTCATGTGCGCGGCCGTGCAGGCACGCAACCTCTGCCATTAGAAAATGCCATGCGGAAGTTAGAAACTTCCGTGCGGCGTTCTCTCATTATGTGCGCAGCCGCGCAGCCACACAGCTTAGAGGGAACAGTGCCCTACTCCCTGGGGACTCTTATCTTTGGGGAGACGAAAGCTATTCTGAGTTCCCAGGTTATCTGCAGCTGTTTTATAGAAACAATGCTTTTGTCTGCCAATGCCCTTTCAATGAATATAGAGCTTATCTGTTTAAGACACTTAGGAGATATTTTTATGGCCCCCACTGTAGTATCAAGTCGAGGTAGGTCAAGGACTAGCTGTACTCCATTCTTTTACTCCTGTTGGTTGTAAGAGGTTCTGAAACAGATTAGGTAAGGTTTAAACTGAAAACACATTGTTTACCAAGTTTAGTGAAACAACTTAGCTTTACAGATCTTAGTTCTAAGTCTGACTCCTGGGAATTTATCCATCTGTAGTTAGGAGGATTGCAAGTATAGTTCTATTACTATTATATATAAATGAGTCCCAGAGATAATAATGATTCTCAATACAAGCTGTGCTTATACAAAATTGGAAACTGTATATATGAATGCCAACTGTTCTGTTTTATCTGATTCTTTAAGTGAGAGTCGGCCAGCTTCCATACTGTATTAAGCATTTTACCTCTAGGTCATCAACACCTATCGGTATATATAGTTGCATAACATATTTTTCTGAGAAGTAAAAAAAAAAGTTTCTTATGGTGCATTATTTGTTTTCTTTTTCCTCAGCAGGGTTTGCTGATGCTAATGGCTTCACAGCAGTATACCCTACCTCGATTATTACAGGTCTAATTCAGTCATTAACATTTCATTAACGGAGTAGCCTTTTAGCTGCTTCCATGCCAGTCTAAGTATTGATGAGCTCCGGAGCCCAGGAAACTGATCATTAAGATGGTTACACATAGAACAGTGGATAAGTGGGGGCAGGGGAAAATCTCTTTGGTCTGTTTTGGTAAACCTAATTGGTAAATTTATGGGAAGGATGCATTTATATTGGAAGCAGGACATTTTAATGCCAGAAAGGGTATAAATCAAAGGATTCTGCCCAGGACAGATGATTTATAAGTGGAGGATACACTGACCTATCACAAGCCATATGGGATATTGCCAATCTGCCATGCTTATAGCCTATGTTCATATTTAGCCCCATTACTTCATTGTCCCCGAAGTGTGACAACATGAACTTAGAGGTGCTGCTAGAGGCTCCTTTTTCTTTCAGCCCCAGAGACCAGTGAGTAACAGGTCTTCCTTCCTTCCAAGTGTTCTGCCAATATCCTGCATCCCAGATGACTCAGCAGGTGGAATGAAGAAAGAACTAATCTCTCTATGTTGATCCATTCCTCATCAGCATGATTACCCTATAATTTTCCAATGATGGATCCTACCACACTTATATTAAGAGTGTCCACAAAACAGAAACAGCATTCTGTTTTACAAAACAGGTTTGTAAGTTGAGTTAAATCATTCTCAATATGTTGCTCTGATTGTTCCAAGTTTCAGTTGGGACAAAATCTGTAGGGATCTTACAGGATGAGTAGGGCAAAAAGATCCACCTCCTCCTCCTCCCCCTCCTCCCCCTCCTCCTCTATATGCCTGATCCTTCCTTTCCACTGATTACTGTATTTTTCGGAGTATAAGACGCACCTTAGTTTTGGGGGAGGAAAATAGGGGAAAACAATCTGCCTACCAGGTATTCATCTGGCTAGCGTCCTTAGTCTGGTCAGCTTCAGCACATTATTTTATCTCCTGGTTAGGACTTTAAAAAACCTTCTTCTGAGAGAATAACAATGAAAGAACCTGCAAGCCAGTAAGAGCTGGGAAGATCGTTAGCACCTAGTTAGGGCTAGAAAAAAACTTATTCGGAGCAAGTAGAGCAATGAAAAAAAATTCTGTAAAGACTTAGGGCTGGAAAAACATTCTTTGGAGAGAGTAACAATGAAAAAGCCTGCAAGGTAAGAGCTGGGAAGATCTGTTAGCACCTAGTTAAGGCTGTAAAAAAAAGCTACATTCGAAGTATAAGACGCACCCAAATTTTCAGCCACTTTTAGGGAGGAAAAAGGTGCGTCTTATACTCCAAAAAATACGGTAATTGTTCTATCAGGAAATTTCTCCTTAGTTCTAGGTTGGTTCTCTCCTTGATTAGTTTCCATCCATTGCTTCTTGTCCTGCCTTCAGGTGCTTTATATCCTTAGATACCATCACCATGCTTATTTACAAGTAAGACTTACTCACCTGGCTTATCTGCTTCCCCCCAGTCTCTTCCCCCCCAAAAAATTCCCCCTTAAATTGCTGTATACCAGCCTTCTTCTGTTCCTCCTATCCCATCACTCCTCAAAAGAAATGTTATGACAGATGTGGCCTGCCCAAAGCTGGCTATTTCTTGCTTCATATGTGGAACAATTTGTAATTTCTATGAACCCATTTGTAATTGAGGTACAACTCATATTTTTTAAATCTTTGTTTTGTTAGCTGCTGAGAGAATTTATTCAGCTATGTTCATATAAACTGAATTAAAAATACATTTAGAAGATAATGCCAGAATTTTGGTGGCATTGCTAATGTAATAGTAGTATAAAGTCAGAACAGAGCAGAATAACAGAGTTGGAAGGGACCTTGGAGTTCTTCTAGTCCAACCGCCTAATCAGACAGGAAACCCTATACCATTTCAGACAAATGTTTGTCCAATCTCTTCCTAAAAACTTCCAGTGTTGGAGCATTCACAACTTCTGGAGGCAAGATGTTCCACTGATTAATTGTTCTAACTGCAGGAAATTTCTTCTCAGTTCTAGGTTGCTTCTCTCCTTGATTAGTTTCCATCCATTGCTTCTTGTCTGCCTTCAGGTGCTTTGAAGAATGGAACGTTGTCTTCTTCCTGAACGTCCATTCTCGTAGGGTGGAGCTAGCCTCCAAGATTGGGATGACACATTCTACAGCCAATTAGGACTGAGTCTGGAAAACCTATAAAAGCTGGTTCCCTCTGATACTCCCCCTCTTGAGACGAAGTACCAGGCCAGACTCCCGTGTACTCCCTACAGGTATCACCACACCCCTCGGAAGGGCGGGACTTGGAGGCTAGCTCCACTCTACGAGAATGGACGTTCAGGAAGAAGACAACGTTCCATTCTCCATAGTGGGTGGAGCTAGCCTCCAAGATTGGGACCTGCCAAAGCTGGCCGTCCCAGGGAGGGGCCCTAAGTGACCAAGTCAGAGACCTCCGGTCGCGCCGCCGCTAACAAAACGCGACGGCCAAAATCCACCTCCGCGGAGGCAAACTGGTCCAGTTTATAATGTCTAATAAATGGAGTCGGGGACGCCCAGGTAGCAGCCCGACACACTTTCTCAATGGTTGCAGAAGCAGACCACGCTGCCGTGGTCGCCGCGCTCTGAGTGGAATGGGCCGTTATTCGTCCCGGACATTGGAGGCCCTCCCTCTCGTATGCCGATGTGATAACTGAACGTATCCAGTGGCCCACCGATGCCGACGAAGCCTTCCGACCGATGGAAGCCGGTGAAAAGGCAATGAACAAAGCTTCTGAGTGGCGGATGGATGCTGTGCGTAGGAGATACGTCTCTAAAGCATGCTTGACATCCAAGAGCGAGGAAGGTATATCGGCTGCCGTAGAGACCCCAGGATCGAAGGCTGGGAGGACGATCTCCTGGGCCCGGTGGAAATGGGTGTTAATCTTGGGAATAAATGCCGGGTCCAAACGGAGTACGACCCTGTCTGGGTAAAACTTGCAGAGATCCGGGCGAACCGACAGGGCCACCAACTCAGATATGCGGCGAGCCGACGTAATGGCCACTAAAAACACCACCTTTTCCGTTAAGTGCCGAAGGGGCGTCGTTGACAACGGCTCGTACGGGGCTCCGGTTAGGGAGAGGAGCACCTTCTGCAGGTCCCATGATGGGTAACAATGAACTACCGGAGGTGAAATATTAGATGCAGCCCGCAAAAAGCGGCATATCAAGTCATGGCGGGATAGCGGTTGCGGTCCCAGTGTAGACAGCACGGTGGACAGTACGGCCACCTGGCGCCTCAGAGTGTTAGGCGCAAGCCCCTTATCCAATCCGGCCTGGAGGAACTGGAGGACTTGCATGACCGAGAGGTCAACTGGGGACACTGCCGTGGTAGAGCACCAGTCGCAGAACACCCGCCAGGTGGAATTGTAAATACGTACCGTGGAGGCCCGACGCGAGGACAGCAGGGTTCGGATGATCTCCTCTGGAACCCCGGGGGCCGTCAGAGTGCGCCGCTTGAGCGCCAGGCGGTTAGTTGATACCAGTGCGGGTCTGGATGCCGCACTGATCCCTGGGAGAGCGACGACTCTGTCGGAGGGATCCGCCAAGGTGGTTCGATGGAAAGGGACCTGAGGTCCGCAAACCAGGTCCTCCGCGGCCAGTGTGGGGCTAGGAGTATCACCTCTGCACGCTCCTGCAGGATCCTGCGGATCACCTGTGGAATGACCGACAAGGGAGGGAATGCGTACAACAAGCCCCTCGGCCAGGGACACCGGAGAGCATCCACCCCTTCTGCCCCGTGAGCTTGGTAGCGGCAGAAGTAACGAGGCAGCTTCGCGTTCTGTGGCGATGCAAACAGATCGACCAGGGGATGTCCGAATCTGCTGGTCACCTCGCGGAAGAGGTCCTGGTCGAGGCTCCACTCCGTGGAGTCCACGTCGTGGCGACTGAGCCAATCCGCCGTGCGATTGGACACCCCCGATATGTGTTCCGCTCTGAGGGACGCTAGGTGTTGCTCGGCCCAGAGACCGAGGGCCCTGGCCTCCGACATTAGTTGATGGGAAATCGTTCCCCCCTGCCGATTGATGTGCGCTTTCGCGGTCACATTGTCGGTTAACAGAAGCACGTGATGGCCGGACAAAAGGGGCAGGAACTCCCGGAGAGCCAGGAATGCTGCCCGCAATTCCAGAAGGTTGATACTGAGGTTCGTCTCTGCTGTCGTCCAGGTGCCCTGGGCTACGTGAGGCCCGGAATGAGCCCCCCACCCCCGCAGACTGGCATCGGTGGTCACCGTCAGATGTCGAGACGCGTTGAACTCGGTCCCTTTGGCCAGTGCTGTGGATCGCCACCAGTGAAGGGAGTCGCGGACCGATTGGGGCAGCTGGACCTTCGTCGACGAGGCGCTGCGGTTTGCGCACTTAAAAGGCAAAAGAAACCATTGAAGTTCCCTGGAGTGCAGTTGTGCCCATGGCGTAACATGGATGGCAGATATCATCTTGCCCAAAAGCGAGGACAGGGTGCTCAGGGGGACGGAGTCCAGCCTGGCCACCTGACCCGCTAGGTCGGCCAGGCTAGACTGGCGTTCCTGGGAAAGATACACTCTGCCCTCCAGGGAGTCAATAATGATGCCTAAATGAATGATCCTGTGAGACGGATGGAGTTTGCTCTTCTCAAGGTTTGCTGAGAAGCCGTGTGAGTGGAGAACCTCTAGTGTCTGCTGAACATCAAGGGAAGCCTGCCCAAGGGAGGACAACTGAATGAGGATGTCGTCTAAATAGCACTGAACCCGGATGGGTACTGCCCTAAGGTGAGCAGCAAGGGCTGCCAAAACCTTGGTAAAGACCCTGGGGGCCGAGGAGAGGCCGAATGGTAGGGCCGTATACTGGTAGTGCTCGTCCAGGTAGCGAAAACGGAGATATTGCTGATGGGCCGGACAGATGGGGACATGGAGATATGCCTCTGTCAAATCAATGGATGCCATAAGGTCGCCCACCCGGATACTGGTAAGGATAGACTGCAAGGTAGACATCTTAAATTTTTTGTAAATCAGATATTTATTTAAACGTTTAAGGTCGAGGACCGCTCTCCACCCTCCCGAGGACTTCTGGACGAGGAATAAGATTGAATAGAAGCCCCGGCCCTTCTGCTCCTCCGGCACACGCTGGATCGCGTCGATCTCGAGGAGGTGCCGGATGGCGGTCAACATGAGAGACCTCTTCCGGGGATTAGAAGACCGGGGGCACCTCAGGAAGAACCCCGGGGGGTGGAAGCGAAGTCCAGGGTGAGACCCGATGACACGGTCTCGCGGACCCACGCGTCGGTCGTAATGGCCTCCCACCACCCGGCGAAGAAGCGCAGGCGGCCCCCAATGGGAGGACCCGCGCCGTCTATTTGTAACGGCGGAAGGGGCGACCGCCAGCGTTCCGAAAAGGGTGCTTCGAGTAATTATCCGATCGGTGCCTGTCCTGGCCCTGGTTCTGCCGCCCCCCGGATTGCTGCCTCCCCTGGCCGTAGGAGGACTGCCTGAACGGGCATTTGGGAAAGGCAGAAGAGGTGGAAGGGGCGGACGAGGCAGCCTTGTTCTGCGCCTTGCGGGTGGCATTCGGGAGCACCTTCCTTTTATCCTTAGACTCCACTAGGTAGGGGTCTAAGGCGTCTGCAAAAAGGGACTGACCCTTCACCGGCGCCACCGCCAGACGCCACTTGTGATGGCAGTCCGCCAGCCAATTGCGGAGCCAGTGCATCCGACAGGCCACAACGGCGGACCCCATTGCCCTGGCCGCGAAGCGAGAGGCCTGGAGGGTGGCGTCGGACGTGAACTGGCTGGCGGCAATCAACTTGTTGATGTCTTGCCGAGTTCTGTTGTCCGCGTCCGGGAGGCGCTCCTGCAGACTCTTCAACCAACGGATCGATGTTCTGCAGAAAAATGATGCCGTGGACGAAGCTCTGATGGCCCAAGCTGCTGACTGGTGGGCCCGCTGCAGCGCCTGCTCCGTACGACGATCCTCTGGACGCAGGAGCTCCTCCGAGTCCCCAGGCATCTGGGCGGTCGTGTACAGTGCCTTGATGGGTGGATCGACCGGGGGGATGGGGAGGTGTTGCACCAGGGCCTGATCCACGTTGTAGTAGCGTTTATCAACCGTGGTTGGGGCAACCCCAGTAGATGGGGCCAACCACTGTTTTAACACGGAATCCACAAACAGGCGAGGAGTTGGTATGACCTCAGCCTGAGAGGTGGTTTCCTCGAACAGGGGATCCATCTCCTCCTCATCGGTTTGCTTGGCCACGGCTGAGGAGACCCTGGCCATTGCCTTGGCCTTGTGGAGCAAAGACTTGAAGAGGCCCGGGTTAAACAAGCCTGTTGTTACCGGTGTTTCCGGGGCCATGTCCTCATCGGCCAAGAGGTCAAGGTCCTGCTCTACGTCATCGGGATCCCGGATAGACCCCGGGGTTCCCAGTACTGCATCCCCCCTTCCCCCACTGGGTCGGGCTCGGATGCAGAGGTCGAGGGGGCAGCCCGGGAATGGGCTTTAGGGTTGATGGGGGTTGGTGTCGAGGCGTTGGCCTGCCTCAGGCCTGCCTCGATCCCCTTCTGGATGGCAAATTGTATTAAAGCCTTGACTTCAGGGCTTTGCAGGTGAGCAGCAGCGGCAGGTGATGGTGCATTGCGCTCAGAGCTGGCCCTGGGTCTGGGGTCCTCCCAGACATCCCCTTCCCCCAAGCAGAGGTCGGGGTTATCCAGGGACAGCGCCCCCGAGGATTGCCTGGAGCGACCGGGGGGTATTGATCCTGAAGCCTTGGCAGGAGGGTCCCCAGTGTCCTTGGCAGCAGGGGGTGTGGGCTCAGGTGCAGGAACAGGAGTGCGTTCCCTGGAGCCCTCTGGGGTCTTGTGCCTTTCCCCCCCCCGGCCCGTTGCCTTTATCAGAGGCTGGCTGGTGGGGGGGGAACGGTCCCTGCTGGATCTCTGCCAGATGGGGGAGCGGTCTCTGCTAGATGACCCTTTGGCTTGCCCCTGCCTGTCCCTGCCATCCCTTGACTTGGAGCTGCTTTTGCCCGATTTGGCCTGCTTGTCTGCCATTGGGTTAATAAGAGCAGCAGATGAAAGGAGCCTTAAATGAGCTGGCAAGGCTGTGGATGCCTGCCGGAACGCTGACTGCGGCTGCGTGGGAGACGGAGACCAGGGAACAGGCGGCAATGACGAGGTGAGTGCTTATGTGACGAGCTACAGTGGCGGCAAGGGCGGCCGGAGCTCTAGGAGCCGTGAGAGGCAGCCGGTGGTCAGATGCGGCGGTGAGCTCGGCTTCGGAGGCTGCCGGGTCCAGAAACGGCTCGGGTGCCGACTGCGGCTGCGCGGGCGGCTCGGCGGCAAGTAGACGAGGAGGGTGGGCAGGAATCCGAGGCGATGACGTCAGGACCTGACTGCGCCTGCGCCGGTGTTGCAATTGATGGTGGGAGGTGGAGCGAGCCGCTCATTGAAGCTAGGCCTTCGGCGCGAAGTATTCAAGCCGCGAAAAGGCCAAACGCTGACAGTTGCCGCCTGACGAACCGCCCAGGAAGCCGGCGAGTTAGTCAGTCGTCAGGTCCCTCAAATGTGGCCTTGGGATGATTTAGGAGCCCACTTAAGCCGAGAGGGAGAGATAGGCAAGGAGCGCGCAAGCGCGAAGCTTCTGCGCTACGGTCTTGAGTCCAAGCCCTCAGAATGCCTCACTCCCACAGCGGACGTGACACCGGCCACCCTGGCCTAGTCGCCCAAGCGCTAGGCTTCTGCGACGGGTATTTTCACTCCAAGATAAGGCCAGGCCGCAATAGAGGGAATTTCAGCCAACCACACCCCGGTGGCCAATTGGCAGGTGAAGGGTCAGAACCACCACGCCAGTTCCCCACACAGTAGTTGACAATCGTGTGGGACAAGCACTCACGTTTGACAGTTGAAGTAAAGTTGAGAAGAATAGACACAGAATTAGGGAGACACAAGTCCTTGACTAAGACTGAGTCGAAAGAGGGGGAGTATCAGAGGGAACCAGCTTTTATAGGTTTTCCAGACTCAGTCCTAATTGGCTGTAGAATGTGTCATCCCAATCTTGGAGGCTAGCTCCACCCACTATGGAGAATAGCTTGACTCCCTCTTCTTTAGATATTGGAACACTGCTATCATTTTACTCCTTTTCATTCAGTTATGTTCATATAAGCTAAATTAAAAATACAGTATTTAGAAGATAATGCCAGAATTTTCTGGCATTGCTAATGTAATAGTAGTATAAAGTCAGAACAGAACAGAATAACAGAGTTGAAAGTCATTATACAGAACCATATTGCGTGAAGATGGAACTGAGACAGTAATATTTCCCATTTTTATTAGAATAACTTTCTTATATTCTTTATGCAAAGAAAAAAATCCTGGGATAAGTTTGATGGATACCATGAGGGGGGGAGGGGGGTACTATGAGGGCAGAAGGAGAGAGGGAGGGAGGGAGAGAGAGGGGGGGTGTCAGAAAAAGTCATTGGTTTTCCCATCCATTGCCCTTAATCTTGAACACCCTTGACAATTGGATTGAGTTGATCAGAAGACCAGCTCCTCTATGAAACAAATTGAATTAGTAGTTCAGTATAAGTGGAAATCCCACGTGTTTTTCCATCATGTATTCAGCATACTTTCTCTTTGGCTTTAGGACATCTGTATTATAAATGGGTCTTAAGGACATCTGTATTATAAATGGGCCTGTAATTACAATTATTGATCCCTTCTTCATATTTTCAGGAATCATAAAGTTTTGATGACCTGAGTCGACATATAAATTGGTTTCTTCAGATTGTGATATTGTTCATTATATTGATAAAGTGGGTTTCTGTTTGATAGATCCAGAGAAAACAAAACTCCAGGGTTAATTCAAATTGGTCCTTTCCCCACTTCCTTTCCTCTGCAGAAACACCACATATAGATAACCTAGCACATGTGGTCAACTAACGTAACAAGTGTGTGAGATGGTGGAGGCAAGGAGGAGGGGAGAGAGAGAGATCATGTGAATTGTAGTAAAATAATATCAAAATCTTATTTGAGCAGAGAATGATCTTCGTCTCATCTGGCATAAATAAAATGAAATGAACTGTATTGAGAAAGAAAACAACACCAATGAGTAGTCCGCTCAAATGACACAATTTGTTTCTTTGTGGGTTTAGACATCTCTAAAACAGTACATGATTATCAGGTTTCACATCAAATAAAATATTGTTTGTTGTTTTTTTGGCAGAACAGGATTCTAGAAATCAAGCTTAGTTGAATGTTCAGCAAACAGGTATAATGTAAAGGAACATATATTTCGAACGTATATTATTAAAAGAGCTGTGGTGGCACAGAAAAAAGTTGTGGTGACGCAGTGGTTAGGATGCAATACTGGAGGCTAACTCTGCCAATTGCCAGCAGTTCAAGTCTCACTGGCTCAAAATTGATTCAGCCTTCCATTCTTCCAAGGTTGGGAAAATGAAGACCCAGATTGTTGGGGACAATATGCTCTGTAAATCACTTAGAGAGGGCTGTAAAATACTGTGAAGTGGTATATAAGTTTAAGTGCTATTGCTATTGCTATTCTGGGATTCCTACCCAAAATCAGATGCAAGAAGGAAAGGATACATTGAGAACATAAAGAAAGGAAAGTGATCTCCAAAGCTCTTCACATCACATTCTAATAGTACCTTCAAAGTCAAAGAGGGAAATTCTGGCCCCTTTATGACCTATGGTCTTCAACTCTCAGAATTCCTGAACAGCATGGCTGGCTAAGGAATTCTGGGAATTGAAGTCCATAGTTCACAAAGGGAGCCATAACTGCCCACTCCTGTTCAAAGTTATAATTTGAAGAGTAGACCTAACACCCATGTCATCTATCATTGTGCAAATAACTGACAGAAATTACATAATTCACATCATTTGTGCAATGACATCATATTGTGTGCTGAATAAGGGTTCTGCCTGACTGGATATATGGGGCACGTGGAATTGCCAAGAGATTTATACTGAGAGATTGGAAAAAGTACTATTATCCTGGACATTAAAGACTGAAGTCAAGGAATGTGTTATTTATCCATTTTGGAAACAGTTATTTTGTCCAGTAATAAAAAATGACACAATATATTTCCCTGTGGCATAGATTTCTCAGTATTTTACAAGAATAGATGAATGTCTATGCACAATTTAATATATCATTATGATGTGATGAAGTAAGTATGTGACATATTTAGATGTTTTATATTAATTTAGTATCTTAATTCTGGGTTTAATGCTATTTAATTTTTAATTTTAATTTTTGTTTTGGCATTACATTACATTTATAACTAATTTTTTTATTGATTTAAATGTATCAGCTGCCCAACTTCAGTTGGTTGGGTGTTGTTTTTCTTCTAATCTGTTTTTGTATATTCTGTATTTCTTTTTTAAAAAGTATACTTTAAAAAAATCTTCCAGTTATTTATGATTCTTTGTATGCTTAAATGATATGTTTTCAACTTCATAATTGAAATAAATATGATCTTTTGAAATGCAACAGATAATTTGAAGACAATTTCACTTGTTCAGGGAACAAATTTCAAAGTACAAAATGTGGATCAACAAGCTACGTGGACTGATCTCATACAAGACTAACCTGAAAAAAGCAAATCACATTATGGCTTAGTGTACTGTATGAAGCCATTGTGGTTTGTTTATGATTTAGCATGTTTTGAACATGCATCTAAACATTTGTCAGTCTAAAGGTCACTGAGGTCAATAGCATAATAGTACATATTCATCCTGAAACCTAATCATTTATAAATTATATTACTGAAAATTACTATGTTTTCCATGATGATTCTCAGCAGCTGATTTATAATATAAAGTAGTCTTAATTTTATTCATAGATCGTCCTTGACTTAGTAACACTTAGGAATACTCTTTCCATCAGAGGTGGGTTCCTCCTAGTCCGAACCGGTTCTATAGAACCGGTAGAAACTTGGTGGCCTGGGTCACTGGAACCGGCAGTGATCCAGGCCTGCCACACCCCTGATTCGGTTCTCTCAGCGCCGCCATAGGCACCGCCATCTTCTTTTTTGCTTCTGCACATGTGCAGAAGCTTTTTTTTTAGTACTGCACATGCGCAGAGGGTCATTTCCGGGAAGTGACACATGTGTGCAAAACATGCACTTCTGTCGCAATACAAACCGGTGGGGAAGGTAAGTAGAACCCACCCCTGCTTTCCATCATAAATTGGTGCGGTTGTACAGTGAGTTTTCACATGACCAGGGCCAATTTTATGAACATTTTTACTCTGGCTGTTAAGCAAAACATGTGGTTGTTAACTGAATCACAAGAGAATCTGGCTTCCCCAGTAAACTTTGCTTGTTGGAAGCTAGATGGGAAGATCACAAATTGCATTCACATGATCACAAGATCCTGAAATTGTTGTACATGAGAGCAAATTTATTATTTATTTATTTATTTTATTGTTCTTATTAGCCGCCCAATCCCGTAGGACTCAGGGTGGTGTACAGCAGAAAAAAAGAATAATCAGAGTATAAAGCAATTTAAAAAGTACAAAAGTTTTAAAAAATGGCTTTTTGTGTGTGTGTGTGTGTTCATATGACCGCTAGGATGGTGCTAGAGTTGTAACTTCGAGGATGGGTCATAAGTCACATTTTTTTGATGGTCCTCATAATTTTGGACCATCGTTAAATTCATGGTCCTATGTTGAAGACTATCTGTATGCTTTCTGCAGTCTTTCAGGATACTTTTTTTTGGAACAATATCAGAAAGAAAGGCTATTTGCAAAAATGGACTCTAAATACGACTATGAAAAGCAACAGCTTGAAATGAAATTAGAAAATTGGGAAAAGCAAAGTGCTCCATGGGCATTTTTCAAAAGATACTGGCAGAAATTCAGGCAATCTCAGAACAAGCAATCGCTTAAAAAATATACATTAACAAACAAAACAGAAGGAATGTTTTTCACTGTCCCTCCAAAAAAAAAAGCTCGATGTGCAAATGTCATAATGGCAAAAATATAAAAGATCAGTTTGGATAGTAAATACTGATTGTACCGAGATACAGATGAAACAGTTGACCATATGATAACTGGATGCAGCAAAAAGCTCACAGACTAATTACACAGAAAATCATGATTGAGTTGGAAAGATATTACACTGGCATTTATGTCAAGAGCATGGATTCACAGTCAATAAGAATTACTGGAAACATGAAATCACAGATAAAGCCATAGAAAATAACAGAGCAATATATATATAAATACATAGAGGAATTTAATAAAATTCAGGCTGATGAACACCTAAAACATACCACATCAGACATTTCTATCATTGGGGGGGGGGCAAATGCTTGATTTATTGATGTAGCCATTGCAAAAGACTGTAATGTTGAAGACAAGGAACTGGAGAAGATTTTGAAAGAGATTGCAAAAATGAAGATGTCAACGAAGACACCAGTTCTTGGAGTGCTGGATAAATGCCATAAGGACTTAGAATTTGGATTGCCTAGTTTCAAATAATTCACAACAGCCTACTCCTAAACTTCAGCACTGTTGGGTGCCTCATACATCATTCAACATTACCTTCATAATTTCCAAATGTTGGGGTAGGAAATTATGAAGAAAAAAATATCCAACATTGTTTGTGACGCATGATTAGTGGAATTGCAATAACAATAAATCATAATGCCCTAACTCAGGGGTAGGCAAAGTTGGCTCTTCTATGACTCATGGACTTCAACTCCCAGACTTTCTGAGCCAATCATGCTAACTCAGGAATTCTGGGAGTTGAAGTCCATGAGTCATAGAAGAGCCAACTTTGCCTACCCCTGCCCTAACTTGTTATTTAAGTATTTCCTATGATCAACTCCCTTTGTTTTCAGATGTCGCCTTGCTACCAACCTGCCCTCCATTGAGGACCTGTATACTGCACGAGTCAAAAAGAGGGCTGTGAAAATATTTACAGATCCCTCACATCCTGGACACAAACTGCTTCAACTCCTACCCCCAAAACAATGCTATAGAGCACTGCACAGCAGAACATCTAGACACAAGAACAGCTTTTTCCCGAACGCCATCACTCTGCTAAACAAATATTTCCCTCAACACTGTCAAACTATTTACTAAATCTGTACTACTATTAATCTTCTCATCATTCCCATCACCCATCTCCTCCCACAAATGACTGTATGACTGTAACTTTGTTGCTTGTATCCTTACAATTTATATTGACTGGTTCCTAATATGATTTCATTGCTTATTTGTACCCGGACTATCATTAACTGTTGTACCTTATGATTCTTGATGAACGTCTTTTCTTTTATGTACACTGAGAGCATATGCACCAAGACAAATTCCTTGTGTGTCCAATCACACTTGGCCAATAAAGAATTCTATTCTATTCTATTCTTTAGTGGAGGCTTCCTTTTGCAGAGAAACGGGACACCGATTTTCCCATAATCCCCATCTTAACTATGAAAGTTGGGGATCCCTTCAGAATTCCTTAGGAGAGAGCAAAAAACAAAAAAAAAAAAAACAAAATGTATGGGAAAGAGGGAAGTTAAAATGAGACAAGACCAAAGAAATTCCTGGCATGCTAGATGAAAGGTAACAATAATAGGAATGAAAATATTCATTACAAATGTATAATTCGCATAGTGATGTGCAAATGCTTTCAAAACTTATGATTTTTTTAAATAAAAGAGAAATAAAGTGGCATTCTGAGTTTCCTGTAGGCAATAATACTTTGCTGAGATTGGCTTCATCATGTTACAACACAATAATCTTAATTGAACATACAATGAGAAGACAACATTTGGAAGCTTTTAGAGAGTCTTCCCTGTCTTTTTTTCTATGAAAGCAATCACTATCAATTAGGATAACCTCCTCTCCAGCTTATAGATGTGAGGCTATCAATTCAGGTAACCCACACTGACAAATTGCAGGAAACAGGAAGTCTATGTGAGGTTAAGTGAGTGTGAATTAAAAGTTTGCAGCTTCTGAATTATTATGAATGCAGACTATTACTAATAAAGTAGGACACAATAATCAAAATAAGACTTATTCTGAGAAACACATTTCTTGACAGATAATGCATGGCTTCATTATTCTTTAAGGGCCAAATAAGTCAGCTATAACCTTCCCTATTTCTAAATACTTTTGGAAAGCATGGTGAACTATGCCCCTACACCAAAGTGCCTATCTGAAAAGTTTCTCTGGTTTGGAGGATTGAAGAAAACTTGTGTAGTCGAGGTGAACATCTTTAGATGACACCATTCCAATAGTTTCTGATATCCAGGGCATGTGGAGTCTATTAAGAAAACTACCTGCAGAGCTAGCCTAATATGCATGAAACAAAAACTTCAAAACAATTGTAGGAAGTGTCTCATTCCTCCATCAAAAGCATTGTGTTGCAGCAATAGGTTTTTGATCCCCTGGCAAAAAAAACCTAAAATCTTGGTGCTTGTTAGTTAAGGCAGAAAAAAGGAAGGGAGGGAGGGAGGGAGGGAGGAAGGAAGGAAGGAAGGAAGGAAGGAAGGAAGGAAGGAAGGAAGGAAGGAAGGAAGGAAGGAAGGACTTAGGAAATATTGAAGAATACTCATTACAGGAAAGAAGCTAGACTATTAAAAATTAAAAGACAACACTGAAGAAAATAAAACATAAGTATATCATTTGGCAAGCAAAGGAAAAACATCAAAGAATTCCAGAACTACTATCTACTGTTGCTTTGAATGGCAACATTTTTTGAAGTTATTCTTTTGGAGTCTTAGAAAGTGAATATAGTTTCTTGCTTCTTGTCTTGGTTTTTTAAAAAATAAGAAAAATAAAAGCTCCTCTCCAAAGTTTGAAAGGAGACCTAATGCATTAAATGTGAAGAAAATGACTTATGCTCACCTGTTTAGAGCGGAAAAAATCCACTTAAGGTAGATTAAGTTAAGAACATTTTCCACTTTGCTGGGTAATTCATCTCCATATAGAAATGGAAACATATTTTTTCTCCTTTTTGGATTGTGGTTTGAAGATATTTACCTGGTAGAGGAGAAGAATAACTAGAAGCAAAAGAGGAAATATAACTGTTCTTGACTATTTTTTTTAAATGTGCCCCACTGACAAATATTGTTTATGAAACCATCTTAAAGTTTTAGAAGTAAATCAATATATCTATTTACCTATGCGAAATAATCATACATATTGAATGCTTATTGTTTTTCAGAGGGAAAAAGACAGTTATAAAGGTTAAAACCTTTATTTTAGTGTACAGACACTTAGAAGTCTTTATTAACATTAACATTTATAGAACAACCTTGGGCTGCCACTAACCAAGATGATACACTGCATTAAATCATAATGTTATATTTAATATTGCCTTGATGTGTAAATCCAATCATTGTCTTTCATTTGAAATGCCATAAAAAGGGAAATCTATGTCACTCTCAACAAAAAAATGGAAATAAAAAGTACATTTTCTATTTATGTATCACACACACACACACACACACACACACACCATTTTCCAAAGGAATCAAGGTAACTCCTACAATATAATGTAAACAAAAAAATATAACAATCAGACCCATTAATAATCTAATAGATAACTAATTAAGTGGGCCTCCTCCAGGTCCCGTCAGCCAAACAATGCCGGCTGGCAGGCCCTAGGGGGAGGGCCTTCTCTGTGGGGGGCCCCGTGCTCTGGAACCAACTTCCCCCAGAGACCCGAACTATCCCCACCCTGCTAGCCTTCCGAAAAGCCGTTAAGACATGGCTCTTCCTGCAGGCAGGTTCCACCTGAGCTCTCCCCCGGTATGTCTGGTGATGAATATTTTTTTTAAAATTTTTAAATTCTGTTTTTAACTGTTGTTTATTATTTAGTGTTCTTGTATAATGCTGTACGCTGCCCTGAGTCCCTCGGGAGTAGGGCGGCATAGAAGAACCAATAATAAATAAATAAATAAATAAATAAATAAATAAATAAATAAATAAATAAATAAATATTAGCTCCCAAAAACATCTTCTGGAATATGAAGGTTTATTTAAGTCTTTTTTGAAAATGAGAAAGTTTCTTAAATTCCATATCTTGGGAAGCAAACTGTTCCAAGGGCCAGGGGATGGCCATATAAAAGATTTCTTGATCTTTTTATTTATCCATTTTTTTTCAAAAATAGATAAAGAAAATGGGCATATATTCAGAATATCAAATATTTAGGCTAAGGGCGCAATTGACAATTTGAATCATTGTCAAGTTCAAGCCATCAGTGAAAATGGCTTTTACATTAGGTATACTTAGTTATGAGAAATCAGGCTAGTTTAGTCTGCCCTTCCAACATTTGTCCTATAATGAAAGCCTTTTTCTGGGTATGTTAGTAAAGCTAATCATACATTTTTATTGTCCTAGAATGCCTCTGTAGCCACTATAGAATATCCCTAGAAATAAAAATGATATGGAGGTGCTTTCCTTTATCAGATGCGACCTCCACTTTTAATCTTCTTTTACGTTAAACTATTATTTTTTTAAAATGTAAACTGTTTTGCTGCACAGGAAACCTCAACGGAAATGTCCACAGGCATAAAAATGTTCAGAGACGTCAGGTGGGTGAAGAAAGAAACAAAAATAAGGATTTGAAATTGCATTGAATCAGCAATGTATAAGAATATAAATCATTGCTGTTTCTTATTGGGCTCATAGTCTGATTTCTTTTGGAAATCAGCATTTTAAAAACTATACAGCTTTATGAGATAAATAATTAGCTAGCTTCTTTCTAGCAAAGCCAATTCTCATATAGAAACTACTTTTAAAACTGAATTAGAATTCTAATTAATTTACCGAGAAGAAAATATATAAATAAATATAAGAGCTGTGTGATTACAATTTTTTGATTATGTAAACATTTATGGATTAGATCCCACTTGTCAGATGTACAGAATACAGTCCTTGGAGAATAATTCGCCAGATGATCTTTGAAAGTTCATATGAAAATAAATTCATTAGCATTTAGGTTGCATCAATATTTTCTGTTGTTTTTGTTATAAACAAAACAAACAAAACGTGTCTATCATAGCTTTAGAAACTGAATGAAAGGTGTCAATAATATTGTTTTTGCAACAAAATAAGAATCTCATCATTAGATGGCTTGTGAAAAACTGCAAAGCATATGCGTATAAATTTTTGAAGGAAAAGTTTGGTTAGACATGCATGGAGCCCTGAACATATGACTCACCACAAGCTAAGCAATTCAAGCAGAAAATCTAGTTCCAAACATTAATCTAATTTCAAAGATGGCAAAACTGCACCATAACAATAAAAAGGGGGGAAGTGGGGGAGAGAGACTCACAGCAAATCAACTATTTCACATGTTAAAGCAGGGGTATCTGACTGCCGGGCTGCGGCCCGGTACTAGGCTGCAGACCATTGGGAACCGGGCTGTGCAGACGGCAGGCGAGCATGCAAGCATGCGAAACTCCCTTTGCGCAAATGGAGATTTGTGCACGAGTGCAACATTTTCCTCCTCTATGCTGCTACCGCTGCAATTAAATCGGTGGGTGAAGCTGACAGGAATGGAGGCAGACTTCAGAAGTGAACAGCAAACAGCAACCCTATATGGCTCAGGCCCAGGTTATCTTCGGGACCACCTCCTACTGCATAGCTCCCAATGACCAGTAAGATCCCACAGAGTTGGTCTCCTTCAGGTCCTGTCGACTAAGCAATGTCGGCTGGCAGGCCCGTGGGGGAGACCCTTCTCTGTGGCTGCCCCGACCCTCTGGAATTTACTAGCCCCTGAGATCCGGACTACCCCTACCCTATTGGCATTCCGCAAAGCAGTGAAGACCTGGCTCTTCTGGCAGGCCTTGGGCCGCTGATCTCACCATTATATTCTTATAAGATCCGGCCAGGAATGAATGATGTATATGTCTTCTTAATTGTTTTTAATAGATTTTTTTATGGTTTTGATATTTATGATGTTTTTGTTTTTGTTGTGAGCCGCCCAGAGTCCTTCGGGAGTTGGGCGACATACAAGATAAATAAATAAATAAATAAATAAATAAATAAATAAATAAATAAATAAATAAATAAATAAATAAATAAATAAATAAATAAATAAATAAATAAATAAATAAATCCTTATTTCAGCACTGCAGAAACAGAACAGAGAACAGGCGTCTTGACAGCTCCTTTTATACTGGAGCTGTCAAACTCTCAACCAATGACAGGGCTCCAATTTCCCACTTGCTGGCTGCTCGCATCAGAGCCAATCAGGCTCGACTAGCAGCTGGTGCAGTCGTAACTGCGAGGACTTAACAGCTGCCGCCACCACCACTGATCCGCAGAGTCAGAAAGGTTCGGGATCACTGTGTTGGAGCATCTTATGGTGCCTACCAAAATTTGAAATATCTTTAATTTTCCACAATGTGGAACAGAGGAAACTCATAGTGAAACCTTTGCACTTTTATTTCTTAGGGCCACAAAAATAATCCATGCTGTGCTACCTACCATCTAGCCTACAGAAAAATTAATGGTGGAGATGATTTTTTATAAGGTTTTTTTTTTTAAATTCCTACAGGAAACACTGACAGCAACAATTAAGCCCAATGAGCCAGAGACCTGGGTCCAGCAAAAAAGAAAGCAGCAGCAACTGCTTATTTTTATGTAGTCTGCAAGCATGTAACAATAAGAAAAACACTCTTCTCGGCTTGCAAAGCTCAGCAAGCAAACAAATCAATAGTTTTTGCATGAACAAACTGAAAGATGAATATAATAATACCTGTAAAATATATGTACTACATCTGTGTCCATTTGACAAATTGATTGAAAAAAAGAACACAAGAGTGAAAGAACACCCAGAAACATTGATACAATCCAGTTCCCCATACCAAAGGATATAAAGATATCAGTAAACTTACTTATAAGGCTAGTAGTTAGTTTAGTTTATTGATTAGTCTAACGACCTTATCAACTTATAATACAACATTGACTCAATATAAAAGAATAGAATAGATCAGTGGTGAAATCCAATTTTTTTATTACCGGTTCTGTGGACGTGGCTTGGTGGGCGTGGCAGGGGAAGGATACTGCAAAATCTCCATTCCCACCCCACTCTGATGCCAGCCAGAGGTGATATTTGCCCGTTCTCTGAACTACTCAAAATTTCCGCTACCGGTTCTCCAGAACCTGTCAGAACCTGCTGGATTTCACCCCTGGAATAGATGCAATATACCAAGTTACTAAAATATTAAAATGAAATAATCACCTTAGCAGTTGACCCCAATCAGATTACTTACAAAGCAGGCAGCCATCTTCTTATTTTCAAAATGGTTTTAAATTTCTGAACGTGCATCTAATTCACAATTTATTGCCCTCCACTAAATGAGCCCCAGTCAACGAGAGCAGGGGTTGCTGTTTTATTGACTAGTGTCTCTGTGGCTTGGTGAAACCTAAATGAAAAGAAGCCAATCACAGAACACTCCAAAGAAGCGGAACAAAACAAAACAAGTTCAAGAAACACATTGTTTGGATTCAAAACATTTTTTTAAAGAGCCAGCTATTTATTTATTTATTTATTTATTTATTTATTTATTTATTTATTTATTTATTTATTTATTTATTTATTTATTTACTTACTTACTTACTTACTTACTTACTTACTTACTTACTTACTTACTTACTTACTTACTTACTTAATTTATAGCACCCCAGTAAGGTGGCTCTGGGTGGCTTACAAAGAGTAAAAAGATATATATAGAAAAAAATTAAACTTTAAAAACTACATAAAAGCTAGAACCAAGGAGGGATGAGAACTTCTTACCCTGTCAACCGTCTCCAATGGTGAGCACACACACACACACACATCTTGGGGTCTCAAGCCAACCAGCAAAACCAAATTTTGATACCCTTCCAGAAGGCCAAAAGGATAGGAGCATTTTTTTTAACCTCTGGTGGTGGAGTGTTCCATAGGGAGGGAGCCACAGAGGTAAACGCTCTTTTGCAATTTAAAAACAAAATGTGCTCCCCTCCACTGTAACTTAAAATTTCAAATTAATCTGATCTTTTGTTTTTTATCTGCATTTCAGAAGGCATTCCATGCCTTGTTAGATTCCTGCACTGAAAGCATGCAATGTTGGCATTTAAGTGCAATTAAATTTAAATGGAAATAAAGACAGGACAAAAAGTGAGGATATGATTATGAAATCTCTCAAATGTACACTTCTCTAAGAGAAGCTCACTTCATTGACCTCTTCTAGGTGCTCCTAATGAAAACATAGGATGCTTCTTCACCCCTTGAATCTCACCTCAGTAAATCTTAGAACTGTAAGGCCTCCAAACTTGGGGTTGTCTTTAGAGACGCCCGAGGACTTTATCCAGATTTACAATATTTCCGGGAACCAAGCTTTATACCAGCATGAAAGCAAATTCTAAAATAATAACAATAATAATTAAAAAATAATTTAAAACCCATATAATGCTTAAAATTCCATTTAGAATACTCAGTTGCCAAGTAAAATGTGCCTTGTTTCTCAGGTGTAAGATTTGGCAATTTCCTTTTCAACAGCACATTATCTCAGCAACATCAGAATAATGGGATAGTAGTGCCAACTTTTTCTAAACTGGGTGTGTGAAAAATCTGGTATTAGCATAGGATTCCTTATGCCAGCAATGTGTTTCTGTTCTTGCCTCATTATCACACTTCCTAGCTGTTAGAAGATAGAAAAGTTTAAAAGATGTTTTTTTTAGAGCTTGCAAGACAAACATAAAAATAAGTTCAGAGATGTTTTATGATGTTGGTGGATCACAAACATTGATGATTGTAAACCTTACAAAACATCAATTCATTTCTTAAGAAATTAAGTCAAATAAACTCCACCTACAGTATTCCCTTGATGGCACTTCATTGTTCATTTTACAGGCAATTTTATGGGGATTAAAAAATCGGCCCCATCAAGAGAAGAGCTTGCCCTGAGAAGAATATCGTTCCAAATTATAATGGCATCATTTGATACAGCTTACTTCCATCCAGTTGGTGGCATAAGAAAATATCTGTAACCATTGGAGAGGTAAAATTATCCCAAAATGAAATTTGGCTTAATTAAGATGAGGTAACACAGTGGTAATGTAACCTTTCCAAAAGTGTAACATAGAAGAACCAAATAATAAATAAATAAATAAATAGCTATAAATTAAATAACTTTCTTTCTTTCTTTCTTTCTTTCTTTCTTTCTTTCTTTCTTTCTTTCTTTCTTTCTTTCTTTCTTCCTTCCTTCCTTCCTTCTTTCTCTCTCCCTTCCTTCCTTCCTTCCTTCCTTCCTTCCTTCCTTCCTTCCTTCCTTCCTTCCTTCCTTCCTTCCTTCCTTCCTTTCTTTCTTTCTTTCTTTCTTTCTTTCTTTCTTTCTCTCTTTCTTTCTTCAGAACAGTTTAAAAGAATAAAGGGTTTCCCAGTTCATATTTGAATGGTGAACTTGAGACGCTTTTTATTTGTTCTTCATGAGATCCCAAATTACCTCAGCTGACAGCAACCAGATGACTCGTCCATGATTGCCACCTACAACATCCCAGCTATATCTATATCTAGCATTAAAAATCAAATGATGTCACGATGCCATGTTCTTTCCTTGACTGTCTCATGGAAAGAAAATCCCTAAAAATTTAACAGATCTGGGGCCACTAGAAGGGTCCCTATAACCTATTCAAATATTACTGCCAAGCTATAATGTTTAATCGATGAAGCATTATTAAATACATACGGTATAATAATATTAACTATACTTAATTCATAATGTAATTAGATTTAAATGTAATCAAATTAAGCCTAATTATTGTTCGTTCTGGCTCAAGAAATGTTTTGAAATGCACATCTTTTATATTCAGCTGAAAATAGACTTTGTAAATTTAGTAATAATAGCTGCCGCCTATGGGTTATCTGGGATCTCAGTGTGAGGAAAAATGGATAGAGCCTATTTGTAAATGTGGTCAGGTGGATCAATTACATTAGAACTGGCACAAAACATTGTACTGTATGGGACAAAATAGCAAATGACCACTGTTCTGAATAAAAAATAAAATAAAATAAAAGCAACATCAGATCCAGGGAGGTGATTTTGAAGACCATCTTCCCATTCTTCCAAATGATAATACAATCATAATTACATTAAAACTCCAACCATATATTACCTTTGATAATCTTCTGTATTAGCTCTTAAGATTAATGGTTTTACATCTTGCCTAAAAATAACACTGGCCTCAAATAATTGGACTGAAATCCATATCTTTTAAGTAGTTTTGCTATAAGCAACCCCAAATTTTCAAAACATGCATGAGGAAAATCACTATTTAAGGTCCTAAAAAGGAGAAACAAGCTATGCCAATTTGAAGATTTGAAGTATTTTTGCAGTATTTACCTTCCGTAAATGTGATAGCATGAAGCATATTGCAGCCTTAGAACTAATTGAGACACATATCAGATTCCAGTATATTGAAGCCCAAATAAAGAATCAATAATGCTGTGCAGCTGTTGAGATTCTTGGGTGGATTACTTCTTAGTGACCTAATAGAAGAAGGGTCTTCTGGGTCATTCAATAACACAAATAGTCATTTTATTAAGGAAGTTCTATTTTAAATTAAAATAATCAATAGCAATCAAGATCTGCAGCAGAAGGATGTCAGCAATAATTCTTTTTAAGGACTAGTTTGAAAAAAAAACCAGGATTATGCCCAGGAATAAAAATTTAAATTGTGATTGCAGGAAAATAATAATAATAATAATAATAATAATAATAATAATAATAATAATAATAATAATAATAATAATAATAATAATAATAATAATAATAATAATAATAATAATAATAATAAGAAAGTCAAGAAAGAAAGTCAAGAAAGAAAGTCAAGAACATCTATTAATTGAAGTAAAGAACAAAAATCTACTGAAGGTCCAACAGACGAAACAAGAATACAGAAAAAATGTGATAAAATCAAGAATGGAGAGTTGGCAAAATAAAGCATTACATGGCCAATTTCTGGAAAAAATAAAAGACAAAGTGGACAGTGAAAAAACTTGGTTATGGTTAACATCTGGTACTTTAAAGAAAGAAACAGAATCATTGATCCTGGCCGCACAAGAACAGGCAATTCGTACAAATGCCATAAAGGCCAAAATTGATAAATCTTCAAATGATGCTAAATGCAGATTATGCAAGGAAGCTGATGAAACTGTAGCCCATGTGCTCAGCTGCTGCAAGAAAATCGCACAGACTGATTACAAATTACGACACAACTCTGTTGCACAAATGATCCACTGGAATTTATGCAAAAATTATAACATCCATACTGCTACAAACTGGTGGGAACACAAGCCTGAAAAAGTCACTGAAAATCAGATGGTCAAGATCTTGTGGGATTTTCGTATACAAACAGACAAGGTACTGGCGCATAATACACCAGACATCACGTTGGTCGAGAACAACAAGGTGACTATAATTGACATTGCAATACCAGGAGATAGCAAGGTCGATGAAAAGGAACACGAAAAAATTGCAAAATACCAGGACTTAAAAATTGAAATCCAACGATTATGGCACAAACCAGCAGTGGTAATTCCAGTAGTGATTGGAACACTGGGTGCTATCCCAAAAGCACTGGAATTACATTTAAAACAGCTCAAAATTGACAAAATCACCATCAGTCAAATGCAGAAAGCCGCACTGCTCGGTTCCGCACATATACTTCGAAAATACATTACGACTTCCTAGGCCCCTGGGTGGGGCTCGACTAGTAATCAATGCCAAATCCGGCGAAACAACTGGCCGCTGTGATACAATTGTATAATAATAATAATAATAAGAAGAAGAAGAAGAAGAAGAAGAAGAAGAAGAAGAAGAAGAAGAAGAAGAAGAAGAAGAAGAAGAAGAAGAAGAAGAAGAAGAAGAACAACAACAACAACAACAACAGCAACAACAACAACAGCAACAGCAACAGCAACAGCAACAGCAACAGCAACAACAACAACAACAACAACAACAACAACAACAACAACAACAACAGATGGGTCATCATTTGGAACACAACACATCAGATATCATAGTTCTCGAAAACCAAAGCGTACAATTGATTGATATTGCTGTACTGGGAGATGCCAGAGTCAAATAAAAAGAACGGGGGAAAATCACGAAATATCGCGACCTAGCCATCGAAACTATGTGATTATGGATGAAACATGTAACAGTGATACCCATTATCATTGGGGCACTTGGTACCATGTCCAAGAATTTTATATTTTAAGAAGATACTTGGTTGATACCTAGGATGCTGGCACCAACCCGTATCAGCCATTAGCACCAGTCAATGGTATTTATGACACATTTTTAAATGTCCAGTTGACTGAGTTTAATGAATAAAAGTTTTATAATAATAATAAGAAGAAGAAACCAACACCTCTTCTACCGGTCCCTTGATGAAAATTGAGTCCAAACTAATGTTCACCCATGTAAAGAAAAAACTTTGAACTTTTTGGAAAGAACTGTGGGAAAACCCAGTGGAATACAACAAAACTGCCTCCTGGATCAAAGATGTTCAACAACAAACAACACAAAACAAAATGGAAAATATTGTAATTACAACTGACATGGTTGCAAAACAAGCAAAGAAGGTCAAGAACTGGAATGCATCTGGCCTGGATGAACTGCATGGATACTGGCTAAAACACTTGACCAGCCTCCATCATCGCATGGCCACTCCATTTGATGAAATGCTTCAAAATGCAACAAGTGAAGAATGGTTAACAGCTGGCTGAACATACTTGATAGTGGAAGATCCAGAAAAGGGCACAGAACCAAGCAATTATCACCCAATTACTTGTCTGCCAACAACGTTCAAACTTTTTACAAGAATATGGCAAATTCAATATTCAATGATCTGATAGAAAACAGCTTGTATCCGGTAGAACAAAAAGGAAATTATAAAAAATTGAGAGGAACAAAAGATCAGCTTCTCATTGACAAAATGGTACTAAAAAATGCAAGACAAAGAAAAAGGAATTTGAATAGGGCGTGGAACAATTACAAGAAGGCATTTGACTCATTACCCCACAGCTGGATTAATGCCTGTCTGAAAAACTTTGAAATCAGCAAAAATATTTGTACATTTTTTAAAGCAAACATGCAAAAATGGAAAACAGTTCTAACAGCAAATGGGGAGAACATTGGTGAAGTCAACATCAGAAGAGGAATCTTCCAAGGGGACTCACTTTCACCACTACTCTTCCACATCGCATTAATCCCACTGACAATAATCCTATGAAACACAAAATTGGGATACCAAATCTCAAGCCAACATGGCAAGATAAACCATCTACTATACATGGATGACTTAAAACTGTATGCAAAAAGTCCCACAGAACTTGAATCAATACTCAACACAGTCCAACTTTTCAGCAGTGACATCAGTCAATTGGACTTGAAAAATATGCCATATTATCCATGCAGCGAGGAAAAATGGGAAAAATAGAAGGAATAGAACTGGGAAATGGAAGCATTGTGAAAGCATTAGCAAAGGATGATGGTTACAAATACCTAGGCATATTGGAAGCAGATAACATCTTGAATGGAAAAGTCAAAGAGTCAACACAAAAGGAATACATCAGGAGGCTCCACAAAATACTAAAATAAAAACTGAATGGTGGAAACATAATTAAAGCCATTAATTCATGGGCAGTTCCAGTGATACGCTACCAAACTGGAATCATCAACTGGACTTTGGCTGAACTGGAAAATTTGGACCGGAAAACACATGAAGTTTTGAATATGTACCATGCTTTACATCCACGAAGTGATGTCAACAGGCTGTACCTGCAAGAAGAATAGGTGGCAGAGGGCTATTGCAAGTCTATCAAACTGTAGAAGAATAAAAGCGAAGTTTGAATGACTATGTGAACCAAAGTACAAAAAAATTGCTGCAGGCTGTGAAAATGAAGAACATTATTAAAACAACAGAAACAAAGGCAGAATATAAGGAAAAACAGCTAGATGACAGATTAAATAGTTGGAAAACCAAAGCTTTCCATCGTCAGCATTTGAAAAACATTGAAGGAAAATGTGATAACAACTTGACATGGGAATGGCTTAAGATGGGAGCCATCAAGAAAGAAACAGAAGGTTTAATAGTCGCTGCTTAAGAACAAGCCCTACAAACTAATGCCATGAAAGCAAAGATACAAAAAACCACCGACAATACAAACTGTTGACTTTGCAATGACAAAGTTGAAACTGTTTCACATTTAATATGTGAGTGCAGCAAAATCGCGTAAACTGATTACAAAGCTAGACAAGTTGCTAAACTAATCCACTGGGCATTATGTAAAAAATACAACTTACCTATACCCACAAAGTGGAAAAAGTTGTCGAAAATGAGAAGGTGAAGATCTTGTGGGACTTTCAAATATAGACGGATCGTCATTTAGAACACAACACGCCAGATATCATCAAAAACCGAAGCGTACAATTCATTGATGTTGCTGTACCAGGAGACACCAGAGAAGAAAAAGAACTAGAAAAAAATCACTAAGTATTGCAACCTAGCCATCGAAACTACCCAATTATGGATGAAACATGTGACAGTGATACCCATTGCCATCAGGGCACTCGGCACCATGTCCAAGAATTTTACACAGTACATCAAGAAATTGCAGCTTTCTGCAATAACACCAGCAGAACTGCAAAAAATTGTGCTACTCGGAACATCGTATATTTTAAGAAAATACTTGGTTAATACCTAGGATGCTGGCAGCAACCTGTATCAACCATCAGTGCCAGTTAATAGTATTTGTGATACATTTTTAAATGTTCAGTTGACTGAGTTTCATGTTTAATGAATAAAGTATATAATAATGATGGTTTGCTACATGAGGAACCCAACTGTTAGGCTACCATATCTGGGCTGAGAAAATCGAAATGACCATTAGATGGCAACAGACAGCTCAGGTTTTATAGCCCAGGCATATTAACCATGCTCTTCCACAGCTTTGGCATTAAGAGCCGAGGTGGCGCAGTGGTTAAAATGCAGCACTGCAGTTCAGCAGTTCAGCTGTTCAAATCTCACCAGGCTCAAGGTTGACTCAGCCTTCCATCCTTCTGAGGTCGGTAAAATGAGGACCCAGATTGTTGGGGGCAATATGCTGAACTCTGTACACCGCTTAGAGAGGGCTGTAAAGCACTATGAAGCGGTATATAAGTCTAAGTGCTATTGCTATTAAGCAACTTGACCTGCAAGTATGTTCCCACATTGGTGGATGGAACTTGCTACATCTGGGATGCTTATTCAGTTATGAACTTCTGGATGGAAACCTCTAATGAAATATTCAATAAAGTCTCACTGATCATGATATATGACTGACCCATGTGAACTGATTATTTCTATCAGTGGACCCAGAATATTAGTTCTTCCCTCTCCTCTCCTCTCCTTTCCTCTCCTCTCCTCTCCTTTCCTCTCATGTCACAGATGGAAATAATAATTCTGTGCTCAGAAACCTTTTCTGTTAGACAAAGAGGTCATTTTTCTGTTATGCTGTACTTGTCTCTGTCATGTCTTTCCAGTGCAAGAGATTCCACAAATTTCAAGTATAGATTTTGGGAAAATATTTTTAAAAAGCCTGCTTTTGGATTCAGAGTTTTGATAGACTACAATCCTTAAACTCAGAAGAGACTTTACTGAATACATTGAACCAGCAGGAATAGTAAAAGATAAATAATAAATTCAGGGATCAGGACCTTTAGCAACTACCAGGGATTTGAGTATTCTTAAATTCTCCATGATTCTGGTGTCAGGAAAGATACTGTACAAATTAATCACATAGTTCTTTGGACACTTGCCAATGAATTCAGAGTTAAGGATAATTTTCCCAAATGCACATTAATTCAAATTCAATTTTTATGACACTGCTTAAATCACAATTGCAATTGGAAAGCACATTTTGCACTTTGAAATTCATTGTGTTAACAGTTAGGATTAGTAAAGTTGCAATGAATTGTTCCTGAATTTGAAACGTGTGGTTCATGCATTAATTCATGGCCTTAACATTAATCCTGCTAGTCTGGTGGACCTGGGGGTTGGGTGTGGGGAAGTGGGGGCAAAGGGACAAAGTCAATCATTTTAACTACGGTAATCTGAATGGACAAGTTTAGGCTATACTTCAGGACTCAAGGCAGACAGCACAATACATTGTGGTTGGTAGTTCCATTTACTCCTTAAAATTAAAATTTATTTATTTTATTTATTTAGTGCTCTTATATGCCGCCCTACTCCCTAGGGACTCAGGGGAAATGGGATATTAATTGCCCAACACACCCTCCAATCATGCTTCAATTCTGCTTTTTAAGTGAGAAGCAACAGTCACAATCCTCTCTTTGGAACCAATTACCACCAGAGATCCGAACTATCCCCACCCTGCTGGCCTTCCGCAAAGCCGTGAAAACATGGCTCTTCAAGCAGGGGGGATAAAACTAGACCAATGGAAACATCAGTGGTCTGCCCACGTATGAATGATGACAATGTTTTTTAAACCTTTTATAATTGTTTTTAATTAATATTTTTTTATTATTGATTGTTCCTCTTACATGTTGTATGCCGCCCTGAGTCCCTCGGGAGTTGGGCGGCTTATAAGAAGGAATAGATAGATAGATAGATAGATAGATAGATAGATAGATAGATAGATAGATAGATAGATAGATAGATAGATAGATAGATAGATAGACAGACAGACAGACAGACAGACAGACAGACAGACAGACAGACAGACAGACAGACAGACAGACAGACAGACAGACAAATAAATAAATGTAGAAAATGACCAAGCTGAGCCCAAGGAAGGGGTCAAACGCATCATGAGTCATGAGTCCCTTCATGCCCATAAGAGATCTCAGCCAGCCCACCTTGAATTCCTTCTATTCTTGACTCCCACTAATTTCCCTTGATCATTAGTTGTTCAGATTCTTGTAGAAAGCTTAAGTTTACAAGAAATCTTTACACACATCTGAACTGCCTGGATCTCCTGATTTTCCTGGTGCTTGACAGTAACATTTATAAAAATGCATGCTACATTCCATGAACAGAGCCAACAATTGCTTTCTCCTTACTTAAGACACCATTGGCTCAGGATTCTCCTTTACCAAAAAACATTTTTGTAGAAATGCTCAATGTTTCAAATTTGGAATCATTGGAACACTACAGCACTGACTGTTTTGATTTGTACAAGCTCCTGTTTGAAATGTGATAATTATTTCAAATTTAAATATTTTAGAAGATAGTAAACTGGATGAAGGTTGAACTACCGTATTTTTCAGACTATAAGATGCTCTGGACTATAAGACACAGATTAGCTTTAGAGGAGAAAAACCAGGAAAAAAAATCTGCCTCTGACTCCCAGCATCCATCCGGTATTCACCTTGCAGCGAACAGCAAACAGTCTGGTCAGCTTCAGCATGTTATTGCAGCCCCAGCACATGGCTGGTCAGGTCTCCACTCCGTTGTGCCCCCCACTGGTCAACTGAGCTGAGCTGCTGCTGCCAGCAGAGAACACTGGAACCTTTACTGCCAAGCAGCTGATTGGCGATTGGATTTGCCTCCCAGAATACCACTGATCAGCTGTTCTAGGCAGCGGGGATTGCCACCACTCATTTGCCGCCGCCATTCACTGCTGCCCATTCGCTGATGCCATGGCCCGTTTGCTGCAGCCCATTTGCCACAGCCCGTTTGCCATGGCCACAGCCCATTCGCCACAGCCCGTTCGCCACTGCAGCCCATTCGCCATAGTCCGTTTGGTGCCAATCGGCGATAGGTGGCGGCAATAGGCAGCAGCGACAGTCTAGAACAGCTAATCAGCGCCGCACCAACCCCCTTCCTCGCCCCCCGCAATATTTGCTCTATAAGATGTACTGACATTTGTACCCACTTTTGGGGAGGGGAGTGTGTCTTATACTCCGAAAAATATGGTAGTTAACTAGCCTGGCTGAGCATGACTCATATGTGAGTATTTGGGAACAGAACAGAGAATCAGATTTTATTTACTTTTTAAAAAACTTAGAGTTATATGGGTTTTTAGGAAGAATTTCAGTGCCATGTGGTGTGTGTGTGTGTGTGTGTTGGATGACATGTGAAAAATGATTTGTGATTATTAAATTAGTGAATATTTAATATACAGGTTGGTGGAAGCATTCACTCTGCTTCATAAAATGAAAGATGGTCTCCAAAAGGTAATAGTTACAGTAATTATATAATACCATGATTAATAGATTTAACTTTTTTTACATAGAAAAAGCTATCATTTCACTATTGTACATATTCCAAACCTTTTGCTTCATCTTTGGTTTGATACTATGTGAGTTCACCTTTTCATCCTAATTATTATCCACAGCCAAAGTATTGTATTTTTCAGAGTATAAGACGCACCGGAGTATAAGACACACCTTAGTTTTTGGGGAGGAAAATAGGGGAAAACAATCTGCCTACCAGGTATTCATCTGGCTAGCGTCCTTAGTCTGGTCAGCCTCAGCACATTATTTTATCCCCTGGTTAGGACTTAAAAAAACCTTCTGAGAGAGTAACAATGAAAGAGCCTGCAAGCCAGTAAGAGCTGGGAAGATAGCGAGCACCTGGTTAGGGCTAGAAAAAAACTTATTCGGAGCAAGTAGAGCAATGAAAAAAAATTCTGCAAAGACTTAGGGCTGGAAAAACATTCTTTGGAGAGAGTAACAATGAAAAAGCCTGCAAGGTAAGAGCTGGGAAGATCTGTTAGCACCTAGTTAGGGCTGGAAAAAAAAGCTACATTCGAAGTATAAGACGCACCCAAATTTTCAGCCACTTTTAGGGAGGAAAAAGGTGCATCTTATACTCCGAAAAATACGGTAAGTATAATATTTACATGCCTGGAGATATTCATTTTCAGAATACTGAGCCATGGTGAAGACCAGAGACATTCCATAGCAATACAATAGCACTTAGACTTATATACTGCTTTACAGTGCTTTACAGCTCTCTCTAAGCAGTTTACAGAGTCAGCACATTGCCCCCAAACAATCTGGATCCTCATTTTACCCACCTCCAAAGGATGGAAAGCTGAGTCAACCTTGAGCTTGGTGAGTTTTAAACTGCCAAATTGTGATCAGTAGAAGTAGCCTGCAGTACTGCACTCTAACCACTGCACCACCAAGGATAGAACATAAAGGTAAATGGAGATGCTGGAAACTGTTCTGGAATATATTACAAGTGCATCTGAGATTACAGGTGATTCTGAGAGATCCCTAAAAGCTTGAGGGGGGTGACATTAACATTCACGAGTAGATTGCTTCAAACAACAGCATTTTTTTCTAGGCATTTTTTTTGCAGAAAATTGGAAGGAAGTCAGGCTGTTTAAATTAATGCAAGATAGGATTTGCACTGAAATGAAGTCTACAGCACTTCTTCCAAATCAATTTTGATGCATGCACAGAGGTAGCATTTTGATGTTCTTCCATGCTCACAGCAGAGGTGGGTTCCTCCCGGTTTTGACCGGTTCACCCGAACTTGTAGCGATCCACTGGTGATATCACGGAACCGGTTTGGTCGATGCCGGTCCGTGGGCGCCACCATCTTTTTTTTGAATATTTTTAATTTTTTTTCTTCTGAGCATGCGCAGAAGCTGAGTTTCCGGCACTGCGCATGCATTGCCATCTTGTTTTCGGCTTTTTTTTCAGCACTGTACATGCGCGAACACGCAAAGCATGCGCACACCTATGAGGCGCGCCCATTTATTTATTTATTTATTAGTGACATTTATATACCGCCTAACAGTGCAAGCACTCTCTAAGCGGTTTACACCAGTAAGCAATGTATATTTATATTGCCCCCAACAATCTGGGTCCTCATGCGGTGTGGGAGGAAGTGAACCAGCAGCGAGGTAAGTTAGAACCCCTGGCTTACAGTATATGGCATGCTTATATATGACAGTAGCATCCCAGCTTCCTATTGAGGAGACATCACATTTCAGAAAAGGGCCCAAGACAAGAGATTGACAGTCATAAACTGGATGAGGGAAAGAGGAAAAGGTTCAGGATAGCCATACTCCCAGGGTACATCTATTGAGTTAGAAGTTTATAGCTTTAATCTGGCAAGATTTTGTCAATTAGATATGAGTAAATTGGATTAGACAGGATTTCACAGAGGCATCTTTGGGCTTAGGCCTGATTATTACATAGTATTCTATTCACATGTGAGCAAAAATACCCTTCTAAGTAGGGTCAGGTTTGTTTAAGAATTAGATGGGAAATCACTAGGAACTTCTAGACTGACTAGATTAGGGAGATCTTAAAAGAGAAGGCAAATACTTTTATATTGTTACCAAGATCACAAAAGTAGCATGTGATGAACAAGTTTACTAAATTTGATCTGTAAAAATCCTGAGGATCATTATAAGGCAATTAAATGATATAAAAGAATACTTTGCTGCCATCTAAGATTTTTTTTGCAAATCAAACTAGGTCATCTTAGGAGGCCGAGATGGTGCAGTGGTTAAAAGCAGCACTGCAACCTACTTCAGCTGGCTGCTAGTTCAGCAGTTCAGCTGTTCAAATCTCACCGGCTCAAGGTTGACTCAGCCTTCCATCCTTCTGAGGTCGGTAAAATGAGGACCCAGATTGTTGGGGGCAATGTGCTGAACTCTGTAAACCACTTAGAGAGGGCTGTAAAGCACTATGAAGCGGTATATAAGTCTAAGTGCTATTGCTAAGTGCTATTGCTATCTTAGTCAGATAGTCACTAAGAGTTGAGTCTGAAGGTGACTTTATTTCTGTTCAAATGTAAAAACTTATGTAGTCTATGAAGAATTGTGTGACCTATATTTTCATCCTTTCTCTGAATCTGACAATGTTGTTTCTATTGCAAGGGGAAAATTAAAATTGCCTACTTGAATGGCAGCCATCAGCAATGACTTCCTATTTTGCTATCACTTGACACATTTTCACCCTCATCCTTTTTCACATACCAGACTTCAGACATGTGACAACCTCATGAAGACAAATCACTGAGAACTGATCAAATTGTGATGTCACAAAAGTTTATTTAAGGACAGGATAAAAGAAAAAAGAAAATGGTGCTTACTAGTAAAATGAAGGAAGGAAATGAGTCTAAAATTCCCACTCATCTCCTTAGAGATAACAGCTGCCTTAGAATTTTAACATTTTCTTATTAATTTTAATGTCAATTTTTATTAATCTTTGAGATTAGTTCAAGCAAAGCATCATTCTATATCCATGATATATGTTATTCCTCTATCCATAAAAATTAGTTATAGCTTATTCTGTGGATGAAAATCAACAATGAATATGGGTCTAATATCCAATGTTTTAGACAACTTGGTCTCTTTCATATTAGATCTTTCTCCTGTGGAGCATCTAAAGATGTATTAATATAAAGCTGTGTTTATTATATAATCATCCAGCATGTTAGTTAAAGCTGCTACATTAATTCCAGATCTCATTTGAGAAAGCAAACTATCATTCCTTAAAAACTTAATATTACAGTCAGACTAAAGCAGCCCTGGAAAGTATAGAATAGAATGTGGATGCCAAATCCTAATCCCCACCCCAGAGCAATCTCATTCCTTCCAGTAGTGGGATTCAAATTTTTTACTACCAGTTCTGTGGGCATGGCTTGGTGGGCATGATGTGGCTTGGTGGGTGTGGCAGGGGAAAGATACTGTAAAATCTCCATTCCCTCCCTACTCCAGGGGAAGGTTACTGCAAAATCCCCATTTCCTCCCAATCAGCTGGGACTCAGGAGGCAGAGAATAGATGGGGGCAGGGCCAGTAAGAGGTGGTATTTACCGGTTCTCCGGACTACTCAAAATTTCTGCTACCAGTTCTCCAGAACTGGTCAGAACCTGCTGAATCCCACCTCTGATTCCTTCACTAACCTGCTTTCCAGCTTCATTCTCCGTCGCCATGTGCAGGGCAACAAAAGAAGTTTGTGGGACTAAAAAAAAAAGATCAGTCAAGCCTTCCAACTTCTCTCTCACACACACACACAAAAAAAAGATCTCGCAAAGTTGGAAGGTCTGATTGAACTTTTTTTACCGGTAGTTCCACAGTCTTCTTTTGTTGCCCTGCACGCAGCGGTGGAGAATAGGGGGGCGGGGAATAAGTTAGTGAAGGGATGCTTTGGGGAAGCAAGGGGAGCTGGGTGGAAGCTGGAAAGCAGGTGGCAAGGCAAACTCCACAAGGGCTCCAGACAACTAGTAGTGGGATGCAAGTGGCTGCAGGAGGCACCCCACTGGCTTCCGCAAGGTGAGATGGGGAAGGGGCTGCTCCGGCCACTGCTGCTTCATTCTGCCAGCATCACGGCTCTGCAGGATGGGTGGCCAAGGATACCATTGGGGCTTTGTCCTCTACCTCTCCACTGCCTTGTTTTGTCCTCCACCCCCCCCCTCCATCACCTCACTTAGCCACAGCACCAGTGTGGGCAGTCTGAGCTTTCTGAGCTTTGACACAGGAAGAACATTCGTTGTTGTGCTTTTTTAATGACATTTTTGACGTTAGGTGTTCATTTTAAGTCTTGAAATATTATAGAACCTAGAAACTTGAAGGTCTCTACTGTTGATACGGTATTGCCTACTATTGTAAGAGATGGTAGAATAGGAAGGCTTCTCCTAAAATCTATCATTTCTACAGTTTTGAATGTGTTCAGTTCAAGATTGTTCCAGTCACACCACAAGGTTAGTTGTTCAACTTCTTATCTGCATGCAGATTCGTCATTGTCTCAAATGAGACCAATCACTGTTGTATCATATGAAAACTTCAGTACTTTAACAGAGGGATCCTTTGAGATGCAGTCGTTGATATATAAAGAGAAGAGAAGTGGAGAGAACACACAACCCTGTGCTAATTGTACAGGTATCTGATGTGATTTTGCCTAGCTTCACCTGCTGCTTCCTGTCTGTTAGGAAGCTTATGATCCACTTACAAGTGTGGTCAGGCACAGCTAGCTGAATCAGTTTAGTTAGAACAATATCAGGAATGATGGTATTGATGGCTGAGCTGAAGTCTACCAAAAGGACCTTTGCGTAGGTCCTTGGAGATTCAAGATGTTGTAGGATGTAGTGCAGAGCCATTTTAACAGCATCATCTGCCAATCTATTTGCTCAGTAGACAAATTGCAAGGGGTCTAACAGTGGATCCGTGATGGTTTTCAGGTGGGCCAGCACTAACCTTTTAAAGGTTTTCCTAACTACGGATGTCAGAACAACCAGTCTGTAATTGTTCAGCTCCTTGATGGAGGGTTCCTTTGGCACTGGAATGATAGTAGAACGTTTGAATCAAGAAGGAACATAACACATCTCTAGTGATTTATTAAAGATGCGGGTGAAGATGGGGGCCAGTTGTTCAGCACAAGCTTTCAAGCAAGAAGGAGTTACCTTGTCTGGGCCTAGTGCTTTTTCAGGCTTTTGCCTGTGAAATAGGTCTTGCACATCATTTTCTATAATCACCAGCGGTGGGGGGCCCAAAGGGATGGGATCAGTTGTTGGAGGCTTGGCTGTTGTTGGTGTATTAAGATAGATATGGTGGTGATAGTTGACAGTGGTTTCCTCTCAAACCTACAGTAAAACACATTCAGATCATCTGCCAGTTGTCAATTCCCTTTGGCATGGAAACCAGTGATATTTTTAAGAGTTTTCCACACATGTATTGGTTTATTTGTTGAGAGCTGATTCCTCAGCTTTTCAGAGTAGCTTCTTTTTGCTGCTCTGATCTCCCTTGTATCTCCCATACATTTCTGGCCTGATTGTACAGCATTCTATCTCCTTTCCTGTAGGCTTCCTCTTTGGCACGATGTAGCTGCTTCAGTTTATCTGTGAACCAAAGCTTGTTGTTACTGTATATTCACAGGTTTCTGGTCAGCACACATAGGTCTTCACAAAAACTGACATACAATGTTACAGTATCTGTGAGTTCATCCAAGTCTGCAGAGGTATCTTTGAAAACGTTCCACTCTGTGCAATCAAGGCAAGCTTGCAGCTTTAACTTTAACATTTCCTTTAACTAAGAAAATGAGAGAACAGGAGACAGTGGTTTTGCTCTTTATAATAGTAATACTCATATGGATACCCATCTCCTTTTGGATATAAATTACACCAAAAATCATAATTTTAAATGTTGAGAGTATAGATGATACAGCAAGCATCTTTATAATGTGTATATGTGAACTGGATGTGAACAAGATGAATCAAAGCTAGCAATATAGAAATTTATTGATTGTAGTTTTGCAGAATCTTCATGAATGAAATATTAACTGCTTCTACCCATTTTATGTTATGCAAGTCAAATTTTCCTTTACCCATACAGTTGATTATCTGACTCCATTGAAAACTCCTATATTATTGGCTTCTGTAAGTGTTTGTAAGCATAGATATTCCCTAGAGCAACAAAGCAAAATCTAAATGATACTTAAAATGTCAACAGTTTTACCTTTTCTTCTTAGTATCAAACAACACAACAAATGGCAGAGTGTCAGAAAAGAACAGAATAACAGAGTTGGAAGGGACCTTGGAGGTCTTCTAGTCCACAAGCAGGAGACCCTATACCAGTGGTGGGTTACTACCGGAGCTGTCCGATGCGTAGCTCCGGTAGGGAGCGGCTGATTGCGCAATTTGCGCGCGACTGCTCCGGTGCCGTCTTTGCTGGACCATCGTGCGCGTCACCATCTTTTTGTGAGAATTTTTGGGCTTTTTTGCTTCTGCGCATGCACAGAAGCGAAATCATGCCAAAATCTCTCTCTCGCGCGCATCCCCTTTTGAGATTTCAGTGTGATTTTGCTTCCGCACATGCGCAGAAGCAAAATCACGCCAAAATCTTACGTGCGCGCATCCCCTCGCAAGGTTTTGGTGCGATTTTGCTTCCGTGCATGTGCAGAAGCAAAATTGCGTGAGGGGGCATGCACGCATAGCAAGTGCGCTCACACCCGAAACATGGAGATGCGAGTGCAGCGCACCAGTATCGGTATGTGAGCAACCCGCCCCTGCCCTATACCATTCTGGAAAAATGGCTGTCCAATCTCTTCTTAAAAGCCTTCAGTGATGGAATACCCACAACTTCTGGAGGCAAACTGTTCCACTAGTTAACTGTTCTCACTGTCAGGAAATTTCTCCTTAGTTCTAGGTTGCTTCTCTTCTTGATTAGTTTTCATCCATTGCTTCCTGTCCTGCTTTCTGGTGCTTTGGAGAATAGGTTGACCCCCTCTTCTTTGTGGCAGCCCCTCAAATATTGGAACACTGCTATCGTGTCTGACAAGATGAGAATAACTCTCATTAGAGGCGAAAATAGATCTTTCCCTGGAACTCTGACATTAGAAATGAAACCGCAGTTTAAAGTTCTAAGTAAAAATATTTATTTCAGTACAAAAACAATAAATTCTCATTAATTACATCTCTGCTATAAAAACACGTCTTGCTTCCATAGAAGCTAGGAACAGAAGGACTGAATGGAATGCACACATGCGTACTATGGACATATCAATCATGTGCTCAGGAATAAACCATTATATTTGATAGGGATGCTTCTCCCTGCATATACATGTAACAGGCAATATAAAAATCACTGCCTGACAATGTCACTCCTGGTCTTTCTTTTCATTTGACATACCCAATTCCTACAAAATGTGTCCACCCATTCAAAATGTGTCCACCCATTCATAATGTGTCCACCCATTCAACAAACGAAAAACCATTTCCATCACCTCAAAGCCTCCTTGGGATGTTTTGAAATTTTAAAATATCCTTACTTAGCTTCTTCCTTTTCTTCTCCTCTGTGGCCTTTTCTATTCTGAAGCTATTCTATTCTATTCTATTCTATTCTATTTGAGTTTGTGGGAAAGCAAATTGTTAGCATGTGTGCCTTTTTAGTGCATGGTTAAGTTTTTCACAGCACAGATTTCAAACTATACAGTCTGCACAAACTGGAAGGTGTCCTCAATTTCTATCAAATAAGGGTGTCACAGTGCTTGCTGATTTTTTTGGATTAACTTGGTTCAAAGGATCTTGACTACGATTTGCATATTTTTTTTAATTCTGGCACAGGGGTTAAGGTTGCATATTCTGAAATCAATAAATACTAGTCTGCAATAATTATAATTCCTGTGCTTTTTTTTTTAGTTGTCCACAAAACAAAGCATAGTGATATTTCACATAACTTCCCTTATTGATGGTTTGCAAGCTGTCATCAGATATTACTATTTCTTCCAAAAATTATGTTAGATAAATACTGGGAAACTTTCATAAGTCAGAACAAATGAATAAAAAAAGTCAAGTCAATATATTAACCAATAAATCAGCCTGGCATTAGGACAGTGCATAATTTGGCTGCTATGTCCCTGTAACTGCAAATTGGCCCCAGTCATAAATTCTAGGTTTGAATTTGTCACCTATATTTAAGGGAAGAATTAATACTGAAACAGGTACTAGAATGTGATCATAAAGTGTTTTTCTATGTACACATTTCAGAAGAAAAAGAGAAAGAGGCAGAGAAAGAGAAAATTTGTGAGTGCCTTTTCATTAGAATTTACTTTTCACAATATGAGATAGACTTGCAACTTTTTTAAAAAAAGGATCTCATTAAACCAAGAAAATTGCCTTGTGTACACAAAGTTGCTTTAAAAGGAGTTTCCTGATGATGCTTTTTATAAATTATAGAGAATAAATCTCAACCAGCCAAAAGACATTTAATAAAAAATGCCATGGCCTTTTATGCGGGTGTGGATTGCATATTTTACATGCAATTTATACTGCAGTTTCTCTTCATTAACCACATCTCACAGATTTCTCAAAGCGATGGCATGAATATTATTAACATGTGTTAAAAATGTGTTTAAAATAACGTATAAAGCTTTGTGATTAAAGCAAAAGTTTAGGCACAGTGAACAAGTCTGGGTATGTATTTTACTGTGCTTCATGCATACATATTTAACATCTATATGGATGTGCTGCATCAGATCTGTCTGGATCTACTCAGTTATATATTGCTTTTGGATGAATGTTGTAATTAAATTGAACTAGACCTTAACAAGCAGAAGCCATTCATAATTTCTGCTCATTCGAGTCATATACAGAACAGTTAATATAGAAGAAGGGAGAAATCTGTTCTGTTGGCTTTTTAATGCAAACTTCCCAATTTTGTATTTCCTGAGTTATAGGCAAAAGAGGTATGGCTCCATGCCAAAATGTTCACTTATCCAAATTTTGCAGAATAGTTTGCACGTCAGTAAATGCCAATCAAAAATCCATATATTTTATTTTCGATTTGTTTATTTGTATCCTGCATTTGTGATTTTTACAAATAACTCAAGATGGCGAACATATCCAAAACACCTTCCTCTTCCTATTTTCCCCCACAACCACCACCAGTGAGGTGCATTGGGCTGAGACAGAATGACTGGCCCCAAATCACCCCGCCGGCTAAGGCAGGACTAGAACTCACAGTCTCCCATTTTCTAGCTTGGTGCCTTAACCATTATGAGATAAAGTAACATAAAGTATTGGTATATTAATAGGCAATGTTCAGAAACCAGATTATATTATAGAATATTATATATATTCAGAAAAATGCATATTCATGTTTATATTTATCTGCCTTTTCTTATTTTATAAATAGTTAAAGGCAGTGAACATACTTAATAAACCTTCCTCCTTCTATTTTCCCCATAACAACAACTCTGTGAAGTGGCTTGGGCTGAAAGAGAGTGACTTGCCTCCAAATCACCCAGTTTTCATGCCTAAAGTGGGACTAGGATTCACAGTCTCCTGGTTTTAGCTTGATACTTTAACTTTAACCAGTAGACCAGGCTGGCTCTATACTTTCTGCATATTAAAAGAAAGTATGTACAAAACTGTGTGCATTTCTATACTTATTTTAATTTGTGCTAAAAAATGTATAGACTGATTTGGAAAGGGAAGAGAATATCCCCAAGGATATTGGTTGGAGAACAATGAAAAATTGGAGAAAGGTTGGAGAAATTGAAGAAGTTGAAGAGCCGAGGTGGCGCAGCGGTTAGAGGCAGTACTGCAGATCACTTTAGCTGACTGTGATCCGTAGGTCAGCAGTTCAAATCTCACCGGCTCAAGGTTGACTCAGCCTTCCATCCTTCCGAGGTAGGTAAAATGAGGACCCAGATTGTTGGGGGTAATATAAATATACATTGCTTACTGGTGTAAACCGCTTAGAGAGTGCTTGCACTGTGAGGCGGTATATAAATCTCACAAAATAAATAAAATAAATAAATAAATGAAAAATTGGAACAAAAATATACTTGCCAGCTTCACCCAACTATTAGTAAAGGAAATGTTTAGTTGAAATGGAACCTATAAAATTCAGTGCAACTAATTTTTCAGGTGCTTTAATCTGGGACTCTAAAATGATGTGATATTTCTTATCGAGATGATGTGATATTTCTTATCTAAAGGATAGTTCACACTGGAATTCTGAAAGTGGAAAACTGAATTGTGGCTCTAAAGTGTTCACTACCGGTCATGCATTAAAAACCAAGAATTTTTCAGGGGAAAAAAAACTTCCCAAAGCACAGACAAAACAGAAAGTCAATAATATTTATTTGTCTATTTGTTTGCTAATACTGTGGATTTAAAACCCAACCATTTAGCATAAAATATTTCTGTTATAGTGGACAAGAGAGAGAATCCAGGTTTTCACATTAAAATACTCATTCCAATCTATGCACATGAATCATGTGCACTAAGATGATATTAATTCACAAAAACAATGTAAAGTCTTTGGCTGTAGTAGGGGATGCAACAGACAATGAACTACAATTATGCACCGTTACCATTCTGCAAATGGGAGAGCTCTGTTCATTGACTCAGCTGGTATCTCTGGAAGTGATTTTCATTTAGCTCATCTTTTTTCCTGCAATCCTTCACCATCTCCTTTTCCCCTGAGCACATTTTTCAAATACATTACAGATTGGAAAAGGTCCAGTTGGGGAAACTTCATCCTAGGAAAACAATACACTGAACCACAACTCAGCAATCAACCAAAAGTATTTTGATAAACAATTCAGGAGAATTATCTGCATAGAATCATAGGGTTAGAAGGGATTATTTAAGCTATGAAGTCCAACTTCCTACTAAGCGCAGTAAGAAGGTACTCCAAAATGTAATTATTAAAATTCCAGTAAATTTTTCTTCTACAATTGGTACACATCCAGTGAAAGAAAGTCTCTTGCTTCATTAGCTAATTGATCCCACTATCCAATTCTTCTTAATCTTCATTCTAGCTTTCTTACAATTTAAGGCCCTAGTTCCACTGTAGAGATAGAGGTCATGTAGAGGTTGTGTGGTGCCTACCTCAAGCAGGCCTCGCATACCTACATGATCTCACCCAGTTCACATCGCCAGGATGATGTAGGACACTATTCCTGGCTGGTACGTGAACTCATCTAGGTTGTATCAACAGGATGTTCTTAAGGATTGGTGAGGAGAATTCACCAATAAAATGCTGTTGCTCTTTGTTACCTTTTGCTGCTTGGAAAACTGTATAAAAGCAATAAACACTGCAAAGGCAGTCAGACATCTTAGCATCCTGCAATGACTGGTCTCTAACTCCATCATCTGGCACCCAACATGGGGCACTTTCACCCCCCATGTGAACATTGTCTGGAACAGACCCCTAGGTGCACCTTCATCCTTCAGCTTCAGGACCCCTCACTGGTAAGCAATCTATCTCAACACCAGCATAAGCATGTACAGGAACTCTGATTCCTGTTACATAATTCAGGTGTGGTAGCGCCTGAGGCGGATATAAGGAAGTTGGTTGAGGAGGTAGGGAAACACTGTCCCTGGTATCCAGAGCATGGGACGCTCCATTTATGGGATTGGATAAAGATAGGGCATACTTTACATCTTGAACCCCGGGCTCCAGTACAGATATTACATTGATATTATCAATTCCATCAAGCAGTGGAAAAAATTGGCTCTGATGCTTCGGCAGGACAACAATTAACTACCAATTAACTTACGATCAGATAAAAATTGTCACCCCAAAATCATCTCCAATTGGACCTTCAGCTCCTCCTGGAGAGGCTAATTCTTTTGCTTCTCCATGGCCATTGTACACCCCCATAAGGCAAATATTAGAGGAACAATTAGACAAAGGAGGTGGGGAGAATATAGAAGAAATTACCAACATGCTTTCTGTTTGTCCAGTACATGCCACGGGACAAGTAGATCAGAACGGATACCTACATGATCTCACCCAGTTCACATTGCCAGGATGATGTAGGACACTATCCCTGGCTTGTACGTGACCTCATCTAGGTTGTATCAACAGGATGTTCTTAAGGATTGGCGAGGAGAATTCACCAATAAAATGCTGTTGCTCTTTGTTACCTTTTGCTGTTTGGAAAACTGTATAAAAGCAATAAACACTGCGAAGGCAGTCAGACATCTTAGCATCCTGCAATGACTGGTCTCTAACTCCATCATTCCACATTCAGTATTTTGGGACAGTGAAAAACCAGTTGAGACTGAACATCCCCAGTTTGTTCAAACTATGCTTGTCAACTTAAATTTTCTATCTTGCTTTGCTCATACACTTCATGGGAATATGATACTGTATCCATGTTCTTGCATGATCACCTCCTCCTGAAGAGAAGGACCAGGGGAGACATAATAGCAGTGTTCCAATATTTGAGGGGCTGCCACAGAGAGGAAGGGGTCAAGCTATTTTCCAAGGCACCTGAAGGCCAGACAAGGAATAATGGATGGAAACTGATCAAGGAGAGATTCAACCTAGAAATAAGGAGAAATTTTCTGACAGTGAGAACAATCAACCAATGGAACAGCTTGCTTTCGGAAGTTGTGTGAGCTTCATCACTGGAGGCTTTCAAGAAGAAATTGGACTGCCATTTGTCAGAAATGGTGTGGGGTCTCCTGCTTGGGTGGGGGGTTGGACTAGATGACCTACAAGGTCCCTTCCAACTCTGTTAATCTGTTAATCCTGCATGATCATGTTTCTCCCAGGAGATATTCTTGGTTGTGCTCTATTTGTGCAAATTGAAAGAACTTGGAGATATTGTTTTTTCTGTTCTAGCTTTTGCTCTATGGAACAGACTTCCCTTAGAAGTAAGAATGTACCATCTGTTGCAGCTCTTCACAAGTTAGTTAAGACAGAACTCTTCAGGAGATTTTTTAATAATTAGCATGTTGTCATTACTTTATTAACTTGTATTATTTCTTATTTTGCTTAATAACTCTCCCATTGAGATAATATAATTATTTTGATTTTACACCAGTGCCTACTGTAAATTTTGCAAAATCCTGCATTAATATCTAACCCAAAAAAAGCCAATCACTTTATTTATATTTTATATCAATTCAAGCTTACTTTTCAAGACAATGTCTTATTTTGTAACAGAAAAATCATACGGTTCATATAATATTGGCCAGAGCAAAATGACTTATAATTAAAACTCTTTTAAAACAGCTTGCCTATTTATCTATGTTTCTTCTCCTTTGAAGAATAATTCAAAATTTGGGCAATAAAGGGCAACCGTAAATAACTAATTAAAAAGCAGTGTTTTTTTTCAAATCTGATCTATTGCTCGTTTTGTCATTAAACATGAACCAAACAGCTAACTATGAAAGCATATTTATAATAAACTAAGAAAAAAAATTAAGTGGGGGCAAATTGGACCTTTCACAAAGATCAAAGCTTATTCCTTTAGTCTTTTGGTGCTACTATGTTTACTATGCCCCCTTCACAGAATCTGAGAGTTGGAAGGCACTACTTACGGTAATCTACTGAATCCATACTGAATCAAGGATGCCTTCCAGACAATCTGGGTGATTGTTTCCAACTGCTCTTGTAGTTTGTAAGATTTCTACTTATTTTTTCATTGTTCAACCCAAATTTCCTTTCCAGTAACGAAAGGCATATGTATAAAAAGTCACTCCGTTATATTTTGAGATGACTCCTGTAGAGCTTCTGATGGAACCCAAAATTATTTTTGAAAGCAGCAAATGTGCTTTCTCCATCCTCACGAATATCTAATGAAAACATCAACATGAAATATTAACCCCTTGTTGCTTTTACCTTTCAAAGTAACACACTCCAGTCACTCATACCCATTCTCTAAGGCAGACTCAACCTCCAATGAGGCTCCACCAAGAGTTCCACCAGAGGTCTTGATTGAAACATACAGTGAGTAAACCTATTTTTTTTAATGTTTACTATATTGTGAACAATAATATTTAAGAAGGGGTTCTTGAAAGACTTGAAAATTATTTCGAGGCTTGCTCCAGTGTAAAAAGGTTGAGAAAGGTAGCTCTAAGGCAGTGGTTCCCAACCTTTTTGTGATCGAGTACCACTTGGAGGTCCCGTACAGTCGCCGCATACCACCTGGTTCCAGAGAAACTAAATTCGATCAGATATCACTTTATTTCCATAATTGTACCCTTCCTTTTTTTGGCCCCGCGCATCCAGCAACTGGATTCTCGGGCTGCTGGGACCAGGTGGGTGGCGTGTGGCAACAGTTGCAAATCATTGCCAGATTATCTTGTGTTAGGCAGTAAACATTTTTGTGAAGTAAAAAATAACTAACTAAAAATCATTCATGACCCCGAAAGTGTTCGCGTACCACCTGGAAGGCCCTCACGTACCACTAGTGGTACACGTACCACAGGTTGGGAACCACTGCTCTAAGGCAACATTGTAGAATATGTTAATAACAAGAAGAGAATGAGTAAAAAAATACCATATATCTTTTTTTTTTCATTTTACACACTAGACTTTCAGTCTTTTGAGGTCTCTACATTTCTACACAGTCAAAGTTAAGGCAGTTTCCCCCTTTCCCCTCTTTCCCCCCTCCGTAGGGAACAGCTAACTTCATTTATAGAATACATTTAATTTCCTCTCCCTCTCTCTTTTAATCTCTCTGCAGTCTATTTTGCACTGCTGTATGCTTTAATTTTGCTTTCAGTCAGAAGTTTTAAAACTTTAGCTTCTAATAACTGGAAAAAATGGTTATTTAAAGATAACTGCAACTTGCTTAACATGCCAGACTATCATATGCTCACTGCTTTGAAGCTGCAAATTAATGACAAGGAGGAACAGTGCCTATCTTTCAGAAGAAACTGACCTCTTTCTAATGCCTCATCGCTAATGTCATCTGTCTGCTGCATCTCATTATGTGAATTTCACGGACTTAAAAAAAAAAGAGAGAGAGAGAAAAGTATCTTAAGGCTTGTGCATAAATAAAAAGGACCTTCTAGTTTTGGGTACTTTGAAAGTTTTTTTTTTATCTCTCCCAAATACCTTCCATAGATATAGGCTCCCTCTTTTGTGCCCGGCATGCTGCTTATGTCATCTATTCTCTGTGACTAATTATGTTAATTTTTTTTGTGGCACAAAAGTAACTGAAGGCTGTTAAGGAATAAAAGCTTTTGAGTGGCCTTATTTCATAAACACCCTTTTGGAGCAAGGCACATTTGGTCATATTTGCAGCAACAGAAAGAGTCTTGTGCTAAAAATACAACAAAGGCTCTTGAATATGGCCTTTTATTCTGACTTTATTAGGTAATTTTTTGGGGGGGGAGGAAAGTATGAAGGGAAGCCTTTCTGCTAAGTATAATTTGCATAAAGCTGGTGCCCCATTAATGAGATAACTTCCTGTCTTTTGTATGCCACCAGCTGGAAATAGAAATATAGTAACTTTTCTGTCTTTCTAATGCTTAACCTGCTGAGTTCAGAGTTAAAGAGTAAACAGGATCCACATAAATCAAATAAGATTATTTCCTTGCCCTCTAGGAAATATTTTATATTCAATTAACAGATGCCAATGAAGACATGGACAGTTCTCTGGAATATGCAAAGTTTAGGTCTAAAAGCATTATCCTACTAATCCATTCTTTCATTTGAAACCACAGTTTCTACCTATTCCTAATTTATTTATTTATTTATTTATTTATTTTGGTATTCTTATATGCCGCCCAACTCTCGAAGGACACAGGGCGGCGTACAACAGAGAAAAATACAAGAATAAACCAAATATTAAATATTAATTAAAAGCAAATACAAAATTTAAAAACACAATATAAAATATGTTCCATTTGTTTTAAGAAATATTCTACATCCCAGGCACATCATTAGTCTCATTCCAATTCAGTAGATCTAAAAGTGTGCTAACTTTCTGAGTCTATTTCGTGGTATGTTTGCCTTACTTTTGATTCAAATATCTTCCATTGTGGTTCTAAGATGAGTGACCAGAGTTCTCCTTGGGCAATGAAGTTTGATGACCAGTAGAATTTCAGAAAAAACTTTTGGTAATCATCTGGAATGGCATGGAACTACAAGGTTTGGGAGCTGCAGCCACAGGAGGAAGAAGCAGAATAGAGATAGTCCTATTCACAAACTCCTTCATGAAATAGGATGTCTTCTATCTTGCCCATTCTGTATTCCAACTATGGTAGTGTTTTATAGCACAGCTGCACCACCTGATGTCTCCCAAAGTATGTGACCTCCAAAAGCTTTGGATGCAGCCACCAGAGACCTCCATTACATCTTACCGAAGGATATATTTCAAAGCCGAAGGATATATTTCAAACCTACTAGGACAACGGTCATGAAGGCAGTCTCTGCAAGTGATGTGGTACTCTAAGAGCACGGCAAGACACGAAAGACACCCTGGTCAACCACTGCGCCCAGCCCATCTCCAACTGTCTTAACTCTTGTCCTGCTATTTGGAGCAAGATGGAATCTGGGAAGAGAGAGTGAGGCTGACTATGTGCACCTCTCCCTCACTTTAATCCAATTCACGCGCAAGTCTTGACATCCCCCCCAATTGATAGATTTCAAGGTCCACTTTGAATATGATGGACGAACATCATTTCAAAGTGACAAAATTGTGGGGAAGTATTACATTTGTTATTTAAGTTGTTTATAATAACTGTGCTTAATTACATTAAATCATTTCAGATATAAAATGTGAAAGACCTCTAAAAGCTAGTATTACTAATACAATGATATCTCATAATGATAAGGTCTATCTATAAAACACCTGATTAATATTAATAATATTGTGAACATTATGAAATAAAAAATACAGGATGAAAAACAGAATAACAATACAGTAACTATAATTAAACACAATAACTTGAGTAGGTAAAGTACAGGGATGGTCCTTATCTGATCTTGACAACAATCTATTCCTAATAGATTTTACACACTGCCATATAAAGCATAGTGACTTGTTTGTCGTGGAATGATTTTATTTTGTGAACAATAAATGGATCTAGCTTTGATCTGGATGTCTGCTGATCTTGTGAGTATTGGGAAATAGGAAAACTTCAAATACCTCTGTCAAATGAACAGTGAATAAAAAGCTGTGAGATAGGCCACGTATGCCAATTTCACAAGGACATAATGATACCAACTGTAGGATATTTCTATATCTTCTCCCAGAGTGACACAAGAGACAGAATAGAGACTTGCATAAGATTTGCCATTGGTGATGTAACTGCAGTTATTGGCAAAAGGCAGATTTGGTGCCATACTTACATCAGCCTGACGTTCATGCGCTGTGTTCACCCTTTAAGAGGACAAGAAGTCAGTTGATGTCCCAGTGTATTTGTGCAAGAGGGAGAAGGCTCAAAAAAATGCCCATTTTTCTAGCAGTGACCACTTCCATATAGATTATAAATGGTCCTCCAAAGTTGGAAGTCATAAGCCAAAATGGAAATAAGCTAATGTCTAAAATAGAAATCCATACTCTGTTCTCCATTTTCTGCACACTTACATTATGATGGAAGCCAGCAATTATAGCAGAATAGTGACTTGGCCTGCAGTTCTTAGAAATTTGGACTGGACATGCTTCAGAGGCGCAGCATCCAAGAAATATCATACTTGAGCACTGCAAAGTATCATTGCTAGTGGGTTTGCTGTGAATAATTTGAATGCAGTGAAATGTCCCTAGGATGCAATCAATCAATCAATCAATCAATCAATCAATCAATCAATCAATCAATCAATCAAGGTGAATAAAGCCCTCTGAGTCTTTTGAACAAGAGCAGAAGGCACGAACAGTAGAAAACTATTTCTAGATTTTATGTATCTATGCATTTATATTACATTTAATTCTCTCTCTCTCTCTCTCTCTCTCTCTCTCTCTCTCTCTCTCTCTCTCTCTCTCTCTCTCCCTCCCTCCCTCCCTCTCTCCCTCTCTCTCTCTCTCTCTCTCTCTCTCTCTCCTCGGTTATTTATTTATTTATTTATTTATTTATTTATTTGGCTTCCTTATATGCCGCCCAACTCCCGAGGGACTCAGGGCGGCGTACAGCACAGGAAAATACAAGAATAACCAATAAACAAAATTTAAAAACATAATATAAAAATTAAAAATTACAGTATAAAAAACAACCATACAACAACCAGACATACCCGGGGGAGAGTTCAGCTGGAATTAAGCTCTGCCCCCTGCCTGCAGGAAAAGCCACGTCTTAATGGCTTTTCGGAAGGCCAGCAGGGTGGGGATGGTTCGGGTCTCTGGAGGAAGTTGGTTCCAGAGTGCGGGGCCTGCCACAGAGAAGGCTCTCCCCCTAGGGCCCGCCAGCCGGCATTGCTTGGTTGACGGGAGCTGGAGGAGGCCAACTCTGTGGGCCCTAACCGGTCGAAGGGAAGTATGAGGCAGAATGCAGTCCCGGAGATAACCTGGTCCTAAGCCATGAAGGGCTTTAAAGATGATGATCAACACCTTGAATTGGACCTGGAGACTAATGGGCAACCAATGCAGCTGGCGGAGTATAGGTGTCATGTGGGTGTACCTTGGTACACCCACCACAGCACGCGCAGCCGCATTTTGTACCAGTTGGAGTCTCCGGATACTCTTCAAGGGTAGCCCCATGTAGAGCGCATTGCAGTAGTCCAAATGGGAGGTGACAAGGGCGTGAGTGACCGTGAGTAGAGCCTCCTTCTCCAAGTATGGCCGCAACTGGTGCACGAGGCGAACCTGTGCAAAGGCCCCCCTGGGGCCTTTGGTGCCAATGCCTGCAAGAAAAACCAGGGTTTCAAGGCTTTCCAGAAGGCCAATGGGGACAGGGATATTCAGATTTCAAGAAGATGTTGTTCCATAGGGTAGACACTATGATAGAGATGGCATACCATGAGTCCTAGTCCTAGTTAGCTATGAAAACCTTCTGTATGATCTATGATTGGTTACTCTCTCTCAGCCCAAGTTACCTCATAGGCTTGTTGTGAGTAAAATAAGAGGAGGAAGGTGGGTTAGATATGTTTGCCCACTATATGTCAACCTTCCCAGACAGGAAATATGATTAGATGAGTCCATTCTACTTTATTGTAAGGCTACAATAAGAGAAGCTTGCAAGTCTGAAAATACAATTCTCCCGCCATCGCCTTTACAACTTGAGAAGCTAGGAAGGGTCTTTTCTGAACCTCTTTCTCTACCCATTATGCCGCTGTGGGTTTTGAGCTGTCTTATTTGACCATTTCCTAGGCAGCATTTCTTCACCTCATCTCTCAAGGTCTTTCTCTCATACAATTACGCTGCACAGCTGAAAATGGAACAGTTGAAAATTAGATGCTCTCTTATTTGATGCCTTCATTTTATTTATTGCCATGTAAAAGCCCAATAAATGGGAAGGAGGAAGGGATGACTACAATTAGTTATTTCATCACACCTACTCCACCCTCTGAATATAATTCTTCAATCCTATTTCCACATTTTTGCCATAATTACTTGTTTTCCATTAGCTTTTTTCCCCCTTTGGTCTTTATCTGCTAGAAGCCATTGTGAATTAACTCAACAGACTGACAAGGGGGAAGTGAATCAATATAAAATGCATCAAAATCCAAGTTTAACACAGACTACATGAAGGGTAATACATATATTTCTCCCTTCATTTCTGATTTTTATTTCTTTAATTACAGCCTATTCCTTTGCCAATAAAGAAACTTTTTGAAACCAGAGCTTCAAAATTAGGAACAATATCTCATATAACTGAAAAGATTTAAGCTACAGCAGATTTTATATAAATTAGTGTGGCAACATTGTATCCCTGAATTTAAGGTAATTCCAAATTTCAATTTTCTATTACATTAAAGTCCAAATATCCTATTTGTTATAAAATTTATATTATTTATCCAAGCCCCATAAAATTTTGTATATATTGTGCATTCCACAATGATGAAGTATTAAGAAATAATGCTAATATTTGGGAAACTTTGAAGTTCTTAGGGCAATGTTGTGTGTGTGTGTGTGTGTGTGTGTGTGTGTGTGTGTGTGTGTGTGTGTGTAAGCATGCATACAGAATGAAATCCTAGAATGATAAACACTGGATGAAATAATTACAGATTTTGAATTAAAAATATTAGTCCTATAAATAAGACTTTATTATTAAATTTCCAACTAGGGATGCAACAACACACACAGAGAGAAAGAGGGATATGTGTGTGTGTGTGTGTGTGTGTGTGTGTGTGTGTGTGTGTGTGTGTGTGTGTGTGTGTGTGTGTGTGTGAGAGAGAGAGAGAGAGAGAGAGAGAGAGAGAGAGAGAGAGAGAGAGAGAGAGAGAGAGAGAGACATAGAAGACTTTCCATACAGGAATGGGCAAATCTAATTTCATTTTTTTCATTCTTACAATAACTTGGCTCTGTTCCCACATCAGTTTATGAACATGCCACATTTAGTAGGTAATTTCATATAGATTTTTCCAGATAGATAGATAGATAGATAGATAGATAGATAGATAGATAGATAGATAGATAGATAGATAGATAGATAGATATACACATACATACATACATACATACATACATACATACATACATACATACATACATACATTTTGTGGTGTTTTTATCTAGAGCTGTGATGGCGAACCTATGGCACGTGTGCCAGAGGTGGCACGCAGCGGCCTCTCTGTGGGCACGCGAGCCGTCACCCCAGCACAGCTCCGTCATGCATGCTCGTGTGCCTCCCACCAGCCAGCTGATCTTCGGGTCTCTGCTGCACATGCACAGGGGGTGGGGCGCAAGCAGGGGGTGTGCACATGCAGTGGGGTGTGTGGGGGCCAACATGCACATGTGTGGGGGGCAGGGTGCATGTGGGGGGTCATGTGTGCATGCATGGGGGCAGGGTACATGCACGGGGCCTATGCGGGGGGAGGGGCACATGCATGGGGGTCATGCGTGCATGCTCCAGGGCACATGCACGCTGGCTGTGCCGCATTGCATTTTGGGGGGTTGGGTACTCGGTCAGAAAAGGTTAGCCATCACTGATCTACAGTGTATTTAAAAAAAAAAACAATTCCTAACATCATGCATAGCTTTCCATAAAATCTGAATACAAGGAATCTACTTATTAAAGTTAATAAGTACCGTATTTTTCGGAGTATAAGACGCACCTTTTTACCCCAAAAAAGAGGGTGAAAACTTGGGTGCGTCTTATACACCGAATGCAGCCCCACCTACCCAGCCACCCCCACCCTTTGGCCTCTGTCTTCCAGCAATTTACCTGCTTGCAGGAAAGAGGGAAGAGCCTGCAAAGCCAAGCAAGTCAGTAGCAGTTTCCCCGATCTACAGCTGATTAGCCACCTGGAAAAATGAAAGTGAAACTAACTACAAAGGCAAATAGCTGGTAGAGACAGGGAGATTTTTATTTTTTGCTGAACTGGATGGAAGGGGGTAAGTGAATAACTAAATGTCTGTAGAATGTTCAAATTATTAGACTTACTTTTTAAAGACTGCTTTATTATTGTTCCAGAGCCAGGGATCTCCAACTTTGGCAACTTTAAGACTTGTGGACTTCAATTCCCAGAATTCAACAGCCAGGTTTGATAGCTTTGCTGGCTGTGGAATTCTGGGAGTTGAAGTCCACAAGTCTTAAAGTTGCCAAGGTTGGAGATCCCTGTAAATCTAGACAACTTAACAAAATAAAGAAGCTTTTTAAAATAAATGCTTGCTCTGAAGAGGCCCAGTGCTATTGTATCTTCTTTTAAATAATAGAGAATAATGTATACTTCCGGAAATTTTAATTAATTTTAACAGCTCTGTACAAGTATAGTATGAAATGTAACAGTATCCTGTTTAGTATTAGAGTTTAGTTACCTTGGAGTAGATCTATTTAAATAATTGGGAAGAGTTAGTGTGACTACATTTAAGAAAACTTTCTGGCATAATGTACATTTCTCCAATTCTTTGCTATTTCTATGAGTCAAGCACACATGCACAGAAATACACAGCAAACAGTGTATATCATCTGTGCTGTTTGCTGTTTGCTGTTTGGCAAATTGCTTGGAGGCAGAGGCCTTTTTCCCTTGTTTTCCTCCCCCAAAACTAAGGTGCGTCTTATACTTCGGTGCGTCTTATACTCCGAAAAATACGGTAACTCTTAAATAACTCTTGAAGCAGAGGCATATTTTTCAGGTCCCTAAAACATAACAAAAGTTGTTCAGCTTTAATGAGTAATAGATACGTAATTTTCCTGTGCAGGGTGTAAAGCACTTCTTTTGAATAAATTTTGAAGGATGAATCGCTGTAATAAACATAATCCATGGTGTTGTCTGTGCCATAGGTCTCCACATTTGGCACTTTAAGAATTGTGAACTTGCTTGCTAGGGAATTCTGGGAGTTGAAGTCTTAAAGTTACCAAGTTTAGAGATCCCTATTCTATGAACACTTGTAATTTCAAGAACTTTTCAATTTCTTTTACAAATGCAAAAAACTCATATATAAAAAAATCCTCCTGTAATTCATCTATTCCACCTTTCACTATCACTCAGTGACCAACCAGATTATTGAAGTTCACAAATACGAATAAAATGACCACTACCAATATCACTACACACTGTTAAGGAGTAAACAGGCAAAAAGGTTACTAGCAGCCACAGCCTGATCCTCCATGAATGTGCCTTTTAAACTAGTTACATCAGCAATTCTCACTTCTGAAGGCAGAAAACACCACAGTTGAGTTGCATTGTACAAAGAAACACTTTCCTTTCTTCCTCTATGAAAGGAAATCTTCTCTCTGTTCACATTTCAATGCTATGAATAATTTTATATACAATTGTCACTTTACCCTAGATTCTTGTTGGTTTTAAGGAAATATTTTGTGCATGCTAAGGACATAGTCAGAAATCTGTATTAAAATGTTGTCTTCCAGTCTATGCCCCCATTAGAAAAATATACTGGTATAACTTGCAGTGCCCTCATTGCTAATCCCTATTCTGCCTCAGTAACTAGATTGGCAAGTGAGCGCAGGGGTGAAATGCTCCCGGTTCGGGCATGCCTGCCGGTGGTCGGAGAACCGGTAGCGACGGCAGCGCGAGACTTCGCCCACCTACCTGGACGCCACCATTTGGGTTCTTTTACCCTCTGCGCATGCACAAAGCGTTCTGCGCATGCGCAGAGGGTAAAAGAACCCAAATGACGGTATCCGGGGGGGGCGAAGCCTCGCACTGCTGTCGCTATCGGCTCTCTGACCACTGGCAGGCACGCCCAAACCAGGAGCATTTCACCCCTGAAGTGAGGCTATCCTTAGTATACTCATAGATTAGTGCAGGACAATTAAGAAAAGTGATTGATGGATTCCCCTGTTTTCATCTCCCCTCCCACTGAGCATCACTTGCTGGTGGTAAATGGAATCGCCAATTTTTCTTTTTAACATGTAATGAGCAGCTGATTGGAACAGCTAGCTTAGCCACCTATCAAGTTGCCTGATTAACAGGTTACAGGAACAGAAGTGCTTGGTTATCTCTCAGCTGAGCTGTTTTTAAACACAGGTCAGGTTGTCTTCTGAAACAGTGCTAAAGCATGGGTGTCAAACCCGATCACATGACGTGACGTATCATGACATTTTTTGGCTTTGCGGAGCCAGGGTGGGTGTGGCCTGCGCATGACACATCCAGCCACCAGTTTGACAGGCCTGCACTAAAGCCATGTCCAAAAATCACCCACATGTGCAAGAGAGGTGAAGAGTAAAACAGGAGGGGGTGATTAACAAAGAGTGAAACTGTAATAGTGCAGGGGGAAAAAACCATGGAAGTGGTGGCAGTGAGTAGCCAGGGCCAGTGACACTCAAAATAAAACAAAATGGAGCTGTATGAAAAATTATGTCAGCAAAAGCAATTGCAATCCATCAGAGCATCCAGCTGTGCACAACCAGCAACACATAGCTTCCAGACGTCACTTCCTTCCTAGTTTAAATCATCCTTCTGAGCAGCACAAGACTCAACAAAGCTGACTGAAGAGAATGCTAATCATTTTTTTAAACCCAGGTCCAGTGCTCTTTCAGGAATACCAAATATGTGAATAAAAGGAGTCTGTGTAACAGCTGACCAAGAACTTTTGAAATCATACACGCAACTTCTGAACAATCTAGAGTGTCCCATCTTTCTTGCAGGCCTTGGAGGCAGACTTCAGAAGCTGGAAGGGAGGGGAGGTGCCCAACCCAGCAAAAAGTTGTTGGGAAAAGGAGGACCTTACTTTAAAGACAATCTTAAGCAGTCATGGTTGGATTCTGAGAATAAAAGAATAACAAAATAATGGTAATGTGGCCCATGGAAATCCAGCTACTTGAATATGTTAGTGCCCTGTGCAACGTGAGTATAGCCTTGAGAGGAAAAACCGTGCCCTATTTTGTTGCTGGAAGGTGTTGAGGTACAGAGAGGCAAGCAAGATCAGGGTCTTTCATGGCCAAACCTCCATACAGACCATTCAGTTGTATTTGTGGTAGTGACCACTAGGCAGGCAAAGATGCCATCAGCTTCTTGACATGGTAGTGTGACTGAAGGGACTGTATGTGCGGACTTGGGGCTCTCCTCCATTCCTCTCCATTCTTGCAATGTAGCCCATGTCACTCAGCTTTGCTAGTGAGGAAAGAGGGTGGAGAAAGCCATTGCTGTGGCCCTGGGGTTCTGAGGTTAACAAGTGTCAAAATATAAGGAAGAATAAATACAAGAAGGATGTAGTAGAAAGTATGCATGGGAAGCCCTGATTGCTACGTCCCCTCAGGACACTGGAGAGCTCCATCACAACCCTCCTGATTGGCCAATCGGGAGCCTGGAATCTCCAGCTCAGCAACAGCTCCCGTCTTAGCCAATCAGGAGCATTGATGGAGTTCTCCATCACCTCAGACTTAGCACTGATGACTAAGGAGTTTGAGATTCAGGAAAAGCAGAGCAAGGCATATATGGAACACCAATACTAGTTCTGTTGCTGGTGCTTATGTAAGAACATTTTAAACACATTTAATTGTACGTTTAAAGGATTACTTGCCAAGATGGTAGTAGCATTAAGAAATATGCACACTGTGTATATGTACTGGGAAGGGAAGAAATATTGGGGGAACTAACTCAAATCTATTCTACTATCAAATCCCATCCCATCTCACTCAGCCAGTCAAGTGTCTTTTGATCAGTATCTGTGCCACTGAAAATTCAGTAGGAGTTGTTTTTATTATTATTATTATTTGTTTTATTTTTTGAATAAGGTCCATATTGAGGATCCCTTGCAATAATTGCATAACCCCTGCCAGAGCGTGGAAATCTCTGCTTTAGTACATTTAGTAGAAGAGCAGGAATTCAAGTTTAATCCATAATGTTGTATTCAACTGATTTTATTACATTATATTTAGTTTTAAGTCAATATATTTACATTACATATATCTGATAATTCCTTTTGGGAAGTAGGGGTATTGGCTGCTTGAAGTCAGGTTATATATTCAGGATTTTTTATTCAGTGTTGTATTAGATATATATTCTCAAACTCCTATTTTCCAATAGAGGGTGTATTTTGCTTAAAAATGTAGTATGGATAAGGATTCACTACTGAGTAAACTCAAGCAAATTACCGTAAAGAACTTTTCTTAAAAGTATACGTTGATGAAACTATTGTAAGAAACTTTACATTAAAAAAAAATCTGTCCACTTTAAAATATTTTTAAATTAAAGGAAAAGGGATTCACTCTGATTGTCATTGGCTGCAGATTCTAAATATAAAATGGAGCGTAGAGAAGAAATATTAAAAGAAGAGGTGAGTAAAAATAAAATGACTCGTCAAAGAACAGCACATAAAATTTAGTAAATAATTAAGTTGCATTTCTCGGTGAAGCTTCCACAGACCAAACTGACACTCCTTGGCATTTTTCATTACCCAGCATATTTTCTACAGTCAATCTACAGTGCAGAGACAAGCTAAACTCCAGAAGTGATCAGAAAAGATGTCTTCAGATTAAATCACTCTCAGAGAATGTAAGGTTCCCATTGTAAACATGTTAACTCTGCAGTATAGAACATACATTTCAGTCTTCAGCCTTTGATTCCCGCTCTGAATGTATTAAATTCATCCTGGCAAACTGCTGTATCATTCTGAATTTATTGTCTGAAAAAGCTGCAAGAAATCCACACTGATCTTTGTACACCAAACTCCCTGTCATATGAATTTTGTATATCTCTTTAAATAGCCTGATTTTTTTTCTGTGAAACTTTATCCAAAATATGAAGTTGGGAATTGCACCACAAAAGCATGTCATCTGGAAAACAATTGTGTTTTAATCCACATAGTCTGTGCAGGGCAAGTTACATTGTTTGCTTAAATTTATAAACTAAAACATTTTCTGATCCTAAGTTTAACACGAGTCTGCCTGAGATCAGAAAGCCTTCTTGTTAGCAAGTATGCTTACAATAATACACATATGGATATATGAAACAAATAATAATAAACAGGCATGGCATGTACAGATTTCAATAATAGGTTTCTAAGATCATCCCTGTCATTCATTCTGCACACTGATAATTTGCAGGTTAAAATATATATACCGTATTTCCCCCAAAATAAGACCCTGTCTTATATTTTTTGAACCCTGAAATAAGCGCTTGGCCTTATTGCCATGCACTCAAAAGCCCGATTGGGCTTATTATCAGGGGATGTCTTATTTTGGGGAAAACAGGGTAGTAGTCAAGTATTCTTTTTAAAAATAAGAAGAATCCCTTTCTTCCACATTATAAAATGTGAATCTATTGATCTAAATGGGCCATTCTGATATGTTCCTTCATTTCTTCTTCTTCTTCTTTTTCCTATTTTTTTTTAAATCCTGACTTTATAGCACAGGCATAAAGAGCTGCCTTTAATTGCATTTTACTACAAAGGCAGCACCTCGTTATGTCTGCGTTTAATGATCTTGGAGACTAACAAGGTAAAGGTAGAATCAACAAATCCATCCCACATTTTTTTTCTCCTGGTGATTCCAAGGCCTGTTTTTTTGTTGTTGCTATTTCTCACCCTACCCCCCCCACCTCCTGCCACCCCGTCTGTTACAAGTTATGATGTGGGGATGAAGGCTTTTTCCCATGCCGTAATGACTGTAGAGTGAGATTTCAAGGGGCTGTTCATGACAATCCCATTTTCTGTGTAATTTCATGGTTGTCTTCTTGAATGAAGATATTGGCTGCTCTGAGGCAGGAGGTCAGATGCTCCTGCTCCCTTTCAGTATTGTTCCGGAGTATGTTTCCTTTCAGCTGATGAAAAGTAATTCATCATTTACACCCCTGAATTCTGCCAGCGTGTTTTTTTTAACAACTTTTCTTTCCCTGTGGTACCTTGGGCCCATGAAAGAGATAAATAGGTTCAATATAACACAAGGCCCCGGATCCTGGGAGCAGGTTAGGCCTCTGAGGCCCTAAACTGCCCCTTTCTCATGATGGAGTTTGTCACCTTTCTACCTCTGGAAGTCAAATCCTGTCGACTCAGCCATCTTTCAGGCTTTCTGAAGTGGCTTTGGCACCCACTGGGGCATGTGAGCTTAAAATTGATTTTTTTTTAAAAGATCTGTCAAGTTCCCTTAAGGGACAAAGTTGACAGCCAGCAGGCCTTAACCTATCACAAAGCACTCAATGTGTAAAAGACACCTAAGGAACTTCCTTCGAGAGGGCAAAGGGCCCCAGACTTGTGACATGCGGAAAGGGTGTTGTTGCTAAGAAACTGGCCCTTTGACAAAAGGATTTTTTTTCCTGTCTGCCCACTTGTTTGGAGGCCCTTTTAGGCTGCTAGTTTTGAAGAAGGAAGTCATATGTTAGATGCATCACTGTGTGTGCTGCGGCTGCTACTTTTGCGAGCCTGTTTATCCCACCATCAAATTCCACCAAGGAAGAGTTAAAAAAAATTTCGCGGTCAACCCCAAATGCCTCAGGATCACTGCAAAACAGGGAGCTCTTTACAATCACAGGACAATAATGTCGCTTTATAGGAATTTTTGCCTCTGGCTCTCAGGCCTCCATGAATACCATTAATTATGCTAAATTCCAGGAGGGAAGCCGTATTTAATGTTCAGTCTCCAGCAACAGCAATGTGAAGATCGAATCCAGAGGGGAAAAAATTGGTGCTGTTGTCAGATTTTATATTATTTTTGCCCTTAGACAGGGAAGTGAACATTGTAGGGATTTTCTGAATCGATGGCCTCATAATTTTACCTAGGTTTGTTTGTTTGTTTATTAAATTAATTTGCTGTCCATCTCAACCACAAGGTTGACAGGAAAGGAGAATTAGCATAAAAAGGTGGCCATTGCCTTACTTCCATTTAAGTGATATAAGATAGTGTCAGTTCTTTATTTTAAATACCGGTATATTAACTCACCAGACCTTGTACAAGTGACAGAAAAGAGGAGCTCCAGGTTGAAAATATAAGTACTAAAATTGTTTCTAAATTTCTGTTTTTTCCACCTTTGAAAGCTTCAGAAAGCTGTTTATCAATTCAACTGTAAAACAATTCCAATGATGCAGGAGAATTGAAATCAAATCAGCAAAACAAGCAAAGCAATAATAGCAATAATTTAAAACCAGAAAGCACAAAAGTTTAAATAAGTACAAAAGTGTTTGCCTGTCGAGTCAAGGTGACTAAATGTGATTTCCAGAGAAACTTCATTTTATGATATCAGTATAATCACACACAGGAGTTTGTCATGTAGTTTTAAAAACTTCAAAAGTAAACAGTTTCTCAGTCTTTGGCAGAAGATAACATCTGAATATTTTAGAACTATTAGCTGAATGCAAATAGGGGGGAAAAATCCTGACAAATTATTTTGTTCATTGTTTTCCCATATAAAGCTAATGTAATTTCTTCTGTATTTACATTTGCTAGTGCTGCATATTTCATACATAGAAGTAATAATCAGTACCTCAAGAGCAGCATGAACATCATGCGCTGTAAAAACAACCCTACCAGCTTTCTCTGTTGCTGAAATATGTTCAGTACCAAATAATTGAAAATTAATTTTCTTAACCTCTAGGTCTCTCAGGCAGAATCATAAATAGATGGAATAGGACCTTTGATTTATCCAGTTTGTTCCCCTCAATGATGACTGTTAGTTACTCTCTAGTTTATAAGCAACAAGGATTGGCAAATAATGTAGATTCTTTCTGTGATTGTTCACTATTGTGAGAGACCCTGATACTATTTAATATGGGTATGGGTGTGTTTACTCAAAGTTTATTTCAGGTGCTTTTTGATGCATTCTGTATGATATGAATTATGGTTCATTGCATAGTCACCCAGATGTTTAGCCTGGGATAGGTACTGTGTTTCCCCGAAAATAAGACCCGGATTTATTTATTTATTTATTGGCTCCAAAAGAGGCATTGGGACTTATTTTCGGGGATGTCTTATTTTTTTTCCATGCACGGGAGGCCCATTCTTCTGCTTGCTCACAGCCGCAACGGGGCAAGAGGCCACATAGTCGACCAGTGCCACTGCCGCGAGGTGTTGTGGTGGAGCTGCCCCACATGCCTTGCACAGGCTTACCTCAGGGCCCCCGAAGCCAGGCCACCTATGCCCCTATACCTGCCTCATGGCAGAGGCTCCAGCCACCCCATCTAGCAGAAACCTGTGTGGCCGCCAGCCCACTTTTTCTGCCTGATCGCGGCCACAACTGAGCAGGAAGCCGAGCGGTGCAACAGTAGATGTTGTCATTTAATAATACCAAAGGTATCATCTCAGGATATAATCTGTTCCAAGTAAAACTGCTTTTTGCAATTTAGGATAGCAATTCGTCAATTGTTACTACCTTTGTTTGTGTATTTGTTTTTGGCACTGTCATTCTACTTCTATTTGCAGGTTTTTGTGATTTTAGAACACTTAGTTTCTTCATTTTCTATTACTTTGTCTATTTTGCGGTCCCACCAGTTCTTACTTTCAGGCAAGAGGTATTTTTTCCAGATATTCCAATGCACTATTATTGTCATTTGGGTCTTGCACAGCAGGAATTAACCCCTCTGTCTTTTTTTCCCCAACTCTCTCCTGGTTTCTTATCAAGCCCTATCTCCTTGCTTTCTTATTTGTTTGGTTATTGGCCATGAACTATTTTGGTTTGCCTGGTCTCTTTTCTGTTCTTCATTTGGTCTTTCTTATAGGCCAGTTTGGTCTCCTGTCAATTAGGAGCCGATCCTTTGTCTCTCTGCTGTTTGGGCGGTTTTCTTTCTGCTCATATGGAAATAACTAGTTTTCAACTAGATGATGTTGGATTGCATCAGTTTTCACATTATTTTTATCCACTTATCAAGTCCTTCCCAAGTACCTTCATTATTATATATGGCTAATTTACAGTTAGCTTCAAATTTCAGATTGGTGGAAACTTAATAATTGAAGTCGTAAAGAATTATTAAGGTAGCATCTTAAAATATAGGCAATTCCATGCAAAGTGAATATTTTTTTAAATAAAATTAAGGCGCTCAAGTTTGATAAATTCAATATTTCCAGATATCAAGTAAGTCCTTTAGATATTACTATAAGGGTTCCAATCATGATTGGTAATAATATCCTGTTCTCATCAGAACGTTGTTGATTGTCTTCTAATGTAATATTTTGTCAAAGCTTAACCAAGTTCCCTTAAAGTTTCATCAATTAATACCTTAACCATATTTATGCTATTCCAGTAGTATCATGCTTATTCTTGGTACTCATAATTATTATTAGCAAGTCTTTGATGTAGTAGATCCTTGATATAATATCATGCTTATTTTTAGTAGAAGATATAATCAGAAATGAAAAGGGAAACCTAACATACAGAGTAAAATATATTACTTGCCAATTTTCCACAGTAACTTTTCATGATTACTCCAAAATTACTTTTTAATGCAAAGAGTAGTTCCAATCACATAGAAGCCCACATGATTCAGATACTATCATAATCACAATTAGATTGCATTACTGCAATCAGGAATGGAGATCATTAAGAGAAGGAATATAAATTGCTTTAGTTTTACAAGTACTGAGCTAGCAAAATTATAATTAATCTCCATTTATAATCTTTTCTTTCATAGAACTGCAAAGCATGCTACTTTTTAAGGCCATCAATACAAATTAGAAGTAAGTAATAAAGCCTAAACTACTACTCCAGTGCAGTGCTCAATTGTAGAAACTTCTCTATTACATATGGAAAGCATTTAATGCAAAATATGCCCTCAGCATAATGATTTCTTTTCCCCCCACTAGCACAATACATGTAAGCTATTACTAGGGTAAGTATTTCATTTGCTGGGGAAAAATGAAGAACCAGCTGAAGTTCTGACTTTCCTCATGAAAATCAAATTGAGTTCCCCCCCCCCCATAGATCTATAAGAAAGAGGAATAATGCAGACATGGGAAAATCATATGCTAGAATTAACACATGGAATACAGTATCTATGCCTAAGTGTATGAAGCAATATTCTATTTTTTTAAGCATTGTTGCAGTTCTTACATGTAATATCACTGTAAAGTAATGACGTGTAAAATAATTTAATAAGTGTTAATTAATTATTACCATTTTATCGCGTTATCTTATATGCCATTTCTTTTTAACTGAGCAATGTATAACATTTCTTCTTATTTTGCCTATCCAAAATGTCTGTCACAGGTGAAAAATTAATGTAATAAAATATAACTAAGTGATTGTTGGTAAAGACACAATTTGCTATAGGAAGAAATCAAAAACACCTTTCATAATCAATCCATAGGACGGTGTGTGTGTGTGTGTGTGTGTGTGTGTGTGTGTGTGTGTGTGTGTGTATTTCCAGTCTGATTAGTTAGAACCAGGGGTGGCCAAACTATGGTTCTTTGAGGACCTGTGGACTTCAACTCCCAGAATTCCTGAGCCAGCCATGCATGCATGCATGCATGGCTAGCTCAGGAATTCTGGGAGTTGAAATCCACAGGTCCTCAAAGAGCCATAGTTTGGCCACCCCTGATACAGTGAGCTGAAATGCGCAATCTATTGGTAGTTCCTTCAAAATAAAACACTATCTACCTGTTGACAGTCCCACTATCCTGGAATAATGCAAAAGAAGAAAAAAAAATAGTGAAGATTTCATACTTGCTTTTTTCCAAATCATTCTGTCTAAAGCTTGTTTTCTCCTATGTGATATTTATTTATTTATTTATTTATTTATTTATTTATTTATTTATTTATTTATTCATTCATTCATTCATTCATTCATTCATTCATTCATTCATTTACTCATTTACTCATTCATTCATTCATTCATTCATTCATTTGAATAATGTATTTGCCACCCATCTCGTATCCAATGACTCTGGATGGCTTACAGCATAAAAACATTGAAAAAACCATTAGTATCATCCATTGTAAAAATACACAGCAGATAAAAACATTAACAGATAAAATCATGCACACAAGATGGCAAAGAAGGGAGCTGGACATACCGGGGGAGGGGGGAGAGATGGGATTGAATTTTAATTAGTCAACCACCTCCCGTATGAACCTCCCCCAATCTTTCACCTCAGGGGATAGGATGTTTCAGAGGGAAGAAATAGATATGTCTGACTTTGAAGTTTGCAAGGATATAGAAAAGCAGTTCTTGTTTCTGGAGATAGTTGACATTTATTTAATCTATCTTCATTATTAAAACAACTCAAAGTAAGGATAGACAGTCCATTTTATTTCCAGTCCATGTCAGTATCATATGTGTATATTCTGCCCCCCTATTCCCCACATTAACTTTACTTTATAGTTTTGTGATCAGTTTGTATCCATTTTAACCAGGGGTGAAATTCAAAATTTTTCCCTACCAGTTCTGTGGCCGTGGCTTGGTGGGCGTGGCAGGGGAGGGATACTGCAAAATCCCCATTCCCTCCCTACTCTGGGGTCAGCCAGAGGTGGCATTTGCCCTTTCTCCAAACTACTCAAAATTTCCGCTAGCGGTTCTCCAGAACCTGTCAGAACCTGCTGAATTTCACCCCTGATTTTAACCTTAAAGCACATATTTTAAATGCATTGTATTCTAAAATACTTTGCTTAGATTAAAAAGTAAATGGCAGCATTTGGTGACATTTGGAGTAAACATAAACTGCATTCTGATTTCGATAAACATAAACTGCATTCTGATATCTCATTCGAACAAGGGTTAGTGTTCTAAACCGACAGTTTAGAATTTGCGACCTAGCAGCAAAGAAAGATGTAAGCTTTTAAAATAGCATGTTCAGCTTATTTGTTCTTCCAACTATTTTTTTTTTCAATTTTAGCACCTCAAATGGAAGGGCTTGGACATTTTGAGCAAAATCCAACATATGTTTGTTTGTTTGTTTGTTTGTTTGTTTGTTTGTTTGTTAGTTTGTTTGTTTGTTAGTTTGTTAGTTAGTTAGTGAGATTTATATACCGCCTCACAGTGCAAGCACTCTCTAAGCGGTTTGCACCAGTAAGCAATGTATATTTATATTGCCCCCAACAATCTGGGTCCTCATTTTACCTACCCCGGAAGGATGGAAGGCTGAGTCAACCTTGGGCCGGTGAGATTTGAACTGCTGACCTACGGATCACAGTCAGCTAAAGTGGCCTGCAGTACCTGCCTCTAACCGCTGCGCCACCTCGGCTCTCATTCTGTGAGTAGTCTTGCTTTTCACAATGTCACTTTCTCCTCTTTTCTTGTACAATCTCTGCTGAACTTCCAAAATCCATTCAAGAATGTTGACAAGAACTTTCTGTCTGGTAAACCTTCAGAAATTTGATAATTGACTTTATGCCTCAAGTCAGGCTATGTCTATGTAATATACCTGGTCTAGTTTTTAAGTGTTTCTTTAAACTTATAATGGTACCTATCTTGTGGAACAGCTGTCCCTCTAAGATGCAGACAGTCTTGACCTTTTTGGCCCTGAAAAATCTATTCTCCCCATCCCCCTGTGTATTGGTCCAGAATGCAGGAAGAACCATTAAGAAATAAATTATTTAAATGGGAACATTGAGATGAACGGATGGACTCTATTGGAGTTTGTTCTGGTTTTGGATCCATTGTTTTAATTTTTTTAACCATATGTAAGCTGTTTAAAATTGCTTTTGTGAGTTGGGGGCCATAGACATAATCTCAATAAATAATAGCTATTATGAAATGTTGTGGTGATTTTCACTGAGATAGGATGTTTGAATCCAAATCCAAGTCACAATAAAGGATAGAAAGATTGTTCTTTACCAGCTAAAAGTAATTATTAATTTAAGGAATTGAGGAATCCTGTTTAAGCAGGAATTCATTCCCAGCTTTATGCACACCAATTTTCTGAACTTATAAACTTTTTGACCTTTGAGGTCAACCAGTGTAGAGATAGTTACCAAAGAGATTCTACATTTTGAGGTGGCACAGTGATTAAATGCAGCACTGCAGGCTGCTAGTTCAGCAGTTCAGCTGTTCAAATCTCACTGGCTCAAGGTTGACTCAGCCTTCCATCCTTCTGAGGTCAGTAAAATGAGGACCCAGATTGTTGGGGGCAATATGCTGAACTCTGTAAACCGCTTAGAGAGGGCTGTAAAGCATTATGAAGCGGTATATAAGTCTAAGTGCTATCTCCTTGCCTTATCTAAAAGGTTTAATGTTTATGGCACAGTATAACATGATTCCTAATAATTTAAATGTTATTATCTGGCCTTTTCCCACTTTTTTCTTCTTTCAGTTCAGTTATTTTCTTTCTTCTTCTGCCTCTGACCTGTGCCATTTATATTTCTATCTGATTAGTCCTATTTTTAAAATAGTATATAGACTGTAGGCTCTTATTGGTTCAGATATTTTTATAACCATGATATTTCCTATGTAAGGCTTATTTTTATTTTTATTCAACCTCTAGCTTCAGGAATACTGTTTTTTTTAAATGAAAGTTATATTTATAACCTTATTTGTCTTCCCTCCATACATTATTTGTGTTTTATAAATCTATTTGCTCTTCATCAACAGGCTAGGGGTTCAGAGCAGATTTAAAGATTAGGGAAAAGGAAAAGTTTTTGTTGTTATGTGCTTGTCAGTTTGCAAAGCAGGCAAGTTAAGTTGCCTGCTTTGGCTACATGTGATTGAGATGGTGAATGACAGAATTACCAAAAATGATACCTTCAAATCAAAATACTGCTGAATACTCACAATGTAAACATGATCTAGAAAAAACACAGGCCAAAGGGGGGTGGGTGGGCGGGAAGGACTTACGAAGAAAGGAAATATGGAAAAAGAAAAGCCATGGATATATACTGGTAATTCTGAATATGATTTCTTACTCATTAAAACTAACAAAATGCATATAGTAAAAGATGCATGGAGCAAATTGAAAGGAAAAAGGCAGTAGATTTTTCAAGAATCTTTATAATTGAAACTACATAACAAGAAGCTCAAAGTTACAAATGAACAATCAGTTCATATGGATATTTTGCTGGAAATGTTAAAGCAATTAAAACTCAAAATGTAAATTTACCAGTGTTGGAAGAAATGTCCATCTGGGTTCAGTTCCAAGTGGGGAGAAAGACACTGGAAACATGGAGGCTGATTGGAAAGATGGTTTAATGGTGAAGCAGAACCACGAAGCACGTGTGATTCTGGATATCTGAACACTTGGTTTGATAAGCACATGGATTTTTATACTGTTTGTTCTACAGCATTTTGTAATTTAGAGGCTTATTTTGTGTATTTTGTTATTTGATTTTAATTAGTTTGTCTTGCAAAGGCCAGCAATGAGTTGGGGTTTTTAATCTTGTTTAACAAATGTAATTAATCCTAGATAGATGCTGGCTTCCTTGGAGTTTTAATCCTGCTTTCCTCCCCCACATCCCTGATCCTGCCTTTTGCCATCAGCAGACAGGTAGGCTGCTTTCCTCCCCCCCCCCATTCCTGATCCTGATTGTGGGAGGAGAAGTTGTCCAAATTTTCATGGATACTTGGAAGATCATTGTCCGTTATACCATTATGTTGGAGGAGTAATACCTCATTAAAAAACCTTGGTCCAGCTGGCCCGGCTGGTAGCACCTTATAAGGGCCCCTTTCCAGGGTCACAGGAGAAGATGGTCAACGGTTTTGAAGGCGGAAGAAGGCTCTACACCCCAATGGTAGATAAAGCGGCAAAACCATCTTCTAGGAGAAGGGAAACTCTGACTCCAAACCTCCACTGCCTTGTGGCTATATCCATCATTGGAAAAGGCTTCAGGAGTAAACCTTGAAGCAAAATCCGGAGCCTGAGTCCTGGAAGCAGTTCATGACTGTGTACAGCAACGTTCTGATAACTCATGTGATGTATGTATGTATGTATGTATGTATGTATGTATGTATGTATGTATTTATGTATTTATTTATTTATTTATTTATTTATTTATTTATTTATTTATTTATTTATTTATTTATTTATTTATTTATTTATTTATTTATTTATTTATTTATTTATTTATATACCGCCTCACAATGCAAGCACTCTCTAAGTGGTTTACACTAGTAAGCAATGTATATTTATACTGCTCCCAACAATCTGGGTCCTCATTTTACCTACCTCGGAAGGATGGAAGGCTGCGTCAACCTTGAGCCGGTGAGATTTGAACAGCTGAACTGCTGATCACAGTCAGCTAAAGTAGCCTGCAGTACTGCACTCTAACTGCTGCGCCACCTCGGCTCAGTATTTTTTGTGTGTATTTTGTTATTTGATTTTAATTAGTTGGAACCAATCGTATTGGCTTTGCCATTCCATTGGATTATTTCAGAGACGTGGAGAGAGGGGATCTGCTGCTTGGGTAACAGTCTATCCTCCATACTAACCTACCCAGGCCTCGTGCTCTGGAGAGGATACTCCAGCTTTGCATACAGCATTTTAGGAACTCTTTCCAGACTACGATACCATAGTCTTTCAAGACTGAAGAATGCCAATGATGAGTTTCTACTTGGGGCAGAGAGCTGAGGCTATGAGTTTCTCTCTTTAGAAACATGTTTCTCCTTTAGGGAAAATATAATATTCTGACTTTAATATTTCCTAGAATATTTCATTCTTCTAAGAGGGGTTGGTGCTAACTTTCTTCACCAGGAATAGTTAAAATAGATTTACTTCTTAAGAGTCCTTCTCCAGAATATGAAGGGAATGTTAATATCCTTCAGTGAAAGCTCCAGAATGTTTCCTAAAATATAATCTCAGAAAACAAACAGAACATTTATAAGAAATAAAATAATACTAATTCATGATGTCTCCTATGTGCCATTTTCGGAAATTGACTTTTGAATGTAAGAACTGCTGTAAGCCATGTGTGTAAAATTCTTCTCAAGAAAAATTATTGCTTAGTTTCTCAAGACAAAAAAAAGATAAAGAAAAGATCTGAGGATAGGATTGTCTTTATTAAGTGCACCATTTGCCTTAGAAATTAAACACTATAAAAACCATGTTTGCCTAAAGATTACATCAAACACTAGCATAGGAGTTTGGGGCACAAAATTGGAGAATGAATTCCAAAATTCAGAAAACTATATAACCATAAAATAAAAAATAAGTGCATGAAAATCTGAAAAAATGAACTGACTGCATTATACAAAATACATTTTCTCTTACATGTGTAAGAGAAAATGCTATTAGAACTAATTTATTCAGATTTATGTGGACATTTAAATTTAATTCTAGAGGAAAAATCTGATTTCTAAACTGTACATATGCTGATGATATTCAATAAACTCCTTTATTGTAATTATTATCTTATTTAGATTTTTAATTACAATTTAATCTGTAAAATTCAGGCTCTGCTGAATTAATTTTCAAGTGGATAAATATGTATATGTTCCATAATTATATAAAATTATGAAGAAATTGAACTTGTGTGTATTTAATTCATTGTATTAATATAATGTAACTGTGTTTTAAATATTCATATTGTATTTTGTTCTATTTTAATATTGTTTTAATGTCTGGACACAACCTGAAGATGAACTATTAATAGCTGAGAAATAATTTCTGATCAATTAGATTCCAAACTTCATTTCCCATGGAACAAAGGTGTTGCAACAAACACCACAAAAGAATTTCAGACTCTTTTTAGTCGAGTACAGGCAATGTTATGAACTAAAGATTTCTCACCTGGATCTTAGTTTGTTTAGAAGTAATAGGAGAAATGGACCATAGAAGAATCATAATATTTCATTTCGTAGAAAGAGACATCCCCCGTCTCTCCTTCTATCTTTTTAAAAAAGACTACATAGCAAAAATGTGGGATATAGTATGATGAAGAGACCATTCATCTTTTGGTTACTAAAATATTGTAATAATGGATTTCATTTAGCTTAGGATGGAGAAGGGAGTATTGTTATTTTCACTGGTCAAACTAAAGGATAGTAGAAACCTCTTCTAATGCGTAAGCATCTAATTCAGGGGTGTCAAACTTGCATTGTCACAGCGGCATCACATGACATATCGGGACTTTTTCCCCCTTCGCTAAACTAGGCATGAGCGTGGCCAACAAGTGACGCATCCGGCCCGCGGGCCGGGAGTTTGACACCCCTGATCTTGTTGACGGTTCACCCACCAGCAACTACAATTTGCCTTTATAAGATGTGTTTAAAGATATTACTACTTCACGGAGTGAGTTATGGGATTTTGAAATTCGATTTCATGAAATTTTAAAAAGAATTAAATGTCAATTCAGCCTATCAAGGACTAAGTATTTGCTGATAGAGGCTCATCCTTCTGTCAGGGTGAGCTTGGAGAAGGCAGTAATTTAACATGCCATAAGTTTATTAAATTTACACATCAAGACAAAGGACCAATGGTTCATTAAATATAATATGTGGAGATATCTAAAACACTAGTATAAATATTAATCCTAGGATTATATTTTAATTGGAGAATTGTAATTCTTTGTACAATTTCTGTATTATACCAACATCCTGATGCTGGACGGTGCTTAGTTTTACAACCCTGAATTAAAAGGATTAATTTGAATTTTTAACCATTGAATTATTTATTTATTTATTTATTTATTTATTTATTTATTTATTTATTTATTTATTTATTTATTTATTTATTTATTTATTTATTTATTATTAAATTTGTTTGGCATCCATCTCACCACAAGGCAACTCTGCATGGCTTACAACATTAAAAATAATAAACATACAAATATTTGTTTCTAATAACAATACTTTTATTATACTTTTTATACTTTTTACTATACTTTTTATACTTTACTGTATTTTAAGGGTTTTTTTTTAATTCTCCCTGTATAAAATTCAAGAAAACTTTCCCACTTGTGTCTCCTAAAGACTTTGTACATCTGTTGATAAAATGATATAAAGATATCCATCTTCCACAAATATTTCTTTATTGTGAACTTTTCTCATTCAAATTTCTTACATGCTATCTTCACATATGATACTAAACATAAATACAGGTTTCTCCACTATTAAGATACTGCATTTTTATTTTATAGAGTTTTTTCTGGTTATTGGACTGTCTTTACAGAATCATGCATATGTGTAACTGTATTTCCCTATAACCAAATACCTATGATTTTAATTATTGCAGCTTTCTACAGTGTTTCCTGGTTTTGCCTTACTTAGATTAATCACTCCTGACTCATTAATTTGGAGTCAATTAGTGTGCATCATAATTTGTACCTGTTTAGCTAGTCCTCAATTCCACTTTTTAAATACATAATACTAGCCATCAGTAACCATTAAAAACAATAATAATTTTTTCCCCGAGTCCTAATTTTCTATGTTAATTTGTATATTTTTATTAGCAAGGAAAACCTCTTATGTAAATGTCTTAACAGATTTTCATTTTGCACAATTATATTTTTGCATAGGGCCACTGTAAATAATTCATGAATTTCCTTCTTGCAGAATTATTTTTAGTCTATGCAATAATATAACATGGAAGCATTGTTAAAGAGGTGATATATAATTTATGTTTTGTAATTTTCATAATACGTACTTGCAATAGTTCCCAAAACATTTGTGTTTTTTTAAAAAAAACATTCATTCTAAGTTGTACCAGCAGTGTCTACCTCCATTCCAGGGTCCCACAAGGTATTTCAGAAATCTCTATGGACATAATTCTGCTCCTAGAATTCCAGGTATTTCTTCCAGCAAAATATCTTGCCAATTAAACACAATATTTTGACACAAACCCATATTTTTAATCTAGGATCAAGTGTACTTGGAGACAAAATATAGATAGTCTTTGACTTACAATCAGTGGTGGGTTCCTACCGGTGCGGTCTTGCCTGTTCATTGCCGCAGAGCCGAAGAAGCTGTTGGCGTTCGCGGTGTGGGGCTTCCCCCGCCCGCTTTCCCTGGCTGCCAGGATGCCGCCGTTTGGGTTCTTTTGCCCTCTGCGCATGTGCAAAGCGTTCTGCTTGCGCAGAGGGCAAAAGAAAGCAAATGGCGGCATCCCGGCGGCCGGGGAAAGTAGGCGGGGGAAGCCCCGCGCCACGAACGCTAACAGCTTCTTCAGCTTTGCGGCGACAAACAGGCAAGACCGCACGAGTAGGAACCCACCACTGCTTACAACCATTCGTTTAGTGACCATTTGAAGTTACAAAAGCACTGAAAAAAGTGACTTATGATCATTTTTCACACTTATGATCATGGCAGCATCCCTATGGTCATGTGATCAAAATTCATCCACTTGGCAACTGGCCTGTATTTGTGACGATTGCAGTGTCCAGGAGTCATGTGATCACCTTTTGCGACCTTCTGACAAGCAAAGTCAATGGGAAAGCCAGATTCAATTAACATCCGTGCTACTAACATAACAACTGCAGTGATTCACTTAACAACTGTGGCAAGATAGCTCATAAAATGGGGCAAAACTCACTTAACACCTGTCTTGCTTAGCAATGGAAATTTTGGGCTCCGTTGTGGTTGTAAGTGGAGAACTACCTATATTATGATTCCCCATAGACTAGCCATCTGTCTGTCTATCTTTTCTGAATGTCCAAGCAGATTTCTACTTCATGAAAACAGAAGACTATCTCCCCCATTTTCAATACCTACCATCTTATACAGGGAGTGTAGAGGCCCATTCTCTTGCTGTCTTTCTGTCTCAATTGGCCTCTTCTGAGACCCATAATCAGCGGTTTTCAATGGAAAGGAAAAGCTCTTGAGGCTGGCAATGGCACACGACCAGTGGTGGGTTGCTCCCGGTTTGGCCCGGTTCTGCAAACCGATAGTGGTGGTGGCAGGAGGCTCTGCCCACCCACCCGGGATGCTTCTGCACATGCACACATGCGCAAGCATGAGCGCGAACCAGTAGCAACAGGTTTTAGAACCCACTACTGCACACGACCTAATCTTAAAGCCTCACAACATATGGTAAAATCTGGGTCCAGTTGATCCAAGACCACCCTAGAATACCCCAAGTTGTGATCTATCATCTGCTACTCTCCTAGTAGTAGATCCTTCCAAAGTCTTCTGGATCTGGTGCACATCTCACTAGTGCAGCTCTTCTCAACTCCATCTTCCCTTTACCATTATTCTGAAAAAATAAAAGTTGTCTTGTTTGTCGTTTCATTTAGAATTCACACTCTCTGATGATTCACAGTATTGCTTATACTGTTTCTTTTTTTAATTAAAAAATGTCTTGTTTTCTTCAGTTTGAATCTCCTGTTTCTTGGGGTTTTTTTCCTGGAATTGATCAGAATTGATATGGAAATACTTTTAATAATGAGTAGTAAGAAACATGAATAGTCCTGTTTCTCACCTTTATGTTCTATGGTCCTGAACACCTAAAGAGTGATATTCATATGCTGACAACTATCCAAAGCACCTGAAGGCAGAACAAGAAGCAGTGGATGGAAAATAATCAAGGAGAAAACTAACTTGAAATAAGGTGAATTTTCCTGATAGATAGAACAATTAACCAGTGGAACAGCTTGCCTTCAGAAGTTATAGGTCACTGGAAGTTAAGAAGAGATTGGAGGCTTTTAAGAAGAGATTGGACAACCATTTGCCTGTAATAGTAGGCATTGGACTAGATTGGACTAGAAGACCTCCAAGGTCCCCTTCAACTCTGTTATTCTTTAATTCCTACACATACTAATGGCCTCTTAGATGTGTAAATTTGATATATCAGGCAGAAATGTTCTTTACAGAAAGGATTGTTTGGAATGCACCATGGATATCCATTGCATGTGTATAGAAGATATTTTCCCTCAATTCTCAGCATATGTTTAGTTCAGTAAACTTATTAATCAACTTCTACGAAATGAGTTAAGTTGTTGAAACACTCACAGCCTTTGTTCTATGTCAATTTTCTTGCCTTTGCTGACATACGGCTACAAGGCATGACAGATCAAAGTAATTAAAGTTCCAATCATTTACCTTTCTGTGTTCGGTGTCAAGTCAGCTAGCCTTCATCTTCTGTATCGAGTAGTTTAATATTTTTTTACATATCATTGCTGTGCTGTTTGCTCGGCTGTAGTTAAGAATCTGACAGCCTTTCCATTATATACTATGGAAATGAATGTTTTGTATTCCCTCCAGACTACAATTCCATAAGTCCCAGTTTGCAAGAATGCTTTGTTTACATCAAATTCTTCTAAAACAATTCTGCAGGCTGAACCCATGCAGAAACACCACAAATGTGTTATAGGAAACAGTATAGAAAACTTATTGTGTGGTTTTTTTTAATGACTACAAATAGTATAATTTTGTAAGGCTTCAAGATTCTTTTGCATTACCCAACTAGCAATAAAAAAATCTTCAAAAATTCAAGTAGTTCTTTTTGCCTAAGTTTACAGTCTTACAGTGTTTGAAAAGTGCTTTGTTCCACTACGTATTTTATTTCATGTAGCAGATCTTTCCAATTGCCAAGAATATCAGTGCTACATCAGTCTGGTAAAATAGCTGTATATTTTAAGCAATAAATTAGTAATTACGCATTGTTGCAATGATACATTTATTCATTTTGCAAAAAGAAAAACAGAAAAAAGAGATTAGGAGAGAGAGAGAGAGAATATCTCCTGAAGTTAAAGAAAAGGTTTGATTAGCTTTCAGTACTGAACAGTAATAATTATTAATATAATGTATATTGGAAACGGTTGGAGCCTTGTAGAGGGATAGCAATCTATAAATACAGCAAATAAATACATGTTTACATTAGAAACCAGTTAATTTATTTTTTGTCAACAACTTTTAGTCATAACTTATTATTGGCTATTTCAATGTAGGAATAACTTATGAAAATGTCTGGAAATTACAGTTGATGAATGAACATTTTTCTGACTTTTAGTTATTAATTATGTTTACATTGGTTTTAACCTACATTTTTTTCTTTTGTATTTCACATTTTACTGAATACTGGCTGCCTACTATTTATTGAACTATATCAGCTTATTCCAGGTCCTTGGGAAGGCTTCGCTAGGTGGACAAAAGTCCAAAGCCAGTTTGCCTGATTGTGTGAGCAACTACAATAATTGCAAAAGTCAGCTTTACTTGGAATAACTTATATTCTGCAGCGGTACCTTTAACACCATCAAATAACATCTGTCTATCCAGGACTACCAATAGATCGCTAAAAATGCCAAATCCAGTTGAAATATCTGGCTGACTGTGTGACCGACTATAATAATAATAGAGGTAGGTGAATTAGTATGCTAGGTGGCATTCCAGATAGGAGCATGACTTTTAAGAGACGGGGTTTTGAATCTTGTTGTACCCTTTTCAGATTGAGGGATTTTTTTTTTGTTTGCTTAGACTCAAGCTACTTCTTCAGAAGGGGTATCATCAAATGTCCCCTCCCCCAATGTACTTTTGAATACTTTTGAGTCCTCACTGTATCCAGTAAGAGCCGTAGTGGTGCAGTGGTTAGAATGCAGTATTGCAGACTAACTGCCCACTGCTAGGAGTTTGATCCTGACCGGCTCAAAGTTGACTCAGTCTTCCCTCATTCATCATAGTGAGCTGAAGTGGTGCAGTGGTTAAATGCTGCGACTGCAGGCTGACTGCTAGTTCAGCAGTTCAGCTGTTCAAATCTCACTAGGCTCAAGGTTGACTCAGCCTTCCATCCTTCCGAGGTCGGTAAAATGAGGACCCAGATTGTTGGGGGCAATATGCTGAACTCTGTAAACCGCTTAGAGAGGGCTGTAAAGCACTATGAAGCGGTATATAAGTAAAGTGCTATTGCTATTGCTATTCCGAGGTCGGTAAAATGAAGACTTAGATTGTTGGAGGCAATGTGTTAACTCTGTAAACATCTCAGAGAGTGTGGTAAAGCATTGTAAAGTGGTATATAAGTCTAAGTGAAATATTCCTGCTGCTTTAGCCTGCTGTACAATACTGTAGAAGTCATCCTCAATGTACAACCGTAATTGAGCATGGAATTATCATCATAAGCTGTGGTAGTCCCTAAGTGGAAGACCACATGACCACACCCAATTTTATGACCTTTTCCGCAGTAGTCATTAATCAAATGCCACAATTCTTAAGTGAACTTTGTGGTTGTTAAGTAAACATTGCAGTAGTTAAATAAATTCATTATATCCAATGGCCATTTTTTTTTTGCCAGAAACAAAAAGTAAATGCCTGAAACTGGCAAAAAAAAAAAAAAAAACAGAGCAGAAAATTTATTTGAGTAGAATGAGCCCAGGTTTTCTGGATATTTATATGCAATGAAACTTGCCTTTCTGAAGGTTCTTAATATCCAAAAATCAATTAGCAAGCCATTTCCAGATTTGATTAAGAGAGAAAGTGGGTAAACCCAGTTTCTCTTTGAAGGCTCTGGACTGTGACGTAGGTGAGATTACTTTCTTTCATTTCCCAGAGCTCTGAAATCTGCCAGAGACAGAGCAATACTGGTATTTTTATTGCTCCAGAGTGGCATTGGGGAGCCAATGCATTCATCAGCTTCTCTTTCTGCTGCAGTTGTCAGCTCCACTCTCTGGCATTGTTTTCAGTCAGCCACTGCTTCCCCGGGACTCTCAATAAAGGAAGCATTCCTATAATAAGGAGAAGGAAGATAAAAATTAAAGCCAGAAATCTTAGGTCTAGGAAATAAACCCACTCCCATTTAATGACTGTGTTTCATTTCAAAGACAAAATGGTCTAGAGACCCAGAGTGGGAGAGAGAAAATATGGGAATATACAGGTGAAACTCGAAAAATTAGAATATTGTGCAAAAGTTCATTTATTTCAGTAATGCAACTTAAAAGGTGAAACTAATATATGAGAGAGACTCATTACATGCAAAGCAAGATAGTTCAAGCCGTGATTTGTCATAATTGTGATGATTATGGCTTACAGTTCATGAAAACCCCAAATCCACAATCTCAGAATCAACCAATGGAATAGCTTGCCTTCAGAATTTGTGAGTGTTTCATCACTGGAGGCTTTCAAGAAGAGACTGGACAACGACCTCTCAGAAATGGTCTGCTTGAGCAGAGGGTTAGACTAGATGACCTCCAAGGTTCCTTCCAACTCTGTTATTCTATTCTATTCTATTCTATTCTATTCTATTCTATTCTATTCTATTCTATTCTATTCTATTCATTTCATTTCTATTCTATTCTATTCTATTCATTTCTATTCTATTCTATTCATTTCTATCCTATCCTATCCTATCCTATCCTATCCTATCCTATCCTATCCTATCCTATCCTATCCTATCCTATCCTATCCTGTTCTTCCTGAATCAGATCATGCCTGTGCAGACTCTCATTGCTCTTAATTCTGCAAAGTGCCCTAGTTCTCATAAATGCTTGAAGTGTAAAGATGCTAGTAAAGAGATGTTAGTGAAATGGCCAAAGAGGCACCTAGAGGACCACTGAAGAGAAACAAAGCAAACACAATCAAACATAAGTAAAAGCCTTTATTAAGGATAACTTCATAGTGATAAGAGTGGCAAAATATGTGTGCTGTTGAAGGTTACCTGGTTTCTCCCTAGATATGAATAAATGTGATGAATTTTTACAGAGCCCCACAAGGTACCATGTATGTAGCACATATTATTATTATTATTATTATTATTATTATTATTATTATTATTATTATTATTATTATTATTATTATTATTATTATTATTATTATTATTATTATTATTATTATTATTATTATTATTATTATTAATTCACAATAACGTAATACACAGCAAACGAGATTTATATGCTGGATATAAATCTCATTTGCTGTGTGTTACGTTTTATAATAATAATAATAATAATAATAATAATAATAATAATAATAATAATAATAATAATAATAATAATAATAATAATAATAATAATAATAATAATAATAATAATAATAATAATAATAATAATAATAATAAAAGTGTGGATCATTGATGTCGCCATACCAGGTGACAGTCGAATTGATGAAAAACAACAAGAAAAACTTAACCGATATCAGGACCTTAAAATTGAATTACAACGACTCTGGCATAAACCAGTACAGGTGGTCCCAGTGGTAATCGGCACACTGGGTGCTGTGCCAAAAGACCTTAACCGGCATTTGAAAACAATAAACATTGACAAAATCACGATCTGTCAGTTGCAAAAGGCCACCGTACTTGGATCTGCGCGCATCATACGAAAATACATCACACAGTCCTAGACGCTTGGGAAGTGTTCGACTTGTGATATAGTGATACAAAATCCAGTATATAAATCTCATTTGCTGTGTATTACATTTTTTGTGAATAAATAACAATAATAATATTATTATTATTATTATTATTATTATTATTATTATTATTATTATTATTATTATTATTATTATTATTATTATTATTATTATTATTATTATTATTATGACTTTAAGTTTGACTTCAGCTATCATTTCATAAAATATTGTCCCTCTTACATTCTATTTTGTATGTTGTTGGTAAGAAATAAATGTTCTTACATTATTCTCTTATTTTCTCCATTATCCACCTCCTTTCGGGCTACCTAATCTTGTATTCTTCTGCCTTTTCCTGAAACATACTTATTTAGTTAGTTTTTTTATGTGTTGCTGTGTCCTTTTTCTTTCTTTTTTTCTAAAATCTTAAAAAGAACCTTGTTTGCCTGAGTTATTATTGTAATCGTTTAATAAATGACATATTCTTGTTCATCTCCTTTGTTTGGTAAGGTATTGTATATAAACCAAATCTCTAGACCACAATATTGTTTGATATTTGTCGATACAGAGCTGTTAGCTTGTAAACTTTTCCCCTAAAGTTTTACACTATTCAATGGGTATTTTATCTGAACTTGGTGCTTTTCTATCTGACTTGATTTATTACCTCTTGTACCACATTTTCTTGTAGAGTTAGCCTCTGAATATATTCTCTTTCTGAAAAAAGTTTCTGTAATTCTATAATCCCATTTGGAAAGTCTGCAGTATAGTCTTTCTAGCTTTCTTTAGCTTCCTTTGCTCTTATGCTCTTCCATGATTACTTTTGAAAAATCTTACCTTGGCTGTAAATTTTCCTCCAATTTCTCTGACCTTAAAAACACTTTTCATTTTCCTTTTCTTATTATTTTCCTCTACCACTGACATTCTTGATTGAGAATGCTTTCCTTGTCTTTTGTTGCTTGACAATGAAAATCTGCCCAAGGTTTCATCTTCTGTTTTTTTCTGGCAGTCATTACAACATCTAAAAATCATTCTTTTTTTTTCCTTTTTGGAATTTTGGGATTTCCCCCCTCCCCTCTTTTCATTTTCCTAATCTCCCTTATTTCTTCTCATCATACCCCAGATTCTTTTTGACATAAACTAAGTATGCTTAAGTATACTTTGAGCTTATCTTCTGAGTTTTGAATGCATGTCTTTCAGGTTAAATCTTGCTAGCACAAATACAGAAAGTATCCTCTTTAAATTTGGAAGTTTAACTCCTGTTTACCACTAATAATTAGACACAATTTGTATCTGGAGTTGCATCGGTTGATTGGGTTGCACTTCCATCTTCTGTAATATAATATAAAGTTAATTTGCTTTTAGTGTGATCTATCCAGTGATATTCCGGTATAGTAATTGTATTTATGTTGTTGAAACAACTATAGGTAATAAATAAAAATGTCTTGATCTAGGTTAGAGTGAGTTGTAATTGGTTTAATGATTGATAGTACTTTAGGCAAATACAAAGGCAGGTGGAAAGCCAGTTGAGCAGATACAAAAATGATCCAGGATTTATTCAAGGAATCAAGTTCTCACCTGACAGTGGCACAAAATTCAGTCTAAGGTCATAGCTGGTGGGACTAGAACTTGGATTGCCAACCTACATCAGGTTCATGAAAGTAGAGTGCAGAGAGGCAAGAATGGCTGTGAAAGCCAAAATCAAATGCAAGAGAGTTGTATAAGCTGATCTGGATCATATAGGTTTGAGTCAAGTGGCAGAGTCAGAAGGATACAGGATCTCTCTAATGGAGAGTTGCTTCCAAAGGGAGTCAGTCTCGGGCAAATTAAGTTGTGAAATACAGATGTTGGTGTCACTCAAGAAGAGATGTGGACGTCATTTATTTTTTAAAGAATAAAGCAGATCATCTTTGTTCTAGTCTCCAAAGCTGCCAGTATATCTTGAGGCTAGGTACTCTGTCAGGATCAAGCTCCTTATTATCTAAGACCACCCTTACGTTCATGATGATTAATTGCTGATCAACCTCAGGTGATTACCTGATAATTGATTAAAAAACTGATGCATTATCTGCTGTAGATGTTAAGACACAAGGCTACAAACCAGGAGAAGTTAAGTTTTATTCCTACTTCAGGTGTAAAGCCAGTCACTCTCTTTTAGCTTTAGGAAGGAGGTGATGGCAAGCTATGGATGGATGGATGGATGGATGGATGGATGGATGGATGGATGGATGGATGGATGGATGGATGGATCGATCGATCGATCGATCGATCGATCGATCGATCGATAGATAGATAGATGATAGATAGATAGATAGATAGATAAACCATTTATCTGAAATGCTATAGGGTTTCCTCCCTAAGCAGGGGGTTGGACTAGAAGACCTCCAAGGTTCCATCCAACTCTATTATACTATTCTATTCTAAATACATACATACTGTACATGCATGCATATCTACCGTATTTCCCCAAAAATAAGACATGTCCCGATAATAAGCCTGACAGGGATTTTCAGGACATGCCTTGAAATAAGCCCCCCCCCCCAAAAATAAGCCCCCCCCAAAATACTTTCCGGGGGAAGGGGGACATGCCAGGAGCCTCTCTTTCTCTGGCGGGCACTCTTTTGGCCGGGAGAGCGAGAGCACCCGCGGGGTGTGTTCAATCAAGCTTGATTTCAGTTTGAACTTTTGAAGTTTGATTTGAAGTTTGAACTCACGAGACGATCTCTTTTAAAATGGGCTTCCCTGGAGACAACACCGAGGAACGCGACGGAGGTCCAGGGACAAGTCCCAGGTAGAATGCACGCCACGCCATGCCCGCCCTGCCAAACCCCAGCGCGAGACGCGCCTCCTACCTGGGACTTGTCCCGATACCTCGATCATGTTCTTACGGTGCTCTCCCCATGGCAACCTGTTCTAAAAGAGAACGTCTCACGAGTTCAAACTTCTTGAACTTGCACGGTGTTCTTTTAGAACTGGCTGCCCTGGAGAGAACAGCATAGGAACGCGACAGAGGTCCCAGGACAAGTCCCAGGTAGGACGCCTGCCCCGCCTCACCCCGCCAAGAGAGATGCACCACTTACTGGAGTTTTGCAGCTCCATGGTCTCTTTCCCTAAAGAGACTAGCCGAGAGACCACAGAGCTGGCAAATTCCAGTAAGTGGTGCGTCTCATGCCCCGTCCCACCTGCACCCCTAAAATAATAAGCCACCCCCAAAAATAAGGCCAGGGGCATTTTTTGGGGGGGTCAAAAATATAAGCCCCTGTCTTATTTTCAGGAAAACACGGATTCAGGATAAACATCTATAAGAGGCATCACTGGAAGTCAAAACAGACTTGAAGGCACAAATTTATTTTTCAGATAAACTCATTACATAAAAATCTACTAGATGTACATGTGACTAATCAATAAATAGTTCACATTTTTTTAGAAAAGTCTACATAGGTGAAATAACTCTTAAACTGGGATGGAATCTAATACTTTGTGATGCTTTTGATAAAGCAAAAATGTATAGGCCAGAGGTAGGCAAAGTTGGCTCTTCTATGACCCGTGGACTTCAACTCCCAGAATTTCTGAGCCAATCATGCTAGCTTAGGAATTCTGGGAGTTGAAGTCCACGAGTCATAGAAGAGCCAACTTTGCCTACCCCTGGTATAGGCAAATCCTGTGCATAATTAAATCAACAGAGTTATATCCCCAAATTAGAGTGCAGCATTAAATCATGATACAATAAAGCATACTTCCCCTACAGAATGCTCTCCATCCATCACTGCACAACCTCTCCAAACCCCATCAACATAGCTAATAATCAAAATAGTGACAGGTTTAATCCAACAAAACAAGCATGAGTTGTGCTGTTTTCTGAGAAGTTTCCATTTTGTGTTAGGTTGATTTCTGATAAGCTGTTTTACTTTTCAAAACTTCATTTGTGAGGGAGGAAATTATCCCAAACTCCCTTTACTAGACATGACTACTGTTTCATGTCTGCCACGAACATATTTCCAGCACACCAGACAATAAGAAAGCTTTCGTTAGAACTTTCAATTCTGGCCTTCAAAAATCTAGAGCAGTGATGGCAAACCTTTTTTGGCTCGTGTGCCAAAAGGGTGTGTGCGCGTGCGGGATAGCGTGTGTGTGCGTGCCCACACCCATAATGCAATGCCCTCCCCCTGCGCATGCACACAACCCCCGTGCTGCCCCCCGTGCATGTGCACAACCCCCTGCACTGCCCCCTCCACGCATGCGCACAGGCCTCAAAGAAGCCGCCGGACTTCCGGTAGGCCCATTGGGCCATTTTTTGCCATGCCTAGGGTTCAGGAGGCTTTCCTGAAGCCTGGGGAGAGCGAAAACGGCCGAAAAGAAGGCCGAAAATCAGCTGACCAGCGCATACATGCGCACTGGAGCTGGCATAGGGCAACGCCTTATGTGCCCTCAGATATGGCTCCGCGTGCCACCTGTGGCACCCGTGCCATAGGTTCGCCATCACTGATCTAGAGGATCATCTAATGTCAGCAAAGAGATACAATTGTTGCTGTTGCCTGGATTGGAGTGAGACTTTTCTGCACCTTGTTGCTGACATTAAATGATCATCCAGATTTTTTAAGGCTCTGCTCTTTACACAATTTCTTAAAAATAAGCCATTTCCAAGGAAACATTAAACTAATCTATGCAGTTTGTTGAGTTGTGGGAATAACAACAGGAGACAGACTTCAAAGTAACTTCTTTACTTGGCAACTGCTCAGAACAACCAGCAACTTGCAGTCTGACAGCTAGCCCTTTTATAGGGAGCTGTCAGATACATCAACCAATAGCGTTTGAGCATTCTCCCACTCAAACACTGGACCTGGGTGAAACCACGTACAACTGTCAGTACGTAACAAGGTTTATTTCATATCACCTAGATCCAAACCCTGATGACCATTTAGGGGAAACTTGCCTCCCAATCCTTGACTGATATTCTTGGTAAAAGCAATAAAAATAATAAGAAATTAATGTTCTTTGAAGTAAAAGATGGTAAGGAGATGTTTAGCTATTATATTGGCCACAATCCATTCAAAGTTGACATGTAATATACAAACTGTGGAATTTGAATAGTATCAGTTTATATTATAATTATATTAGAACCAGAGAGATCTATATTCATGTTCACACTTAAGCCATGAAGCTCCGAAGAGACTTAGAGACAGTCACTATTGCTTAACTTAGCCTACCCCATAGATATTTTTAATAAAAATAAATAGCAATCTCTCGGTTTCCTAGAAATAAAGTGGAATATTAACATAAAAAATACAACAATTAAGGCAGAAATAGTTGAGCCATGTTGGCGCAGTGGTTAGAGTGCAGTACTGCAGGCTACTTCTGCTGACTGTCTGCTACCTGAAATTTGGCAGTTTGAATCTCACCAGGCTCAAGATTGACTCAGCCTTCCATCCTTCCGAGGGGGTAAAATGAGGACCCAGATTGTTGGGGGCAATATGTTGACTCTGTAAACAGCTTAGAGAGGGCTGTAAAGCAGTATATAAGTCTAAGTGCTATTGCTATTGCTATTGCTATTATGGTTACCTGGATCACAGTAAACTATGCTCAAAATTTTTAAGCCTTTACTACTTATAATATCTGTCTATTTACAAAAATATCTGAGGAAATATATTCTCTTTGCCCCAGCCTTTATACGTTGCGTTAAAAAAAACCCCACAATCTAACCCAGGACATGTGCCTTTTCAGCAATACATAATCGTTTTCACCTGCCTTCAACTTTCCCACAGAGTTCCTTAGTGGTAAAGAATGCTCAGCTTTTCCTATGCAGGTTCTCAGAAATTTGATCTAGTCTAACCCATGAAGAGGATGAAAAATTACCTTCTTTTTGAGAGTGAAGAATTACCTTCGGGCTTTTCCCTGGACATTATTTAGCAGCCTTAACCAGTGCAGAATAATGGCTATCTGGTAGGTTTCTTCATATTATGTCCCCCCACCCTCCAACAAAAAGTCTCAGGTTGCAGCCCATTTACTTTTTAGTTCCAATTGGATTTATTTTCAAACCCACTAAAGCTTGAGGTTCACATATATACAGTAACTCTCATGCCAGCTTGTCCATATCCAGGGTACTGCTTAAGCTCTTTGCATGCATACATGTGGGATACATATGTCATAAAGGATTGAAGTCTTCAAATGATTTGAAAAGTTGCATGTTGCACAATAAAGTAGAACAATAAGAAATATATATCTATCAAAATATGTAGTTCTTTTATACTGAGCTATAACTATACACATTCCACAAGAACAGGACACTGCTATGCATGTCTGCTTAAAAATAAGCCTAAATGAATTCCATAGAACTTATCTGAGTTAAGTGGTCATAAGGACTGCAGCCTTAATCAAGGTTCTTTCCAAAACCACAGATATGTAAATACAGTACCTGCTTTCAACAAAATAAATATTTCAGGCTTGTCTTAAATTCTTTTCCTTTTCTTTTTTCAACAGCTGCAATGTTTTAAACCTGAGACTGCAAACTTTCAGTAATGGGTGGAGTAAGCCTGCATATTAAAACCTCCCCCCCCCAATGTTTAAATATAAGATTATGGTAGAAATCAACATTCTCAAGAAATAAAGTCATGCCTATGTCATATTTGTATATGCAATTACAGAATGAATATTTCATTTGAAAGTATCACAAGATGAAAAATTATATCTAAAACTGCATCATAGTCTTCTCCTCCTCCTCTTCTGAAGGAAAATGCTATTATATGAAATGCTATTACATTGATTCAAGTGAATCAATAAATGGATATTTTTTGTATCTTCTAGTGAACATCCTGTAAATTTAGAAATATTGATACTTGGTAAGGTATAATTATATTTAATCACAAGGAAAAGTGAAAATGGGGAATAAAACATTATTCATATATAATTGTGCATGAATTCAGAGTTGCAGGCATTCTAAATGTGTAGTAAGAGAACTTTGTACAGCTAAGAGAATAACCCTATTTCAGAAACTTCTAAATACTGTACAATTATCTAAGTCTTGCAAAGTGTGTATGTTATGTGCCTTTCACAGCCTGGCACACTCCCAATAATTTGGACTATAATTCCCAGAATTCATGGCCAGTAGTTGAACTATCTGGTAATTATGGGAATTGTATTCCATTATATCTGAGAGCACCAGGAAAATAACCTAACAGAGGGCAATTAGATTCTTTCTTTCTTTCTTTCTTTCTTTCTTTCTTTCTTTCTTTCTTTCTTTCTTTCTTTCTTTCTTTCTTTCTTTCTTTCTTTTCTTTCTCTTCCTTCCTTCCTTCCTTCCTTCCTTCCTTCCTTCCTTCCTTCCTTCCTTCCTTCCTTCCTATCTTTCCCTTCTAAATTTCCCTTCTTGACAAATGTATCTTTTCCTTTATGTACACTGAGAGCATATGCACCAAAGACAAATTCCTTGTGTGTCCAATCACACTTGGCCAATAAAGAATTCTATTCTATTCTATTCTATTCTATTCTATTCTATTCTATTCTATTCTATTCTTTCTTTCTTTCTTTCTTTCTTTCTTTCTCTTTCTTTCTTTCTTCTTTCTTTCTTTCCTTCCTTCCTTCCTTCCTACTTAATTACTTTCTTACTTTATTAAATTTTCAAATAAAGAAATAAAAACTAACAAAGTAATAATTGAAATAGAAAAAAGGGAAAAAAGGGAAAAAGGAAAAAGGAAGTAAAGCCAAAAGTGCACACACAAAAAAGAGAAAGATATACAAATAAATGACTTCTGACTTTCTTTTACAGCAGATATCAGTGTAGTCTTACTCTAAGTTTACTACATAATTTTCCTTTTTCCTCTTTATTTAGCATTTTTTCCAATATCAAGCCTATGTTGTAATTTTATTTGTTTTCCCAGTTTCATGCAAAAAGTCCAAAAGGAGCTTCCAAACAGCATTCAAATTAATCAATGCATGTTCTCTGATCAAAGCTGTCAATTTTGCCATCTCAACAAGTTCCATCAATTTCACCATCCATTCGTCCATTGTAGGCATTAACAATTTTTTCCATTGTTGCACATTAAAAAAAGCCTTGTTGCTGTTGCAATGTTGCTAGAAAGAAAATTCCCTAGGTACCCCCCAATTGTTTATCCATCTGTCCGAAAAGCAATATCTCTGGATTCAATTGCATATTAGTTTTTAAAATTTCCGAATTAAGGTATGTATTGGAATCCCATTTTTTTTAAGCTTTTTTACATGTTCATGATAAAAAGTCCCCACTTGTCATTCACATTTCCAGCATACATTTGAGGTGGTATACATTTTAAGGCAGTTTTTTCTAGTGATAATTACCAATCGTACATCATTTTATAGAAATTCTCTTTAAGATTATAACATGGCAATGTCAGTCCTTTCAATCATATATTCTCTCATTGCTTTCATGTGTATATTGTACCCAAAGTTTTTAGCCCAATTCATCATACATTCTTTCCTCAGAGTCACCCACTCCTACATCCAAACTGAACAACAAAATGAAAAATGCAATTTCAAATCGGGTAGACTTAAGCCTTCTCTTTCTTTAACATGTTGTAACACCTTGTGCTTAATCTGCCGCATTTTACCTTGCCATACCAATTTAGACATGTCATTCTGCCACTGTTCAAATGGTGCATCAGTTGTCAAAGCAGTTATTGTTTGAAACAAAAATAACATGCAAGGCAAAACACTCATTTTAATCACAGAAATTCTCACCAGCAATGCCAATTGTAGTCATCCCCCCATCGTAACAACATCGCATTTTTTCAAAGGTTCTGATATCACTTGACCTCTTTATAGCAATTTCTGTATCTTTGCTTCATTTGAATCTAATGGGTTGGTAGGTTTTTCATTCATATATGAAAACTATAATTACGATATGAGCTTTTTTTGAATGCTTTAGAGAGGTTCAGAAGAAATGTAACGGCTTGAGAAACTAGACTTCCTTTTCTAAAACCATCTTCTGCCACAACTGTTAAACTGAATTGATACTTTAAAGATTACTCAGCATGAAACCAGGCCAAAGTAAAGAATTATCTTTTGCAAAGTCAGATTATTGATCTGTCCAGCTCGATTCTATTTGCACTAAGAGGCAGCAGCAGATTTATCAGGATATCAGGTATATATAACCTACAAACTTAGACCGCCTCCCTTAAATGTTTCTTATCCTGACCTTCTAAAAATTTGAATGTTTCTTGCATCGTAAACTGCTTAAAGAGGACTGTAAAGCACTATGAAGCAGTATATAAGTCTAAGTGCTATTGCTATCTTTGCAGAAATTTGGTAAACTTTCTGCTGTACTAGATAAGCTATTTGCTTACACTGTGGGCATTGAAATATCAAGAAATGGAAACATGCAAGCTTCAGCAAGTGTGGGATGGTTGTTATAATCTGGGAGAGTCGCATCCGTGTTGATTTCTGCTTGTTCAACTCTTAGGTCTTGCCTCTTTCAAGACAATCTCTCTGTGGAACTGAGCTTTCAAAGCAAATACGTTGTGGGTGTCACTATTGGCCACACAGGTATGCCAATAGTGACACACATAGAAACAATTTACATACTGTAATCTTCACCGCTGACAGCCCTGCTGTAGAAATGACCTACAATCATCTGATCAACTTTCAGAATTACTTACAAGGTATAATCAAATATATTCTCATCTCTTATTTGAACAAATCATAGAGAAATTGAATACATTTTTTATGAATACGAGCAATGTGTTCTCTTCTCTGATAATTTTGACATTAAAATTCCATTTTAATAATCCCATCCTTCAGGCTTTGCAGACTCTTAAGGTATTAAAGCAAAAATTATCCTAAGCACTTAGATTATAATGTATTTAAAGATTAGACATTTCATGTTGAATATTAACCGCTCTACTTCCCAGAGGAAAAAGCCTATCTGGTTTAGGTCTCTGTGCGCATGTGTGTGTGCATGTATAAATTAGCTATCCAAGATTCACACTACCTTCTGTTCCAAGTAGAAAGCAGAATTCTGATTTAAAAAACAACAACCCACCATTTACTTTAAAAATATTAACCGCTGCTGTGGATGTACTGTTTTCCTTCTTCAGAACACCTTTGGATCTGATACATAAAATGACTTCAGTTGCATGAGTGTTCAGGGAAGAGAAAAAGAATAGAATTTGCTGTTAGTACCATTGCCATAGTTGTAAGTAAACATGAAAGCCAAAGTTTTCAGTGGAAAAGTTTTTATTCAGTTTTAGGTTTCATTCCCATGTTAGAATCTCCGAGATTTAATGTAAGTAGAATCATTATCTCCCTTGCTAGTTTAAATTCCTTTGTGGTTTCATGGCTTAGCCTATATGCATGAGCGCGCGCACACACACATGCACACACACACACACGCATGCACGCACGCACACACACACACACAGAGATATTTCTAACAGCCTCTTATCCTCCAAGAGGATTTTTTGTTACTTTCAACTTTCTGGAGGCTCAGAATGAATCAAGGGATCCATTTTGGTTTCCACAATCACCATGGAATGTAAGCAGAACGAAGTTTTACTTCTTAGACAGAACAAACCCTACCAAAATCCTAGCAGAAGGAAATCCAGAGTACTATCTATCTTTAACAAAAGGGATGAAGGGAGGTTCAATTGGCCTGGGGACAATAGGAGATAAAAAGATGGCAATGTGATAGATGAAAAGGTTTTAGAAGAAACAACTTGCTAGATTCTAAATGCCAAAAGCCAAATGATCAAACATGAAATGTGATTTTTAAAATCTTAATCTGGCCACACCCATTCCCTAAAAGACAAAGTAGTGCTGCTGTCCAGATGTCCCCACCCATGATGAATTAATACACTATTTGTAGTGCCAAGAACAATGCTTTTAATGTTTCTAAAGTGTTAGACACTATGGTAAATCAACTAGATCTGTTTATAGGAAGGGACTTATGTTTCTGTTAATAGTGGGGGTTTTTTTGTATTCAGCTTTATTAAGATGCTCGGCTGTTGTATGCATTAGTTCTTCATAGCTCTTTTAAAACATTGAATTAGCTCATATGGCAAGACACATGGCTCCATATGCAATCCTTCATAATACTTGTCAGGGAGCCAACAATAAAAAAACACGAGCAAACAATAGATACAAACTTAAGGTAAACTGCTCCAAACTTGAGTGCAGAAAATAAGACTTCAGCAACAGAATGGTCAATGCCTGGAATGCACTACCTGACTCTGTGGTTTCTTCCTCAAACCCCCAAAACTTTAACCTTAGACTGTCTACTGTTGACCTCACCCCATTCCTAAGAGGTCTGTAAGGGGCGTGCATAAGCGCACCTACGTGCCTACCGTCCCTGTCCTAATGTTCCCTTTTACTCATATCCATTTCATGTATTCATAATCATGTTTATACTTTTATCTGTTATCATATATGCTTGACAAAATAAATAAATAAATAAATAAATAAATAAATAAATAAATAAATAATAAATAAATAAATAAATAAATAAAATAAAATAATAAATAAAATAATAAATAAAATAAAATAAAATAAAATAAAATAAAATAAAATAAAATAAAATAATAAAATAAAATAAAATAAAATAAAATAAAATAAAATAAAATAAAATAAAATAAAATAAAATAAAATAAAATAAAATAAAATAAATAAAATAAAATAAAATAAAATAAAATAAAATAAAATAAAATAAAATAAAATAATAAAATAATAAAATAAAATAAAATAAAATAATAAAATAAAATAAAATAAAATAATAAAATAATAAAATAATAAAATAATAAAATAATAAAATAATAAAATAAAATAAAAATAAATCTAAGTTAAAAATGTCCTTTGAAATAGCTTTGGTGAGGTATCACCTCTATGCCACAGCTCTAAAATGCAGAATGGTCTTCTAGGTTTCTACAGTTCCACAGGAAATCTGCTTTGTACATAGCAAAATGACCTTGGAAAAACGTTGATGGAGATCTTTGGAAGACAGATGGTCCAAGGAATTTCTGGGGGAGACATATGCCCCTTCAAGTGGTTTGAACAGTCCTACAGTCTACCATGGAAATAGTAACATCTTGAGGAGAGTTACTCTGCCATCTTTTGCCTTAAAATTCTAACAATATCATAAAAATGCAGTATACATAACATGTATTGATCTGTTGTGGAACATTAGTGTACTCAGATCAATTTGCATTTTAAACATGAATCTAAAACAGTAAATGGTGGGAATCTATTTTAAAGCAAACAGTTTAAGTTTACTTTCAAAGAAGGGTTATGATGCATTTGCTTCAGAAGATAGAAGGAAGACAAAATTCAAAGATTGTGATGGTAAAAATGCACTGATTTCATTAGAATGGTTCCAAGAACTTAAAGGAATGAGATAAACATCAATTAACACTTTCATAAGTATTATTATTCTACACATCCACGAGGAGATCAGTTTTATTTCCTGGTGGTTTCCAATTCTTCAAGGCATTCAGAAAAAGTTGTAAAGGAACCCTCCTTCGATATTTATGGGACTAAAATTTGGGGAAGGGTGTGGGGGACCAGGAAGCAGATCTTTTCAACAACTGTCCCATCCTTATGGAACATGTTATTCATTGATATCTGTTGGACTCCCATATTACTATATTTTCATACAGCTATCTCCTTAAAAGAGCATTTGGAGATTGAGAGCTCTGACATGGATGGTTTTAAACCCTCATATATGTTTTTGCTATTTCTTATTTTATATTATCATATCTATCTTATGATGACAGTTGTTATTTCATGAGTTTTATTTAGATGTTATGTATCAAGATACAAATGTTGGTAAATAAATAAACCAATATGAATCTCATAACAGGAAGCAAAGGATCATATGAAATATGCCTATAGGTATATGCTCATACCTATAGATCTTATGGTTCATGTTTGAAACCAAGATTTTTAGGCATCAAATATATCTGCTTACATGCAATCTGTGCATGTAATGAAATGTATTTTCTATAGGCCTACTTAATATATACTCATTTTCATTTCTTATATTTTTATACTACTATACATGTATATCTTTCAGAATAATCCAGTATTTTTCATGACACACCTATAGTAAATACACCCATTCAACAATCTTTACATTTACACATATTCAAACAATTTTTATATTTAAGTTGGGAAATTTTATATTGAAAAAGCATAAAATTGGGAAAAAATAATGATAGTCTTTTTTGAAAAAAAAACCTACGATGAATACAAAGCCACTACATGCCAAGAGAAACAGGAAACACAATAATTTAAGGTAATGTAATGTAAGTATAGTAAGTATACTGTGAGGCCTCCAGGGTAGAAGATTAATAGTCCCAATTATCTTTTTCCAGAGGTTTTCTCCACCTTAATAACCTAGACCCACCTCTAGAATTTGTATAATGCCTTGGTACATCTTGTTACGACTCCCAAGCTTCCAGGAGGCACCATACCTATTGGCTACTCCCTAATCCCATGTTCTATGACAGATATGGCTATCACACCTTGTGCTGTCTCTAGTCAAAAATTTTAAAAATGAAATACCTTCAAGAATGCTATCTCCTGACTATATAGTATACATGTGTGGTGATGATAAAATATCAACCAATTAACCAATCTCACAGGAGAGAAACAAAACCAAATTTTCTAAAGGGGAATGGAGCTAACATTTAAAAAAATCAAGCAAACTTTTGGAGTTTGAATGAAAATTACTGTGAACAAGACTACCTAAAACAGTGATGGCTAACCTTTTCGTTGCTGTGTGCCAAAAGCACGTGTGCACCCATAATGCAATGCACATGGGCCCCCCACATGCCCTGCCCCCCTGTGCATGCGTGTGTGACCTCCTGTGCTCCCCCGCACATGCACGCATGACCCTGTGCATGCGCCCCACCCCCCATGCATGCGCACACAGCCCCTGTGCATGCACGTGTGACCCCCGCATGTGCCCCACCCCCGCACACGCACACGTGACCCCCATGCTCCCCCTGCCCCCACACATGCTCACACATCTCCCACATGTGCCCCACCCCTGCGCATGTGCGGCAAAGACCCGAAAACCAGCTGGCAAGCGGGAGGCACGTGCACATGCATGGTGGAGCTGAACTGGGGCAACGGCTTGCGTGCCCGCAGAGAGGGCTCTGTGTGCAACCTGTGGCCCACGTGCCATAGGTTCGCCATCACAAACCTAGAACATAGTAATGCTAGTATAGCTGCTATTGTTGTTTGTTGTTTGTTTATGTTATAATTTTCTATTCTTTAAATATTTTGTGACAATATAAGTAGTACATTGAAATAATGAAACTATTTTTAATTAATTTGCAATTGAAATGGCTTGGAGAGATTCTGGAGAATTTTCAAGTTAATATTACAAGTCGCAAGAAGATTTCCAAAGAAATAAAACTCCAGAATATCACCTGAAGTTTGAATAAAGGCTGAAATTATACTCTGTTTCATTACTTTTACAGAAAAATAAAGATCACAAACATCACACTGCAAATAAAAATTAAAAATAGCCAAAATGTCTAGTTATGTTTTCACCAGTGTTTACAGAAATAAAAGATTTCTTGAAGCAGGGTCCTCCACTTCCTATCTAGTTAATTATCCTATCCTATCCTTCCTATCATTTATTTAAGGCATCTGAATTCAGGGTAGCTCTATTCTTCATTTTACAGTCCAAATTTTTTCTATCTTAGCAGAAAAAGGGTCTGGGATAATGACCACAAGAGTACTGTCCTACTCCTGAGGATGTGAATTTGCAGCTAAGCCTGCAGTCTGCCATGCAAGGTACTTTCATAAAGCAATCTTAATTAAATTATTGCATGTGAACCTCATCTATTTTTGAAATAAGTCAGCTGCCACTCCTCTTAAAGGCTATGGCCTTAACCTGATACACATGAAAATATGAAAAACAATATATAAAAGAGTAGCTATATTTGGCAAATTGATTTTGAATGCTGTGGTCTTCAAATTCATTCATAGGACACCCCCAAGCTGAAATGGAACTCAAAGGAAAGTCTAAATTTAAAATTTAAATATGTGATCATTTTTTTTTAAAAAAAGAGTCATATTTAATTTCAGCTTTTCATTACATGCACAGATTGCATGTAAGCAAATATCTTTGATACCTGAAAACCTTGGTTTCGAACATGAACCATAAGAGCTATGCAAATGGAAGGCATCTTACCAACAGCATAGATGAACTTGGTAAGTCTTTAGCTAGAATACAGGGTTCACTAAAGACTGGTGCCTGAATGCTCTTTCATGGTTGGTGAGTATAAATCCTGCAGGTCCTAAACACTTCTTTTCACACCCATGTTAAATTCAGACCACACTCAATTTATGAAGTCAATTCAGAATGAAGAGATGACTCACAAAATTTGAAACGAAAGTGGATTCGGTGATATAGGAACGCAGAATTAACAAATAATGGGAGACAAAGCAATGGCAACTTTCACCTTGACAAATCACTATGTCCCCTAATGGGGGGGAGGTGCTACATAATAAGTCATTAGAAAAGCAATCGCAAAAAGCAGGCCAAGCAATTTCTAAGTACTTAGCATAATGATGGGATAGGAAGACTAAGTTAAGAAATAATGAAGAGACGGGAGATAGTACAGTAGTAGCAAAGTAGTTCCATGGAAAGCAAATTATTAATGGTATTATGGAAAAGGCCATCTCAAGGTAATAACCTTATCTTCAAGTAACACTTTTCTGGATGATACTATTCTACATGTAACCCACAACTATCGATTCGGGAAATCCACTAAGCAAAGCCAGGTACTTTTGTCCTCAGGGGTAACCTTATCCCTATTCAGGAAGTGCTTGGTAACTCCTGGGAACCATCGGGGTACATCTTAAAACAGGCACAAGATTATTGAAAGAAAGAAAGAAAACCTCCTGACCTCCTGCCTCAAATGCAAGGAAATATCCTTGCCTCATGTTGAGTGACCATCATTTTTCCACCAACCATAGTTCTCATCTGCCTACCCAACCCCACCTCTTGTAAGTATAGATAAAATTAGCTATACTGTGGGTTGGCATGTTCTATGAATCCAACCACAATATTCTCCAATTTTGAAGTTGGGATTTCTGTGACACAGGTGAAAGATTATATCTCATTTTAAGGATCCTGGAGACTAATCAAGGAGGGAACCAACCTAGAACTAAGGAGAAATTTCCTGACAGAACAATTAATCAGTGGAATAACTTGCCTCCAGAAGTTGTGAGTGCTCCAACACCGAGGGTTGTTAATAAGAGATTGGACAACCATTTGTCTGAAATGGTATAGGGTTTCCTGCTTGACCAAGGGGTTTGACTAGAAGGTATTCTATTATTCTGTTATCCTGGTACTGTACATGCACCTGGGATGCGCTACCATCCTCTTATTGTAGAAGGTTCATAGAATTATCTGATTGGCTAGCTTCTGAAAAAATGTCAAGAAAAGACATGACCTGTGACTCTGAGTTGGTATTAAATTTTGAGAATGATCCCTTTACCAATTAATGCTTTCAAGAATTTGGCTTATTTCCTTTTGCATATTTTGAGTAATATGCAAATGTATGCAAAGCACCATGTGCCTTTTTTTTTCAATCCTAAACTAAATACAGTTCATAAATGCTCCCAAATCCTTGCAAAGCCAAGTAACATAGTTTGGCAAACTCCAGACTTCGGCTAAAACACAAAACATCACAATTATGTACGTGCCTCGGTAGCTCCCTTGTGACATGTTCATTGTATGTGCTCCTCCTGTGACATCCTTATGCTCGGCAGTCAAATGCTCACACAAAAAGAGTGTCAACTTTTTGGTGGGGAAAAAAAAACTTTGGGTGATTATAATATTTCTACATTTATATTCCATCACATCAGTATTAAAGGCTTTCTGTTACCGGGGCTTCTGGGGATAAAAAGCTAAAATGCTTTTGCTCACAGGTGCATTAAATCCTATTAAACAGTCTTCCTTATAGCACATACCTCATTACTGCATACAAAGGCTTGGATTATAAAATGAAGGTGAAGGGTACAAAGCAAGATTTGATATTACTCGGTGTGCATATGCTGAAGTCATTAGGTTTTGGCAGTGCACTCAGATGATAGTGGGTTTCAGGTTCTTAGGGAGTCACTTTTAGTAGTCAGTACTTCTGGGTCAAGTATTCTGACATGAGGGGTGATGTGTCTCAATACAGGGGATGAGAAAACTTCTTTAAGCAGCTTTTCACAGCGACAAGTGCACTTCCCTCCACAGCTTTATTATGAAATATAAGCATCAGGTCACAGAACAGTCCACAGTATAGAGATCAAATAAAACTAAACTAAACTTGAAAAAAAAGATTTAAGGGTAAATTAGGTGATTTAAACATTTTCCGTTAAGCTTATACAAAATCCCCTAGATATAAAATCCTGCATAATGCTCTTCTGGATTTATAGTTGGCATATAAAGTTTAACCCTTTCAGAGCCAGAGATCCTTTTGAAGGAAAATGCCCTGCTAGTCATTCACATAAACAGCTACCTCCAGCCTTCAATTCAATTGGCGAGGAATTATCCCCAACCCCCAACCACCCCATACACACACACAACATTGAGAGAGGGGGCTTAAAATTTGCCTGCGTGGAGCAAAAGAAATTGGATCGCATCAGAGTGAGGAGTTAAAAAATAGAAGAGAAAGCTCTTGAATTGAATTGTCATTTGCCCTGATATATCATCATCATCATCATCATCATCATCATCATCATCATCATCATCATCATTTTAAAAATCTGATGTTCCCCCATCATTTGTATTATTCAAGGAGCTTCTTGTGTTCTTGGGTGTCAGATGGGAAACTGATGAGTGTGTTTCTGGTGAAGACAGTAAGCGGATGTTAACTTCCCACTGAGAGAATTTCTCCAGGTCGAATAGAAAACGTTCTACTAATCATCCACCCCATGAAAGTGCCAGCTGCGGTCCATGCTAGGATTATCATTCTCACAGACCTCTTACTGAGCTTTTAGCTAAATGAAAAATCTGCCATAGCCTAGGGAGAAGGCATCGAGCAGATAAGAAAGAACACTGTTTACTGAGAAGCTGTGCTGGTGCAAATAGAACAGGTTTTTCTTGTGATGTAAAAATCACAAGGAGAGCATTAGGTTGGGGGTTTCTTTTCCCCCTTTTAAAAAAAAGATCAATGTATTTACACGTTTCATTTGCAGCAGTTTTATGGGCTCATTAATTTGACATTTCTCTTCCACCTTTTTTTCCTAAGGGTGTCTTGTGATTTGTTATTCCAAAATGTGGAGACATTTGCTTACATACTGTAAATTGCCATTTTGTGGGGGGAAAACCCCTCCCAAAGTTTTGAAGTAAAGAGTCGAGAGGGAAATTTTTCTGCTTCCTTTCTAAAATGTATCTTTATATTCTCAATCACCCCAAAGATTACAGAGTTAAAATTAATTTCAGAACAGTCATCTGTCATTCCTGCATAAAAGAATCTGGCCAGGTATATTTTATATCTTTTTTTTTAACATACCATAAAGATAATCTGGCACACCAGCATCTCTTTCCCTAAAAAAAAAATCTGAGTCATCCAGAGTGGAAGCCTCCTTTTAATTTTAACTTTTAACACCACTTTTAACTTCTAATTTTAACACAAAATATTTTAATTCTTACTATTTTCAGATCATTACACATCTAACTGGCTAGTTTGTATTTAAAGCCACAATTCCAGATTATAAAACACGAAGTGTTAGCTTGATCTATTGATTAGATAGATCCTTTCAATCAATTATTTTATCAGCTTAATTTTGTGGTGTTTTAATAACCAGGTAGCACAAGAAGACAAAGTGCAATGGTAGAGGGTCAAAATTAGTTTTAGATTAATAATTAGCTCATGAAGTTACTTAATAACTATTTTGGTGATATCCTTATTTCCTTTATAGTGCTGATCTAATTACTGTACTATGTAAAAGTAGACAAAGGAAATGTACAGTTATGATTTATGAAGAAGCACATTGACCTTTTCTGACTTATATACCTTTGTTGGTGTTACTGGTGCAACCAAACTCTATAGGAAATGATGAAAGTACTGCTGGCATTTTTATTTCCAATAAAAATGGAATTACCCAACCATTTATTAAGAATCTTTTGGAAAAAAGACTTGCAGTGTTCTCATCCTTTAAATCTTTTAAGCTTCATTTTTTTATAGCATATGCCTTAGGTTCCTTTCTATTTAGCAAGATTTGTGAACAGCAATCCAAAAACTTTACTCTGCCTTTGAAGCCTTGAAGAATAATAGCCACTACAAAAGATAATATAATAGTAATAATAATAATAATTTATTAAATTTACTGTATATGCTGACCAACTCTCAACAACAGGATATACTTGTGTGTTCTACAACCTTTTGTTACTATATGATGTACTTACATTGAGAAAAAAATCATTTCTGAACAATATTTGAATTTGAACTATGTATTAATGATGAACAACTTATTGCTAAAATTATGGATGACTTATTTAGATAGAGAGAGCCAAGTGGGAGCACTAGAATCTAGAGATATATCAGCTAAGGTCTTGGTCAATCTCTCTGTCTATCTCTCCGTCTGTCTCTGTCTTTCTGTCTGTCTGTCTCTCATATCTCTCCTCACCACAATTAAGTTTATTATTATTGTTAGAACCCTGTTCAAACGATTGGGTGTGTTAATATATGATTAAGCCACAAATCATTGTTATGTGTATATTGCTTTAAATGTATTGTGGATAATTACTATATAAGCAAGCAAGAGAGCATGCTCAATGTGGTTGATGGTTGGTGGTTTAGTGTGGTTTAGTGTGGTGAGTGGTGTTTGACGGTGTGTTCCGGATTGAAGACTCTCTGCTGCTTTACTGATAAGTAGATTACTTTATGACTGTGTGGAATTGCTGTGAAGAAAAGAGTAACTATCTGTGATAGTATAGAATTAAGTGATAGCTGTAATCTTTGTTTGTGAGTTAAAACAAAGATAGGCAAGAATATTTTGCATTGACTGAATAACTGTGTATGACTTGGACTTCCTATTTAACTTTGCTACTATTTTGTACATATTAAAGATATTCTGTTTATTGACTGAATAGCATTCATATCAAACTGCAACACCATTACTACAACAGATTTCGCTGTGTATGTGCTTAATAGCACAATAACTCCTTAACAATTATAACTCATCATAATTAGTCTACACAAAAAGGTGAACCTGGTTATTTTTCTTTCTTCTACAATCTATTCTGCAGGTGTCTTTCAGTCTAACAGGCAGCATGCTGACACCTATGTGTGTGTCTATTCTGGAATGAGAAACCACATGTGAAATCATGACATGGCAACCCAAACAGCCCATCCATTTTTCCTCCTTCCATACTTTCTGTCTTTATCCTCATGCCATGTCACTTAAACAGATTTTAACCTGTGGGGTTTAGTTAGTGACCCAGTCAATTTTCAGTACTGCACAGTGTGCTATGATACAGAGCAGGGTGAATAATATGACCTCAGCTTTTAAAGTTATTTTAAAATGTTGCCTAAGAAATATGGAAAGAGGATTCTTTTTTTGGGGGAAGTACATTTTCAATGGTTAAACATAAGAACAAATACAAACAAGCAGAGATAAATGCATCCAGTTTAACATTCAGTCATTTCCCTGGCTCTTTTTGTTGAAATGAACAAGGCCATACCTTTAATTTTGCAGCCACTAAGAATGTTGGTCAAGTAGGTACAAAAATAGCCGGGGAAATGATCTAAGTCTGGGAAATGGGTGTCAGTCAAAAGGAGTGCTGATTTACCACCTGCTTATGAAGTACTTAGAATCTGAGGGTGTCACGCAGTGATTTTTATTGCCTGTTATATGTATATGCAGGGAGAAGCATCCCTATCTAATATAATGGTTTATTCCTGAGCACGTGATTGATATGTTCTTGTACGCATGTATGCATTCCATTCTCCCCTTCTGTTCCTGGCTTCCATTGAAGCAAGACCTATTTTCATATCAAAGATGTAGATTAATGAGGATTTATTGTTTTGTACCGAAATAAACATTTTTACTTAGACTTTTAAACTGCGGTTTCTTTTCTAATGTCTGATGTCCGGGAAAAGATCTATTTCTCCTTGGTGAGATTAATTATCGCCTCTGACAGAGGGCTTGGCAGCACAAGGAAACAACAGCCAAAGACTTAATAGTTGGCCATCAACACCCCAATCACCAACTTAAAAAAACCACACACAACCAAACACACATAAATAATACACATAGAATAGCCCAAAGCACACATTCTAGTGAAAGAGTTCCCTGAAGATGGGCTTCAGCACAAGTCCGAAAGCTCAGAAGACAAAATCTTTGGTCCCAGTGACCGACTCAGGTTGGATTTTACAACATTATCCTGGGACACACACATGATGATGACGTTAAGATCTGGATGGGGAGGAACAGACTCAGACTCAATCCCGACAAGACTGAGTGGCTGTGGATATTGCCTCCTAAGGATCATGACAACTACCCCTCCTTGGTCTTTGAGGGTGCGAAACTGACTCCCTCAGACCTGGTCCGCAACTTGGGGGTCCTCCTAGATCCACAGCTAAAATTGGACCACCATCTTTCTGCTGTGGCTAGGGGGGCCTTTGCACAGGTCCGCCTGGTGCACCAGTTGCGGCCATATTTGGAGAAGGAGGCTCTACTCACGGTCACTCATGCCCTTGTCACCTCGCGCTTGGACTACTGCAATGCGCTCTACATGGGGCTACCCTTGAAGAGTATCCGGAGACTTCAGCTGGTGCAAAATGCGGCTGCGCGTGCTGTGGTGGGTGTGCCAAGGTACACCCACGTGACACCAATACTCCGCCAGCTGCATTGGTTGCCCATCGGTCTCCGGGTCCAATTCAAGGTGTTGATCACCATCTTTAAAGCCCTTCATGGCTTAGGACCAGGATATCTTCGGGACCGCATTCTGCCTCATACTTCCCTCCGACCGGTTAGGGCCCACAGAGTTGGCCTCCTCCAGGTCCCGTCGGCCAAGCAATGCCGGCTGGCGGGCCCTAGGGGGAGAGCCTTCTCTGTGGCCGGCCCCGTGCTCTGGAACCAACTACCCCCAGAGACCCGGACCATCCCCACTCTGCTGGCCTTCCGAAAAGCCGTCAAAACATGGCTTTTCCTGCAGGTGGGGGGGACAGCTTAATCCACCTGAGATTACCCCCCAAGTATGTATGATGTTGAATGGATGTTGTTGTTTTTAATATTGCTTTTTTAAAAATTTGTATTTGTTTCTTTTTAATTACATGTATTTTGATTATTCTTGTATTTTTCCCTGTTGTACGCCGCCCTGAGTCCCTTGGGAGTTGGGCGGCATATAAGAATAACAAAATAAATAAATAAATAAATAAATATTTGGCTTCATTTGTGAGTAAAAAAATCTACGTTTCTATTGAAATCATTCCAGGAATTATGCTATTGTATATACTACAACATGAAACCCTGATTTATAAATTTGTCCAAATATCTTTTTTTGTTGCTAACATTTTATATTTATATTTAAAAAGTATAGTTCTGTGTATTTTTATGTATTTATTAGACAACTCTCAGGTGTCTAAAAGAGCTGTTCCTCATTTTAACTATGCAGTATTTTCTTTAGCCCCACATTCAGATTTTATGATAAATGGCACAGATTTTCTCAGGGCGTAAGGCATCTTTCAGTCTATAACAAATGTGGCCTTTTCCTTAACATACAGATGCATTACCTCCACCCAATTTGGCTACCAATTAACAAGTTTGCTAGAGTCCTTCTTACTCCATGCAGTGGAGAATGTGAACATTAAATAATAAATATTTATTCATTCTGAACATTGCTTCTTCTTCTGTTTTGATAAAGAATCACAAAGCAGTTCAGAAACATTCATGTTATACAGCTGTTGTAAATAGGTTTCATTTAACATTCTGATGTTTGAGGTGGACCCAAAAGCAATGGATTTCCGATTATTCCAGAATGCAGGATATGGAATAATGGTTATACTGGAAATGTGGGTCAAACTCTGATTCCATAATCCTTGTGAGAAGGATGATGAGAACTCATCTCATTTCTATACAAGAGGGACAATGTATGTAAGAAGCTACTGTTTAGGACATAAAGGGCAGGTCAAACAGAGAAAAGGAGCAATTGGAGTGGCATAAACTTTGATGAAAAACAGTGGAAAAGAAATAGCAGCTGGCACTAGAGGGGAAAAGAAGAGATAAGTGGGCATCACAAACTACACCTAACTCCCTGATGAGTCCCATAGGGCCACAAGTCATATTTTTTGCACTCTTGGTAATCAGTTAAAGAATGCTAAGAACAAAACAGCTAATACAATACAATAGATCTCATTGTATTTATGTTATTTATTTTTATGCTGCTTGGGGTGGGCAAACTACAGCTCTTTGAGGACCTGTGGACTTCAACTCCCAGAATTCCTGAGCCAACCATGCATGCATGGCTGGCTCAGGGATTCTGGGAGTTGAAGTCCACAGGTCCTCAAAGAGCTGTAGTTTGCCCACCCCTGCAAGAGTATACACCCCAATGGCCAAAAAGAAAAAAAGATGGTGGAGTCAGGATTGAATCTACAGTAGCTTCTTACATTCATTGTCTCTCTTGTATAAAAAAGAGATGAGTTCTCATCATCCTTCTCACAACGATTGTACTGGTTGGAAGGGTTAAAAGAAGTTCAAAAGGTATTTATTTATTTATTTATTTATTTATTTATTTATTTATTTATTTATTTATTTATTTATTTATTTATTTATTTATTTATTTATTTATTTATTTATTTAAGGCATTATATAGCTGCCCATCTTTCACCCTATTCGGGGAGGCCAGTCAATGCTCAGCTCCATCCAGTCACCCCAACACTACCCCAAATTAAGAGATTACAAGCTTGTAAAATGGAAGATTTTTTTTCCTATTACTTTATTTCTTCATTATTTTAATTGTGAAAAAGTTTAAAAACATTAGTTCGGAACTAGTTTTCCATTCAGAACCATTAAGTGTTTTTTGTTATTATTACTAAACTTAGTGTTCCAGAGAAGGGACAGTTAAGAGTCTTCCCCTTTTATCAGAAGTTCTGAAAGTGAGTAAAGGTCTTTAAAAGAGATAAGGATAGGGCCTTTAGAATAAGCCAGGTCCTGAGTTCAGAAAACTCCTAATTCAGTTGGAAGGTTATGGATAGGAAGAACTTACAAATTCCTACCTTGGTATTGGATTGGGCTAATAATGTTTGCTTTAATGTAGGAAAGCTTACAAGTACTGATAACAACTTAAAGGAAAAATGAAAAATATTGTTGAGTAGAAAATGTAGTATTTCACACACAGTAACAGTATATGTGGATATGTGGAATGATACATATAGAAAAAGAACCAGCTTGGGAAATTAACATTATTGAGCCATTTTCTTTCCCAAAATATAATTTAAGACTGCTTCACTTAGAATGATCTGTAGCTATTAGTACAGTCAGAGCAGAGGTCATTATCAAGTGATAAAGAGCCAGACATTATTCTATTACAATCCATTGTAAAGACACCAGTGAAATCTTAGATAATACAGCTACAAAACAATGTACTTACAAACATTTCTTGGAAGAGGTATAATTCTGCAGAATCTTTTTGCCTGATCCTTGTTTTAAAAATGGATCCTTAAATGCATGCATACATACAATGAAAAATGGTTGCTAACAACATTTAATTGTTGGTTGCCTTTATTTTGGTTTCTTACCACCATTGAATGCTAGTTGGCATACTGAAAAACTATTTTCAGTAAGTTATACTTCATGTTATGTTAATGTGAACCTGTTTATCCATATTTATAGAAGTGATCTCAATTTGCTGGTGGGGAAATGGTTCCAGGAATAAGGTGTCTCCCTGAAAGAACAATTTGGCAAATTCATTTCATTTAGTGAATTCTTGAAAAGAAGAAAAGAAAGCTAGAAATCTAGCAAACGATTTCAATGTTTCAAGTATCTTCTTATAGCACAATAATAAAATATTTTACTTACAAGTAAATCCACTTTCAGCAAAGTTTTTCTCTGATGTTTACTAAAGAAGTAAACATCAGAGAAGAACTTTAGTGAGTCAATATTCATAGGCCTAGCTTCCTTTCCTTTCTTTGAAGTTCCATGATTAGCATGGAAAATGGAATTAAATCAGCAATATCCCCAGAGTTAGCCAGTATAGGGAAGAGCTTCAACATGCTGTACAGCAATGTGTATATGCAAAACGTGCACTTCTGACGTGATGTGAACTGTTAGGCAAGGTAAGTAGAACCCACCCCTGCTTATGAAGCTAGAGTGATTTCCTTTCATTGGTGATCTTCTGAAAATTTGTTAGAACATGGAAAGTCTTCAGAATCTGTAGCCCAAATGTGATGTGGTGCCATATTGCTTGAGGTGGCTCTAACAGAATGGATTTTTTGTTATTGTATTAACTATAACAAGTTGCTGGAGAGGGAGAAGTACTGTGACTTCTATTAAACCAAAGATGGTTTAACAATTCAAATAATCAATTTCAGCTTCAGTTTTAAGTGAAACACACATTTTGTTCTGGCACAAGATCTAAACAGAAATGGCAAGTTATAATGACAACAACTCATTTTTACTACTGCTGTACCTCTAAAACAAAAATAGACAATGTTGTCCAATAACTCATGATTTAGTGTGGATTAGCAGCATTACATTCATGATTGCACAATCATACAATTGCATTTTCCTTAGACTTTAAATCTAGTCTTGATGATGGTGTTTCTTGCATATCAGTCTACCTCTATTTTTATTTTATTTTATTTTATTTTATTTATTTTGCAATGCAGGGTGTTTATTTAATGGATCAACGGGACTATCCTTCAAAAAAAATGGGATATTTTATTCATAATTAGGTCATTAATATGTCAGCAAAGTTTCTTGCCTTTAAAAATGGGAAAATAAATCTTAAAGAAGACACATTTTGTTTAGATCTTTTAATATACAACAGAGAAAAAGGGGGGAGTCTTTGTTTCATCTCGAGTCATAGCAAAGTAATGTGTTTTGGTTTGTTTGTTTTTGTTTTGCTCCATGTAACTACAGAATGAAATCCAGGCATTAGTGTAAATGAAATAGCAATAGAAATTAATGCAGTCTTGACTGGAAGAGCAGAGGGCAAAATTATAATGCAATCATACTTTTCTAAGCAATCAGGCATCATGACTAAAACTTGTAATGTGCAATTTTCAATACATGTTTTATAGCCTAGATTCTAGGCCCTAGGACCGTGATGGCGAACCTATGGCACGCATGCACGAAGTGGCACACAGAGCCATGTTGCCTGGCACGCGTGGCGTCAACTGATAGGCTGGCCTTCATGTGTGCGGCAGTGCCAGAAACTGGAAGAGCTGGTCTTCTGTTTTCCTGCATGCTCATGCGTGCTGGCTAGCTGATTTTCGTGCACGCATGCATGCCAGAAACCCAGAAAACTAGCTGGCCAGCACACATGCGTGCACCAAAAACCGGAAGTTCATTTTTGGGTGCACACATGTACCCTGGACAGCTCACCTTCTGGGTTGCGGCCCAGATGAGCGTGCGTGCTCGTGTTCCCTTTTCGGCACTCAGTGCCAAAAAGGTTCGCCATCACTGCCGTAAGATTACCAGATCTAGGTTGCCAAAATCTGGATGACCACTAGATGGCAAGAAAAAATAAAGAAAAGCTTAGCCATGCTGACATTTCTTGTCATCTGGATTTTTGCAGCCCAGATCCAGTAGTGTTCTCCTTAGTAAAGGAAATGTAATCAGAAATAGAAGTAAAACAATCAGCATAAGAGTTGAACAAGATGGATAATATGACTTTAACAAATGAAGTAAAAGTAGTAAAGTATTGTGAAACTTTATACACTTACTTTTTTCTCTTACATATGGGGTAAATGTTTCGTATAGTTCTAGTTAGTTCTGCTAGTTCTCTAGCTAGTGTTGGCCTTCATACACACTCAGTTCTTCCTAAGAAGCTAGCATGTCATAATGTATTGGCATAGTATATGTGCAGATTGAAGCAGTGTGGCATTTTGTAACCGACAGATGGAAATTTTGTCAATGTGCATATTTTCTAAGTACTGTCCAATTCTTTTTCGCATGGCACCCAGTGTACTGCTAACCACTGGGACCAATATGACAAGTTTATGGTATAATCTTTCAACATCAATTTTCAGATCTTCATACTTTGTGTTAAATCTGGAGTATTGTGAGCCAAGGCTTTATAAGTTTGTATTTGGAAATCCCACAATATTTTGACCTCTACTTTTTAACACTTTTTTTCAACTTTATTGAAACTCACAAGATAATTTTCCAGTGAATCATTTTGGCAACTGTGTTATGTGATTGTTTATAATCTGTGTGATATTTTTGCATGATCTGAATATACAATTCACTGTTTCTCTTGCTTCTTCACACAACTGCACTTCAAATCATTTGATGAGTTTTCAATTCTGACCTTGATTGCATTCATTCAAATAACTTGTTCTTGAGCAGCCAAAATCAAGCCTTCAGTTTCTTTCTCTTTCTCTCTTTCTCTCTTTCTCTCTTTCTCCCTTCCTTCCTTCCTTCCTTCCTTCCTTCCTTCCTTCCTTCCTTCCTTCCTTCCTTCCTTCTTTCTTTCTTTCTTTCTTTCTTTCTTTCTTTCTTTCTTTCTTTCTTCTTTTGATGTACCACTTGTAAAGTACTGCTAGGTTCTATCTTTATTCTATATAGATTGGCTGTAGGGATAAGTTAAGGATTCTGGATTCCCCAGACTATTAATGCTGGAGGACTTTAATGTACATGTCCTTGGAATGGAGTCCAAAACTGCTCAAAACTGCAACTATGGGATTGTCCCAAAATATCTTAGCCCAAACTCATTTAGGTCATATCTAGTGACCTATGATTTTACCTTAGGGCTGATGCTGTGTAATGTGATCCCTTCCCATAAGTCAGAGCACTTTTAGGTCAAGTTGCACATTGCTGCCTTTCCTGATATTTGTAAGAATGACGCAACCTATTTCAAACATCTAACATACTGTTCATGTATCTTTGGGCCAAAGTAAGCATTTTTTCTTTCATGTTTATTACATATATTTGATTTTTAATTTAATTTTAAATTGACCAGAGAGTAGAGCTGGACAGTATAAAATGTTAATTAATTAATTAGTTAATTGTGATGACATTGTATACTCAGTAACATTAAAATTTGAAAAGAAAGTGCATTTGGCTCTTCACAAAAGGCGCTGTGTCTGTCCTATTATGCCCATGCTGACTCTCCTGCATTTTAATAAGGTGACAGGAATGTCCATGGAGATTCTCAATCATCCAGGTCATGGTTGTCCCAGAGATGCTTTTTCAAAAGGCAACTGCACTTTGTTTTTCCTTGAAGACATTTCGCTTCTCATTCAAGGAGCTTCCTCAGTTCTGGAACTGAAGAACTGAAGAAACTTTTTGGAGTAGAAGATAAATATCTTCAAGGAAAAACAAAGTCCAGTTGACTTTTGAAAAAGCACGATTGGGACAGGGTGACAGGAAGGCCAAGGAATTTTCTCAATTGAAGTGAATGGAAAACCTTGGTAGAAAACTGCAAAACTAAAAGCTCCAAAGATTACAAGGACTTCACTGACCGAGATATGTTTAACTAAAGAATGAAAGTTCATGCCATTATGCAGGGCAGCAGCTTTCTTTCGACTCTGCAGCAATTAACCAAATTTCAATCCTGCTACTATTTAAGATTTATTATTTATCACATTTCTACCCCTCCCATCTCACCTAAGTGTCCCTCGGTGGTTTACAAAAAATATATATATTACAATTACAATTCAAACCTTTGGTAAGCTATCTGTAGAAGAAATAACCAGTTTTTCAGCTACTGTATTTAGATGTCTGTACATGGAAAAGCACACAGAATCTCTCTAAGTATTATTCTGAAAACTTGAATGTTTTGTTTAAGGTGCCTTTTCCAACAAAACCCTAGCCAGCTTCTGCTTTCCTTTAACCACCTCCTTAGATTTATAAATGGCATTTATAGCATGCAATGTCCTCTTATAGATTAAATTAATGTTATTGTAAAGAGGTTTAATACTCAAAGATATTTATGACTCATGTTGAGAAAGAAGCTGTACTCAGTTATGATGATTAATATAATTTCCCCAGGTTCTCATGGATGAAATTACCATCATGTGCATATTTTCAGCATAAAACAGATAACCATAATTCTTTAAAAAGGCAGCCATGATTGTGTTACTGATGCACCATTTGGAATTAGCAAATTACTTCTGGAAAGGATAAAATATTCTGCTCAATATTATTTTCTGCTTTCCATGCAGTTGAAATGTTCCCATGCAGGCAATTTATATCTTTCACTATCTGCATGGAATCGTATGTTTATTTCTTCTACTTTTTTTTTTTTACCACCAAGCATCATTAAAGTAGCCTGAGACATCCAGATTTAATAAAAATAGAGATTTATATCTAAGCACAAATGTTTCAAAACAAACCAACAAAAAAAATCAGGCAATTGTAGAAGCTCTATAGGTTTTGAAGGTCAGCGAAGGTTATGTCAGCTCGCTGCTTGTTATCTACTGAGGTTCAGCCATCACTTAGAAGAATGCATATAAGCATACAATCAGTACCTATCCTGTTTGAGTCATCATCATTTATATAATTAGATTCAAACGATGTGACAATTAGTTTAACAAATACTGCTCAAAGCTGTAATTTGTCTTTCCTAACCTATCTGTATGATCAGATCTTAAATAAGAAGGTGGGGGGGGAGTAGAGAAAAATAACACAGGAATTAATTCTGAAACCAAGTGAAATAGTTGAGAAAGCAAGGCTTGAGGAGGTAGGCATAATATTAACCACTGTGCATGTTATACTGTTGTATATGCATTTATACAGAATGAATCTGAAAATATATTTGGGTTTTTTATTAGTCTTGTCTCTTGAGAGAGAGAGAGAGAGAGAGAGAGAGAGAGAGAGAGAGAGAGAGAGAGAGAGAGAGAGAGAGAGAGAGAGAGAGAGAGAGAGAGAGAGGCAAGATGTGGCAAGATGGGCGGCTAATACATTTTACAACCAAACCAAACCAAACCAAACCAAACCAAACCAATACAAACTATTAATAATTAATACTTTGGGGGGGGGGAACAGAATAACAAAGTTGAAAGGGACCTTGAAGGTCTTCTAGTCCAACCCCCTGCTTAGGCAGGAACCCCTACACCACTTCAGACAAATGGTTATCCAACATCATCTTAAAAACTTCCAGTGTTGGAGCATTCACAACTTCTGGAGGCAAGTTGTTCCACTGATTAATTGTTCTAACTGTCAGGAAATTTCTCCTTAGTTCTAAGTTGCTTCTCTCCTTGATTAGTTTCCACCCATTGCTTCTCGTCCTGCCCTCAGGTGCTTTGGAGAATAGCTTGACTCTTTCAGCCTCTATGAAACATTCAAACTTCAAAGAACAACCCATAAAGGGAGGCTGCTGTTCCTATATGTTCCATTCTTTAAAAGCCAAGTTTGAACTTGGTTTCCTGAAGTCTAAGAGAATGGGAGCTAGTCAGATCTCAAGAGGTAGATTATACTAAAATAGAGGTCAACTGGGAAGCATGGTCCCTGAAGATGATCATCTCTAAGAGAAGGGACCTGAAGAAAGACTACTTTGTCCAATCTGGTTGGGTGAACAGAAACTACTTGGAGGAGAAGGTCCTGTAGATAACGACATCATGAACCATGTAGGACTTTAACTATGACAGCCAGCAATTTGAATTGCACATCCAAAAGCAAATTGGTCTGTGCAACTCTAAAAGTTCCTACCAATGTTACATGGGAGAACGTTGACACTTGTATAATTGAGCAGCTGCTTTTTGGATCAACTGAAATTTCTGGGTGGTCTTCAAGGACAATTCCATATAGATAGAGTTGCAATAATCCAAAACATTATAAATGAAAAAACCATTGTATGTTGTGAAGCTTCGTATAATTCATATTGTTTAGACTGGTTTATGTAACTTGGAAACTTTAACTTATCTGGAATGTTCCCCTCCCCTTGTGTTTACACCATAGACAGGATCAAATTTAGATAGGACAGAGGGAATCAACAATCTTCTCCACCACATATGTGATACTATATATGGCTAGTCCCATGTAACAGAATACCAATTCAATATAATATATGGCATTGGTCATAGAGCAATGTTGGAAAAAAAAAAGCAAAGTAAAACTCTAATAACAAAACAATCCTATTGCTAAGCAATTGATGTAATTCCTAAGTATAAGTTATATGACTGGCAACCTAGTTTCTCCCAAACTGAAATCTGACAGAAGACTCTACAGCAACAATCAGTTCTGGTCTGCCTTCCCAGATAAACCAGACAGGAAACATGACTAGATGAGCTAACTCTGGTTTTTTGTAAGACTACATTAACAGAAATCTTGCAAATCCAAAGTTACAAACTTCCTGTCACTACCTTTAACCACCCAATCATTAAGATGGGTCCTTTCTAAGATTCTTTCTCTGACTATTAAGTCACTGAGGGCTCCTCCCTCGCTTGTCTGGTTGTTCCCAAGGCAGCGTCTCTTCCCCTCATCCCCAAAGGTCATCCACCACATTCCATTACATTTCTACAATAACTTTGTTCAACCCAAAGATTGTAATGCATCTATTATGCAGCTTCTAGAGACCTATTGCAGTTGTCTGTAGACTGCTTTCCAACATTACAATCCTTGACTTATGACCACTCATTCAACGGCCATTCAAAGTTGCAACAATGTTGAAAGAATGGTGCTTATGACTGGTCCTCACAGATCTGAATGTTGCACCATCCCATAGTCACATGATCATGATCTGAGCACTTGGCAACCAGCTCATACCTACAATGGTTGCAGCATACCACAGTTATATGATTGCCATTTGCAACGTTCCCTGCTGGCTTCCCACAAGTAAAGTTGACAGGTAAGGTTGCAAGTCATTCCCCTTGCTTTTTCTTGAAGAACCCTGCTACAGAGTATGAGATCCCAAGGATAATGAGGCTTGACCTTCTCCTGGAACTGGTCAGGCAAATCCACCTACTGCTTCTTCATTGGGGAAATAACCTCTCTTGGGGTTTTCAGCCCAATCCTTCCCCAGAGACCAGAGTTTAGCTAATCCCCTCTTCTCCTCTTGGGTGTTGGGTGAAGTTGCTGCCTGTTGCCAGCCAGGTTCCTCTTTGTTGTTCTTGGGTCTTCTCAAACCTCTGAGTCTTCACTTTACTTCTTCCAGGGAAGCTACCCCTGGATCTTTCTTCTTCCTTTCTGACCAGGAACTAACAACTGCTTCACGCACTTGACTTCTTTCTCCAACTTTTCATTCCAGCCACTCTGTTTACTTCATGTACAGACTTCTCTTCTCTTCTCCTTCTCTGTCTCTTCATTTTTTAGATTAAACTGACAACAGGTTCTCCAGCAACTGAAGAGGGGGTGTCACTCCAGAGTGGGCCATGACCAAACTCTTGGCTGTGGGCAGAGTTTGCCTGCAATACTGTATTCTAACCACTGTGCTGCCATGGCTCAGGGGTGGCTCAGTGGTGAAATAATTTCTAGTTACTTTTGTCTTCTATCAGTCTGGTTTTTATTGGCTTTTAGAATTCTTTATTTATTGAATATTTTATCTATCTATCTATCTATCTATCTATCTATCTATCTATCTATCTATCTATCTATCTATCTATTTATTTATTTATTTATTTATTTATTATTGAATTTTATTTATTGGTCAAACCTTCAGGCAGCCCAGGTATTCCCCATCACCTTTGCATTATGTGTCCAAAGTATTTAAACTCTGGTTTAATCATATCTCCATATGGTTCACCTAGTGCTGAATGATTTGGTTTTCTAGTGGTCCACAACATTCTCAGCAATTTTCTCCAGCACTGTAATTCAAAAGCATCAATTCTTTTTCTTCATTTACAAGAAAAACTGTATGCTATAGCTATAAATAAAATGACAAAGCTCACTTAAAGTTGTGCATACTAAAATAGAAAACAGAGAGAGGCATCACCTTTGGAATCCATAATTTACTCATTCTTCCCTCTTTGCTTCATAATTTACTCATTCTTCCCTCTTTGCTTCAGATGGCATTATGTAAATGCTCAGCCACACCTGCTATTGCAGCAATTTCCTAATTTCAATAATGTAACTTCAAGCAAGCATGGTATATATTATATACTCCTCAGCCTTGCAAAATCTGGTTATACTGCATAATGTTAACTTCCACTGGGATCCTTTCTTGGGATTACAAATATGAATCTCTTTCCAAAGCAACTTTAGAGGTATTTGGGCCCATATTTAAATCACTCCTGCAATAAGTGAACATTTATCAGAAAGTTCTATATTCTCTGTCTGACTATTAAAAACAGTAGTTTGCCAAGCTTTCATTAGTAATCAGAATCAAAATCAGAAAACAGCTGGAAAAGACATTGGAGGTCTTCTAGTCCAACCCCCTGCTCAAGCAGGAGACCCTATACCAGTGATGGCGAACCTTTTTTTCCTCGGGTGCCGAAAGTGCATGTGCGTGTGCTATCGCACATGCGTGAGTGCCAACACCCATAATTCACTGCCTGGGAAGGGCAAAAACGGCCTCCCCCGCCCCCCAGAGGCCCTCTGGAGGCCGGAAATGGCCCATTTCCCAACTTCTGGTGGGCCCGGTAGGCCCATTTTTCGCCCTCCCTAGGCTCCAGAGGCTTCCCTGGAGCATGGGGAGGGCAAAAACGCCCTCCCCTGTCCCCCCGGAGGCCCTCCAGAAGCCGAAAACGCCCTCCCAGAGCCTCCGTGCAAGCCAAAAATCAGCTGGCCGGCACGCACATGCGCACTGGAGCTGAGCTAGGCAATGGCTCGCGTGCTGGCAGATATGGCTCCGCGTGCCACCTGTGGCACGCGTGCCATAGGTTCGCCATCACTGCCCTATACCATTTCAGACAAGTGGCTATCCAGTCTCTTCTTGAAAACCTCCAGTGATGAAACACCCACAACTTCTGAAGGCAAAGCTGTTCCACTGGTTCATTGTCCTCACTGTTAGGAAGTTTCTCCTTAATTCCAGTTTGCTTCTCTCTTTGATTAGTTTCCATCCATTGTTTCTTGTCTTGCATTCTGGAGCTATGGAAAATAAGGTGACTCTCACTTTTTTGCGGCAGCCTCTCAAGTATAGCAATACTGCTATCATGTCACCCCGGTCCTTCTTTTCTCTAGACTAGCCATGTCCATTTCCTGCAACTGTTCTTCATACATTTTAGTCTCCAGGCCTTTAATCATCCTAATTGCTCTTCTCTGCACGTTTTCTAAAGTCTCAACATCTTTTTTGTAATGCGGTGACCAAAACTGGATGCAGTATTCCAGGTTATACTAAGATTTTATAAAATGGTACTAATACTTCACATTATTTTGTTTCTATGCCTCTGTTTATGCAACCAAGGATTATGTTAGCTTTTTTTGGCGGTGGCTGCACACTGCTGGCTCATATTTAAATGATCATATTGGCTCATACTTAAGTCATTTCTACAAACATTGATAGCAATGGCTACCAATGATAAAGCGGGTGGAAAATAGCATTTAACACCTCTGACACTATGCATCCTATGTATCTATGATTTTTTTCAAACTTTCTCCCTTTGATTCCACCTGTTGTTCAATCAATGTAAAGACTGAAAATTCACAATCACTGAAAAGATTGACATATACAGAGTTTTAAATTGTGTACAATATTAATCAACCTTGGTATAACAAACTCTTTAAGAGCATTTAAAATGGCTAAACATACATTGGCCATGAAAATATCTCACCCAAATAATGCAGATTACAAAGTGTAACTTTCTCAATTAGCTTACTTGTCAAACCCTTAATCAAAATATTTCAACATGTATAAGTCACATTTTTTCAGACTTCTATTGTACTATTTGTGGATATACAGCAGTAGTGGGTTCTAAAACCCTTTACTAATGGTTTGCGCGCACGCTCTTGCGCACGTGCAACTTCTGCACATGCACATAAGCTTCTGCGCATGCACAGAAGTGTCCCAGGTGGGTGGGCGGAGCCTCCCACCGCCGGCACTACCAGTTCTTAGAACCAGACCGAACTGGGAGCAACCCACCACTGATATACAGTGTGTTGATTTCCTAGACATGTTTAGTTCCTCTAAGTAGGCATTCTGTTCATTATGTGTTTTTTTAAATTCTCTCATTAGCTTCAAATGAAAAAAAAATCATCTTTTAAGTGTCATACTGGTAGTTGTTAGAATTTTATAATGCAGTTCTCAATCCCCAAAACATACCATCAATGCATATAAAGTATATTTTAGGATGAAATATATTCAGACACGCATATTTCAAGGAAAAATATTTGCTATAGCTCTATCCTGATTTGCCTACAGCTGAACTCCATTGAACTCAGTGAATCTTATTTCTGAGCAGAACTTTATTTATCATCTGTCTATCTGATTTATAAAGCTGTATTTTAAGCTGTGTGGCTTACAATAATAAAAATAGTATAAAATCAAAAGAGAAATATAAATATATATGTGTGGATTACAAGAGAAAAGCACCTAGTCAGTATAAGTGAAAGCAAAATATTTCGAAGGAAAAAAACCAAGAAAGTCCCTTTGGAAAGGCACCTTTGGGACACTATCCTGTACAATCATCATACAAATAATGTAGCACTTAATCTTTCAGAAGCAAGAAGAAAACTCACTCCAAGGTTTATTTTAAAAGACTCAAGTGCCATCACAAACAGAGAGAGTAGGTTAACAGAAAATTTCACAATGACATTTCCATGGTTGAGAACTATTTCAGAACATTCAGATGTTAAAGACTGTGCTAGATGACCATAAGACACAGAAACATGGGATTAAATTCTCTAGACATAGGCATGTGTATAGTTAGGTAGATGATGTAGATGTAGATGATAATTTCTTTGCTTCTTTGTCCAAGCGAACTCTTGTCAGTTCCCATGTTCTGAGGAGATGAAGCACTTTTTCTTTTATGCCAAGAGAGCAGAGTTTTTATATACATCTAATATACTATGAGGGAAGAAAAAAAACTGGTGGAGGGGCAGATAGTGGGGAAGAATGGCAATGTAAGCGTGCTTTCAGAAATTAGCTGTGATGTTGGAGAGCATAGTTCTTATCTGAGACAACAAAATTCAAAATAGAACTTCAGTATCAATGTTTGTGTATTTGTATGTCTGAGTGTGTACATATGACATTTATTTGCTCTTTCTTTTGCTCAAGTTTCTTTAAACACACACACACACACACACACACACACACCACATCTATTGTGCTGATGGTTGGCTGGCTGGCTACAGCATATCTGGAAAATTTGACTCCATGTCATTCATTAAACTATGGATTTTACTAGATCATATTTGGCTGTTCCAAATGTACTTTCTTTTGTTAATTTGGAAGGAGAACAATTTTAGAATAAAATAAAGGAGCAAATCTAAAAAGGAAACTATTTGAGGTACAACTGAAATATAATGTATATACAATAGAAAGCTACAAAAGTGGCTTTTTGTATCGTTTTGACCTTTTCTGTGGGATCAAAAATCTTCATTTCAGGGAAACACTGTGTGTGAGGGACCCTTTGTCTAGCGTCATTGTTTGGGATTATTAACTGTCTGAGAGGGTCAGATATCTATATTTTACCTTTCTGTCAAATATTTACATGTCATCCTAGAGACCTCACCAAGGAGTTGTTGTGATTGCTTGCCAAGAAGTATCAAGGCTCAACATAATTGTTAGTGTTTGAAGGTTTTCCTGTTTATTTCTGCAAATATTCGTTATAAACACCGTCATTTCTGTGTAAACTTTACAGCATATAATATTTTCAAAGACGATAGTCCAGTAAAGCCCTAGCATCACTGAGGAGTATATTTTCAGCCAAGCCTTTGTGGTTAGTAATGCCATGTGTGAAAAATCAAGCAACTGCCTTACCATGAAGCATCTTAACTAACTAATTAAGAACTAACCATAAAAAAGTAGCCTAGTAGAGGCCTAGTATGAGGACACACTAAACAAAACAAATACAAACCATGACAACTTAAAAAAAAACTTCAGAAGAAATTAAGCAACGGAAAGAAAGAGTGAAATATATATATATCATATAAATGCCAAACATGTACAGTATCATAAAATGTAAGCCACCATTCTGGGGACAAGATTTTGAGTGATGTTCAAAAAAATTTTCATTAAAGCATCCATTTGTTTTGTCATCTGAGAACTATTTAGTCACATTACTTTCCCTATGGAATTTTTTTTCCAGATGCCAATTGACACAGTCAGAAAATTCATTCCAACTCAAGATAAATCCCTAATTCCTCTGCCAGGAATTTCTCTTCCTAAAGAAAATTATTGGTCTAGAGGGGGCTCTTCCTTCCTTCTAGAAATGTAGCTCCTTCTAAGAAACCCATGTAAAATTAAATACTTCATTAAAGTGACAATCTGCTGAGCCCTCCTCTAGTGTCTTGGTTGCTGTAAAGCTAACCTAATGGGCACTGTAAACTTTTGGGACACGAGGGTAGATGAATCATTCAGATGGATAATTTAGAGGGAGGGCTAAAATCATGGCTCATTAAAATCAGTGGGGATTTTGCTATCAGCTGCAATAAAAAGAGGCTAGCACACATAGAGAGATTGAAATGCCTCTTGCCAAGGTATTTACTTGTTAGATGAAAACTGGCTTGCTGCAATTTGAATTTTTCTCATCCAAAACTTTTGTTGGTTCTGGGGTTTGCCTTCATTTCTTATGGAATCTTCAAGTATCCACTTCTGTTCTGAAGAGTGGTACTGATCAGGGGTGGGTTCTAACTTACCTCGCTGCCGGTTCGCTTCCTCGCGCACCGCATGGGCGCGTGCATATGCACAGTGCCGAAAAAAATTCTTTAAAAAAAGCTGAAAACAAGATAGTGATGCATGTGCAGTGCTGGAAACTTAGCTTCTGCGCATGCGCAGAAGAAAAAAAAACATGGAAAAAAATCCAAAAAAAAAGATCCAAAAAAATTCCAAAAAAAATTCCAAAAAAATTCCCAGATAAAGATGGCGGGGTCCACGGACCGGCACAAACAGAACCGGTGCCGTGATGTCATTGCGATGTCAACAGCAGCTTGTTACCGGTTCGGACAAACTGGTCTGAACCAGGAGGAACCCACCTCTGGTACTGATGCTATCCAGGCTGGTGTAGCTTCTCTGCTTTTGTTTGAAAAGTGTCAACATATTGCACTCTTATTGTTGTGAGGACATTTTCACCAACATAATTCTTTCTTTATTTAATCATGCTGGGGAACCAAACAGTTGATATCTGTGAGCAATAGAAGATGGAATAATAGTTGGAAGGCACCTCCCTTGCTCAAGCAGGAGACCCTATACCATTTCAAACAAATTGTTGTCCAGTGTTTTTTTGAAAGCCTCCAGTGGTGGAGCACCCACAACTTCTGAAGGCAAGCTGTTGCATTGGTTGATTGCTCTCACTGTTAGGAAATTTCTCATTAGTTCTAGGTTGCGTCTCTAGGGATGACCATTGGTCACATTATATACATGCATTCTGACATATACATTATGTATAGAGCCACCATTTGAAACCTTCATTGAGGGAGCTAGTGAGAATATAGCCAGCACACTTGTTAGCACTCAAGCATTGTTTGATTGACTAGCACTGATGGTGTTACTTAGTTTGGGTAATCTACAAGAAAACCAAACTAAGAGAGGACCAAGGATCTACCAATCAAGCACTGTATTCACGCAGACATCATTCATGAGGGATATTCTTTTGAGTATATTCTCTAGCACCACTATATTCCCTTTTAATCCCATCCTGGTTACCATAGCAGACTGCTCTGTTAATGTGTTTTACTTAATTTTTTTTTAAAAAAAAATAGTGGACCAAATAAAATTCAAAAAGAAAATGAACTTTAGCTGGCTTATAGTCAGAAGCCTGAATTAATTTTGGAACTGTGAATCATGCAACGTCAATAATCAAGAGCAAAATACCTATCAGGACCACAATGCAAGCACCCTGGTAGATTCCAAAGCAGAAATAAAAAGGAAATTGGAATCTGAGGCCCGCCCAAGAAACCAGAATAACAAGCAAAATCTTAGGCATAATAATACTCAGGAAGATTCAGGTGGACACCAAACTTTTTATATATCACCCAGACTACGGCAATCAAGTGGCTAGCAGGGATATGTGCAGGAAGTCCTGCCCTGGGACTTCTTTTTGAAGAAGGCTACTAGCAGCAAGAATAGAAATAACAAGGAAAAGAATAGCAATAGCTCCACACAGCAAGAAGATAGTGGTAGCAAAAATGGGGAAGGAATCTCCTTTGGTGCCAATCCTCTGGTGCTGTTGTGGCCTGCCAGCGGCCTGCGCAGCTGGCACCCGAGTCGAACAGTGAGGAGGCTGGTGAGGACTCGGTGCCAGAGGCAGGAGTGCAGCCAGGCCTTCGGAACCCCCAGCACCTCTTGGCAGTGATGAGGAAGGAGGGGCTTCTCCTCTTCTGAATGCAAGAGCACGCAGGGCTGCCAAGAGGCAGGAATGGTTACCCTGGAGGAGGTTTCCTTGGGAGTAAGTTTTGGGGCTAATTGGCCACTCCCCTAGTCTACTTAAGGACATCAGAGGCAGCTGACAAGCTGCAGGAAACAATAGTTCAGACTCGAGTCTCTGTTGTGCATTGACTGGTGAATTCCTGCTTCAGATTTCTTATCAAGAAAGACTCCTGGGCATTTTGCCAAGCCTTCGGACATTACGTGAGATAACCAGAACTAATTGTCTTGTTTTGAACTAAGACTGACTGAACTTATGCCAGCTGCTAATGAATACTAATTAGCAGCTGACTTTCTGCAAGCAAGGTTTGCTTCTGTTGATTTATGTAAATGTAAATCTGTTTTGCCACTGCTAAGCCATTCATTAGCAGTGGTTCATTAATTAAACTAAGTTTGTTCAAATGGTGTGTCTTTGTTACATTCATAACTGGGGACAGAACAGGTGCCATGGAGTGATCACTTTGTAACTTTGGAGAACATCTACAGGTCTTCTGCTGCCAGCCACTGGCACCAAATGAGGCATTCCTTGTCCTTCTCTTCTCCTTCCATTTCCAGCATAGGCAGAATTGCTACTCTGCTTTGAGACCAAGGCAGAGTAAGGGTGTAAAGTCAGTCCTTTATAGCTAGTATAGTTTTTTGTGGCCTCCTGCTCTACTAGATAGCAGCCCGCCTGTGCAGAAGAGCAGTAACTAGGAATAAGTTCCAAAGAATTTTGGAAGAGAGAATACTGCTTTAGTCATTTTTGTTTGGTAATTAGAAGGGGAGCAGAATTTTTTGTTTGTTTCCATTTCTTAATTGTAAATCTGTATTGATTCACAGTTCCGACAGGTTTTTCCTTTATTGGATTTAGTGTGGAGAAGTTTGTTTCTGAAGAAGCCAAACCTCGGTGGAAATGGTGTTCTATACGGCTTAAAGAGAAAATGTAAAGGAGTTTAGAAGAGCTCAGCAAGATTCTAGCAAAACCCAATTCCCAAATTCAGAACCAGATTCTCCCCAAAGATAAAGATTATGTATACATGCCACTTAACAACTAGCTGAGGAGAATTTTTTTTCTTTCCTTCTGCTGCACAAAGACAGAAAGTTTTGTTGCTGTTTGAAGGAGTGGTTAAGCTGTCCTCAGCAAGCATTCCTATGACATTTTATTTATGACATTTCTATTCCATCTTTCCTATAGGATCCCAAGGCAAGTAACACTTTTGTTCTTCCTGCCCGTTTTTGACCCATTCTTTTTTTTTACTTTAAAAAAAAATTAATCCTGAGAGGTAGGCTAGATTGAGAATTGATGCCTGTTCTATAGATGGTCTTTGAACTTCATAGTCAAATGGAGATTTGAGACTGAGAGTCCCAGTCCTATTTCTGCATCTAAGGATCATATTTGCTTTAACCCTGGAAAATAATGACTAAGCTATTGGGGGGGGGAACTATGGGTCAAATCAGTCAGTGAAGTACTAATTTGGCAGACAGGTGTAACAGTCTGCAAAAGTTGTGAATTCGCCAATCCTTGTGGAATTCTATTGGCTCCTTTCCTCCTGTTGTTTACCAGCTGTAACAGGAACATTCATAGTTGAAAATCTTGATCAAAAATTTCACAGTTATTTTGTTTTCCCCATATATATACTAAGCAGCATGAAAATTGGATGAAAAATGTCTACTTTCTCTCTATTTAGAGCAAGGGTGTCAAACTGGTGGCCTGCAGGCTGGATGCATCACATGCAGGCCGCACCCACCCCAGCTCCGCAAATGGGAAAACATCACGAAACATCACATGACGGCAACGTGACGCGGAGAGTTTTACACCCATGATTTAGAGGGTCTCGTCCAGTATTTATTTTCCCTTTATAACATATTTCCAAAATGTTATAAGGAGAAATCCTATCAAACTATTAAAAAATCAGAGAATATTTAATAATGAGAAAATCCTCATAACGTTTCATCTGGAAATGATGGGAACCGTATACCCAGTCCTCTGCAATGAACAGGTAGAGGGAATCCAACTAGCTTTCCTTAAATAATTATTGTAAGTGACTTCCTGCAGGATGTCCTTTTTATCAAAAATGATAAATATTCAAAATTGTACCCAGCGGCCTACTTTCCTCTTTTCATATAATCACTTCAATAATAAAATTGCATATGCCTTCTGCCATCCCACAACACCGATACCAAGAACTAGTTACGAAAGAAGAAAAGAAAAGAAAAGAAAAGAAAAGAAAAGAAAAGAGTGAACAACAGCTACAATTGGCACATTTAGGAGCATATTTGACATTAAAAAAAAGCAAGGAAAACAAAGTACAAAAGCAAAAAATATGCATCAACGGTCTGTCAATTCTTTTTTTTCTTTTTTTTTTGCTAGATGTGATATTATTATCTAGGCACATCAGGAGGAAGTAAAATGACCTTGCTGACCACAGTCTTACAAACGCCTTGGGAACAGCAAAGGAAAACGGTGAATCAAAAGGTAGCTTCGTGGTGCATCCCTCCCCACCTCAGGCCATCTTATTGACAGGAATGACAATGGTCCCCGGATACACCATTATCTATGACCAGCAAGCAGAGATCAAATGCTATAGAGCTCTTTCTGTCAGAATAGAAAATGCTCCTGAAAATATACAGGGCTTGTTACATTTTGTTCATCTAGAGTTTGTCAAAAGGCAGGGTCAGACTGAGCATGCACTGCCCTGGAGGGGAATTAAAAAGGAAGGAAGGAAAGAAAGAAAGAAAGAAAGGCAAGGGAAGGGAAGACAAGAGACACTTGATTTTTCTCTGCTTGTTTATCCTGCAATGGTGACTTTGACTCGATGGGTGACCAAACTATTTTGGAAATCAAAGAGGTCCAGGGCGTGCAAGTGTGTATAAGTACACACACACACACACACACACACACACACACACACACACACGAATATATTCAGTAGGATTGCACTTTTAAAGTAAGCAAGATGTGTAAATTCCATATTTAGATATTTTCTGGCAAAACAAAACAAAAAAAATACTCAAAAGGAAAAAAAATATTTCGACTGCACAGAGTCTTGCTGCTACAAAGTACTGTATATTCTATCAAACGGCAGATACAGCAATTTAAACATTTGGTCTCTTTGAGCTCTTGTAGTGTTTGTGGTTAATTGGGGGAGAGGGGCCATTAGCCTTAAGATAAATAGCAACAATGGAAGATTTTATGTTTTTTAGCATTTTATTTATACGCTATCCAGGATCCCACTGTGGGGGAGATGGCAGGTTTATAAATTTGACCAATAAATCAATTAATTAATATCCAAACATACTTTTTTAAAAAAATGACATTGCAACTTTTCCAAATCAGTCCCAAAAGAAATGTTGGTTAAATGAAACCTATATCAGGAAATGCAGGTTAATGAAAAATATTTTACTGTGTGCCATATGCTTTGTTGCATACCACCCAGAGTCACTGAATTAAGTAAATAGCAATAACAATAGCACTTAGATGTATATACCGCTTCACAGTGCTTTACAGCCCTCTCTAAATGGTTTACAGAGTCAGCCTATTGCCCCCAACAGTCTGGGGCAGTCCTCATTTTATCCACCTCGGAAGGATGGAAGTTTGAGTCAACCTTGAGCCAGTCAGAATTGAACTCCTGGCAGTGGGCACAGTTTGCCTGCAGGACAGCATTCTAACCACTGCACCACCACAGCTCATAGTAATAAATAATAAATAAATAAATACATTTTTAATAATGGAAACAAGATTGAAAAAAATCTGATGAAAAATTATATATCCCTTCTCACCCTTATCTTCCTCAATCTTGAGTCCTCTAAATACATAATATTTAGAAATATTATATATTTCACTATTCATTTTTAAAAGGGATATTATAAGGGATGTTTTCCATATGGAATTCTTGAGCATTATTGATGTTTGTCCATCGTATTCGAAGAGGACATTGACATCTATCATAGACCTGAGTCGCCTGTGTGCAGGTCCGCAGCTACAGCTCCCAGCGCATCCACACCTGCTACTTTGTCACTCACCCATCACCACAGGACTTTTCACGGGAATTGGGGGGGAAGTCAAGACTTGCACATGAATTGGATTAAAGTGAGGGAGAGGTGTGCATAGTCAGCCTCACTCTCTCTTCCCAGATTCCATCTTGCTCCAAATAGCAGGACAAGAGTCGAGACAGTTGGAGATGGGCTGGGTGCAGTGGTTGACCAGGGTGTGTCTTGCCGTGCTCTTAGCATACAACATCGCTTGCAGAGACCGCCTTCCTGACTGTTGTCCTATTTTAGTAGATTTCATCCACTCAGTCCGCCGGAATCTGTCTTCACATGCTCGGAATAGACAAGTCCCTATCTCACCGAAGGTCAATGACCCAATGGCTACTCTCAACCTGGTTTGGCCAGCCTGTTGAAGCTGTTGCCCGGGGTGTGGCCACTGCACATGCTACAGCTGCTAGCAGCCACAGGTGAGAGCTGAGTGACAGGTGGGGACCAAAGGTGAACGAGCTGCCCTAAAAGCTGCCATAAAATGAGCTGCCATAAAAGGACACGACATGCCCCATACACCAGAGGTGCTACCCCTCCCTGAGCACCCCATACACCCATTGAGCATTATTATAGCTTAACATGATCACACACAAATGCATACCCAAAAGTTTACAGTTGCTGGTGTACATAGTGAAGTTCTAGAATTGCTCTCCCTTAATTTGATGGAGATTTACAGATTTCAGGTACTATCAGGCTTACCTAGATCTGATATGTAGAACCAGTTGGAACTGATTTTTGTTCAAATGCAATGTCAGAACAGAACTTTTTACTACAACGTCCAGAGAAACAGTATGTTAAAAGCATAATTACTGGCTGTTTGTAACACAGCAAACATGACATACCACTGTCATGTAGCATTACCTGAGTAAATCAGGTTGTCTGTTAAATGTGCAGATGCTTAACAGAGCTTAACTTATCCAGCTATGGTTAACCTAAAATGCTTACAGCTTTAAGTTATTTGGTGGATGACAGAAGGACTTTTGTTTCACTGTGGCAGATCAAGGCATTCGTCTCTAGGCTTTATCTCATTAACCAAGTATCTAAAGAAAAGCAGATTAGCAAAAGCCACTGATTCTCCTGACTCTTATGGTATTTCAGTGGCATGGAAATGCCGCTTCATCATCTTTTTAGACATTGGTTTCAGAGTGTAATTTTTTTTAAAAAAATATTGCTCAGTCTTAGATGATTCTGGAGACAACCAGGAAGAAACTTTTCTCGATCTCAGATACAGAAATATTTTTGATGTGTGTATTCAGAATAGCCCTCCTGGAACAGATGGACAGACAGACAGACAGTTAGACAGACCAGGTAGACAGTGAGACAGGTATTTTTATTTTTATTTATTTGAATGGATTTCTATGCCGCTCAACTCCCAGAGGACTCCCAGGTAGACAGTGAGACACCCAGGTGGGTGGGTGAGTGGATAGATAGATGATAGATAGATAGATAGATAGATAGATAGATAGATAGATAGATAGATAGATAGATAGATAGATAGATAGATAGATAGATAGATAGATAGATAGATAGATAGATACCGTATTTTTCGGAGTATAAGATGCACCTTTTTCCTCCCTAAAAGTGGCTGAAAATTTGGGTGCGTCTTATACTTCAAATGTAGCTTTTTTTTCCAGCCCTAACTAGGTGCTAACAGATCTTCCCAGCTCTTACCTTGCAGGCTTTTTCATTGTTACTCTCTCCAAAGAATGTTTTTCCAGCCTTAAGTCTTTGCAGAATTTTTTTTCATTGCTCTACTTGCTCCGAATAAGTTTTTTTCTAGCCCTAACCAGGTGCTAACTATCTTCCCAGCTCTTACTGGCTTGCAGGCTCTTTCATTGTTATTCTCTCAGAAGAAGGTTTTTTTAAAGTCCTAACCAGGGGATAAAATAATGTGCTGAAGCTGCTCCGAATAAGATTTTTTTAGCCCTAACCAGGTGCTAACGATCTTCCCAGCTCTTACTGACTTGCATGCTCTTTCATTGTTACTCTCTCAGAAGAAGATTTTTTTAAGTCCTAACCAGGGGATAAAATAATGTGCTGAAGCTGACCAGACTAAGGATGCTAGCCAGATGAATACCTGGTAGGCAGATTGTTTTCCCCTATTTTCCTCCCCAAAAACTAAGGTGCGTCTTATACTCCGGTGTGTCTTATACTCCGAAAAATACGGTAGGTAGGTAGGCAGACAAGCAGGCAGGCAGGCAGGCATATTGTTGTTAAGAGATTGTTATCAAACAAATCCAACATTATAGCTTGGGAAAGAATCAGCTTTGAAGCATTATAACAGATCTGGATCGTGACAAAGGTGGACACCGCACGCAGAGTTTTATCCAAAGGTTTTCAGAAAACTTTGAAAGGTGGGCCTTGTTGCACTTTTAAGGGGTTGGCATTTAAGTGTAGCAAGGCATTTAAGATATGCCTTGCTTAATCCCCAAAGACACAAGACATAGGACTTACATAAAGATGAAGGCCAGACAAGGAATAATGGGTGGAAATTGATCAAGGAGAGATTCAACCTAGAAATAAGGAGGAACTTTCTGACAGTGAGAACTATCAACCAATGGAACAGCTTGCCTTCAGACGTTGTGGGAGCTTCATCACTTGAGACTTTCAAGAAGAGATTGGATTGCCATTTGTCAGAAATGGTGTAGGGCCTCCTGCTTGAGCAGGGGGGTTGGACTAGATGACCTACAAGGTCCCTTCCAACTCTGTTAATCTGTTAATCTGTTAATCTGTTAAATCTTTAAAGATCTTGTTATATATGTCTGACTCAATAAGGATGAACTTGGTGTACTGTACTGCTTGCAGATGGTCAATACGCTGTTTATCTGGATATTATCTACATCTCAGGGAACAAGAGGATGAGGATCGGGAGTATTGCTGCTTTCACTGTTTGTGTTTGCCAGCTTTTAGATTTTAGAGATTAGTCAATTGTTCTATAAGGATCTGAAGATATGAAAGCAGTTTTAGAAGATTCACTAAAAAGAGATGTTTTACCATACATATGATTCTGAGGGGGAAACACATTAATTTTCCTATTATGACAACAATAAAGGTAGCCTTTGTTTAGCAACTTCCTCATTTAGCAAACTTTCACACTTATGAAGGTGATGAAAAATAATTTTATGATCAGACCTTTGCATTTAAGACCTTTACAGGTCTGTAAAACAAAGGAAAACTGAAATAAGATCATAAGCAGAGTCACAGTTTCACTTGACAACTGCTTTGCTTTGTGGCAATCCCAACTGTAGTCAGTAAAAGACCACAGTTGTGAGTATCACCTGTACTCACAATGAATGTTGCAGAAAATGTCTTATTTTTTTTTCTTTTTATGGATTTGTAAACCTTTAATTTGGGGATTAAAACTACCCCTTAATTTGGGGTAGAGTTGGGGCAACTGAATGGAGCTGAGCATTTACTGGCCAGATGCCCTTCCTGACACTTATGTGGAGTTCGCAATAGATATTTTCTCTTTACCCTGAGAGAGAAATATCTGCTGCTGCCTAGGATTGAACTCTCAACCTTACGAGTAGTAGGATAGCGTCTTCACCACTAGGCCACCACACCACTCAGGTAGCCTACTTAATTATTTTTACAAATTGGGAATTTATATAGATTTTCCTTAGCCAATTCACTCATTATTTTGTCCAAATCAAAGTCTCTGCAATCTTTAATAACTCTACTTTTTTTGCTTTTCGTCTAGCCTAGATGGAGAGGGGGAGCTAAATGTAGAATTCTATTTTGTTGTGTTGTCTTATTTATGTAATGATATAATTCTGAGTTGTTCCCTTTGAGGCTACTGTGGGAAAGTTCTCTTCACTCTCATTATGTTAGGACTGAAAGTTACTGGAGTCAGAGTTCATTTATACTTGAGAATGTTGGCCAGACAATGGCCTCAGGGTTACAAAGTGTATTATGGCAGAACAGAAACACAATTTTTATGGCTTCTCTTCTCTAATTCATTTAATTAGATACTTTCCTCATTCTTTTGTGTTTGTCCTTTCACATTTTGAAAGTTACCCTCCATAAAATAATCTTTATTTCCCCAAAGAAACTGAAAAACATTTCTTGAAGGCGTGTATTGTTCTCCTTCACTGCGTCATTTCCAGCTTCCCATGAAATGTTTTGTCATTTGGGAATATCCTTCCCAAGATTTATAAAGACTTTGTTTTGCTAATGATTTACATACAATCATCGTCTGCAAAGATATGACCATAGTTCAACAAGAATAAGAGACAAAACATAATATAAAATTGGCTTGATACTTTAGCTGAATTATATCCTTTCTTTTCTTTCTATATTTGTTTTTTTTTTCCCAAAAAGTTTTATTAGTACAAAATTACATAGATAATAGCTAAACATTAAATAGAAAGTACAAACATTTTTTTTAATTTTTCTCCCCCCTAACCCACCCCTTTCCCTCCCCCCCTCCCCCCCCCGGACTTCCCAGAGAGAGTACAGGGCATAATATCAATAAAATAAATTTAAATTAAATTAAAAAATTTTGACTTCCACCTTATTTTTTTAAAACTTCAACTCCAAATTGTACACTAATAAAAATTCCTTCCTCCTCCTTTCAATCATCTACCCTTCACAACATTTCTTCACTGTTAACTAAGAATTAAATGATTATTACATAAATGATGACTAAGTATTAAATACAAAAACCTTAAACTTCATCATAAAATCAATCAGTATATAAATAACATACTATTACTATATATCAGATTATAAGCACTAATTACAAACTTTAAATAACCTTCCTCCCAAAAAAAAAAATGTTAAATCTAATTGTAATATTTTATAACTGGATAGATAACAATTCCAAATCTTTCTCACAATTAAATAAAACTTAAATTGATATTACACAAAAAATAACTAAATAATAATACAAAAACCTTAAACTTCATCATAAATTCTACCACTCTATTAGTAACATAATGTTACTATGTATTAAATTATTAGGTTCAAAAAAGTTCTAAATCTTTAAAAAGAATTAATAATACTTTGAATAAGCCCCCCAAAAAAAACAAAAGAAAAAAAAAGAATGCAAGAAGTAAAGAAAAGAAAAAAAAATTAAGGAAAGAAGGGAAAAAGAAAAGTACAGTCATAATGGCAACCATCTGTCCAATAAACTTCAACACTGCATCTTGTTGTATCTTGATGATGGTTGCATCTTTTTGTAACTTGATAATTTTGTAGTTGTCAGCTCGCCTCCCATCTGACCCCGATCTTCCATCTCCTTTTCCACACTGTAGACATCTGTCTGGCTCTGCCAATCATTTAAATTTTGTAAATCTGTTTCGATTTGAAGAGGAAGGGATGGCTTTCCCTCCTCCTCCTCTTTTGTTTTCATACATCTTTCCTCTGGAATCTTAGATATATCAGCCTTTAAGACGTTGACATAAAATTCAGTAGCTTTCTTTGTTGTATTAAGCCGATATCTTTTTCCCAGAAATTTCACTGCAACTCCTGTTGGTGCTTCCCATTTGTAATGTAAATTTAACCTTTTAAATTCATCAATCAGAAAGGTATAATCTTTTCTGGCTTTGAGCATTTTAGAGGGAATTTCTTTCCATATCATCAGTTCCTGGCCATTCACCTGCAGGTTATTCTTAAACGTCGCCTGTATAATCCTATTCCGTAAGGCTCTTGTAGTAAAGTATATTACAATATCCCTTGGTAGGTGTTTTTGTTTTGCATACCAGGAGTTGATTCTATATATTTTATCAATTTGCCTGGCTAGTTCTTCTTTAGACAGTCCAGACACCTGCTCCAAAGCTTCCACCATCCTTCCTTTCAAATCTTCATATAATCCTTCTTTCAACCCCCTGACCCTTATGGCAAATTCCATGGATCTGAATTGCGTCATTAACACCTCTGTTTCAAAATTTGCAATGTCATTTTGTATTTTATCTATGTATTCTACTGAAGTTGTCAAAACTTGTTTGTTTTCTTCAATGCGGTTTGCCAAAACTTCAATATTTGTTGCTAGACCTTTACATACCTCCAACACATCATTTCTAATTTGTTGGTCAATATTCTTTAAAGCAGCCTGCATTTTATTATCTATTTCACTAATTTTTTGGTTAAATTCAACAATAAGTTCATCTTTCATAATCTTTAAGGTACTTATTAAATTTTCAGGTGTTAAAGACTTTGGGGGTGTTAACTCAGTGGTAAGTTGCATTTTAGAAATATAACCAGATGAATAATCCATTCTTTTATTCAAAACCATCTTTCCAGATTTTGAAGCCATTTTAGTATTTCCAGTGGTGAACAAAGAAAAAGCCAAGCCTCTAGTTAAAGTTCTTTTAAATTTCTTTTAAAATTCTTTCAAATTCCAAAGCCAGATAGAATTTTATTTTTAAAAAATTGTCAGTTATTATTTAATCCAAAATCGGGAGACAGAGAGAGTAAAGCCAACTTTCAAAATCAAAAATTTCCATAAGAAAAAAAGCTGCTAGGGAAACGAAAGTTACTTTCACTTCTCCTCCCACTTTCTCCGATCGCCATGTTGTAGCCTAATAACTGTTACTTAGTTTCTTCCGAAGTGAAAATCAGCAGTGGAGTTGAAAGAAAAAAAAAATCTGTACTTGCCCTTTAAAATCCTGTCTCTCTCTGTCTGCTTGTTTAAACAATTAAGTAGTTGTAATCCCATTCACGAAGCAGCGGGTGGTCACAGCATCTTGCTCCGCAAAAGCGGAGGTTTCCAAGTCCCCGGAGCAAGAGACAGGCTGACTGGGGAGCCCTCACCTTTCGCGCCCCTGGCTGACACTTGGGGCACTAGGGGGGGCTCTACCCAACCTGTCCGGCTCTCATCTCTCCCCTTTGCCCGGGGCAGAGACTTTCAAGCCGCCAGACAGCTGTTCTGGCGGCTTTAACGGGGAAAAGGAAAGGCGCTCAACGAGGAGCGTCCGCGATGCAGCGATCCGGAACCGGAAGTCTCTTTCTATATTTGTTGTTCACAAGCACTACAAATGGTTAATTTGAGAGCAGATTGGTGCCTTTAGGATTCTGAAATAATATGAGCTATTTACACATTTTTAGAGAAATGGTGGCAATTATACCTAATACCAGTATTTCAAAGTTATGCATCACTATAAGAATGTTTAAGTGCAGTTTAATACTGTAACATGGACATTTGTATTAAGTTTAACCCACTCTATTAACAGGTTTAAAACTGGTCTTTTCATTTTTAAAACCTGAAATTAGAGGGACACTGTATATCCAATGAGATCTTTCTTTGTGGTTAAATAACTGCTAACAACCAAAATATCCTTTGCTTGCAAACTATTAGAGCTTTCTGAATTATAGTCCAAGTCTAATATTATTGAAGGTTTGACAGATGACTGATGTTAAAGTATATACTTAGCATGATTTTAAATGCTATAAAGGGGAAGACTCTTCCTTAATGGGCAACAATACTGTAAGACAGGTAAGAATTATAAGAATAATTGGTAGGAAAAAGGAAATGTTAATGTTTATAGCCAGCTCCAAAATAATTTAAATAACTGAATAACCCAATATATTTTTTAAAAGGTTCTAAACATTTAGAAATGGATCAACAGGATTCCACGTTGTTTAGCCTTTGCAATCTAGTATTTACTATATTGTAGGTGGGTGGATTGCATGCAACTATATTTAAACACAGGACGAGCCCAGAAATTAAATTAACAATATAACATAAATCAACATTATACCCCCTCCCATTCTATTAAGACGCCAATTGCTAGAATTCTCAACTAAGCTCTTTTTGGGAGATGTAGCCCCACACATTTAGAGAACATCTGATTAGGGAAGGCTTACGTTGTAGGTATCTGAGATGAAGCAGTTGTCTGTCTCCAATGTTCCTATAGAAAAATATATTTTATTATCAATTCTGTGCTTCACCTACTATTATAAAGATTTAAAGCTTTAGAGCAGATACAGAGTACTCAGCAGCTATTGTAAAGACACCTAATCAAGTTCTCCTATTAGCTAACTTTTATTTCAGCAAGGAGAATGCCTTGACTATTATAAATGTACCACAAGAATGTTGTTGATGGAACATATTTTTTTTAAAAAATCTTGTGGTGCATATCTTAATAAAATATTATGTATCCAGTATGACCGAGACAGATTGTGATTATCTATCTGTGAGGAAACAGGCTGCTTTTGAAAATTATTTGGAGTCTTTGACTATTGTACCTGTCAGATTCTTTTAATTAAAAATGTATTGATGCATAACTAAATTGAGCACTGTTTGAACCAGACACATTTTAGTCCTATCATCATAATAAGCATGTAGTCCACTAAAGGAAGACTATCAGGTTACAATGGAAAGACATGCTGGGGTGGGGTGGAGGAAAACTCATTTTTTAATCAGATCAACCATATGAAAAATGTGATAGACCCAATCAAAACAAGTCAATATGGCTTCCATAGATGCAAATGTATCTCTTAATTGATTCTGAATTCTCCTTAGTGATTTTTGAAATGGATCTATGATTGTTATGTGAGAAAATCAGCACATAGTATTGTAATCAACTACCGTATTTTTCGGAGTATAAGACGCACTGGAGTATAAGACGCACCTTAGTTTTTGGGGAGGAAAATAGGGGGGGAAATCTGCCTACCAGGTATTCATCTGGCTAGCGTCCTTAGTCTGGTCAGCTTCAGCACATTATTTTATTCCCTGGTTAGGACTTAAAAAAACCTTCTTCAGAGAGAGTAACAATGAAAGAGCCTGCAAGCCAGTAAGAGCTGGGAAGATAGATAGCACCTGGTTAGGGCTAGAAAAAAACTTATTGGGAGCAAGTAGAGCAATGAAAAAAACCCTGCAAAGACTTAGGGCTGGAAAAACATTCTTTGGAGAGAGTAACAATGAAAAAGCCTGCAAGGTAAGAGCTGGGAAGATCTGTTAGCACCTAGTTAGGGCTGGAAAAAAAAGCTACATTCGAAGTATAAGACGCACCCAAATTTTCAGCCACTTTTAGGGAGGAAAAAGGTGCGTCTTATACTCCGAAAAATACGGTAATCAATTCACAAGTTTAGCTCACCCAATATATCTTTAGCTGTTTAAACCACAGACTCAGCAAGAAACCAAGTCTGGTTCTCTGGTAATCAGGTGTATATTTGTGCAAAAAAGATTAATCATTCTTTAGGTTGTCAGATTTGTGAACAAAAGAAAAAGTGAATTTAGTTAAAAGCCAGTTGAGAAGAATTAGTCTTTAACATGGATTTTATCTATGTTCTACAGGCTCCATGTATGGTAGAAAATGTTGGGTTGGGGAAACTAATCTCTTTATATTACAACAAATAACACACTTTGCAATAGTGGCGAATATCTGTAGCTCGGGTGTAGGATGAGGGTGAAGGTTCATTCTCCGAACTTGTGGATTGGTTTCCAAACGTTTCATTACCAGACTAGGTAACATCTTCAGCAGAGTTTAGGGGATGTCAGTGTTCTTCTGTTTATAAGTGCTTCAGTGTAGGTGTGTCAAGTGAGGGTCTTGCAACCAATTCTATGTGGGACAAACATCACATCAATGAAAAAACAGGATCCACGAACGTTGTTTGGCAGTCAAACACCATGATCCTAAATCCTTAATCTCTACCCACACTGACACCAAACAGCACCAGTTTGGTTGGAGCAACACAAAAATAATTGGCCACCCTACCATTAAACATACCAGTGGCGGTTAAGTACTGTATGGGGAAACATAGGAACTAATTTTTAACCATTTAAAAATATATATTATTTGCTGTTATCTATAAAAAATTGTGACCTTTATCCTCCTTCTTTGGGACAGAATGGCCTTTTCTGAAGGAAGCCTTCTGTTCTCTCTCTGTAATTATCAATGTATTCATCTGTGGAACAGTGCTTTTTTCACAGCTGGAATGTAGCTAAATCTGTTATACCTGTATCTATTTTGCTATATTTTGCTTCCTTTTTTAAATCAATACAAAAACCTCTTTCAGGATAATATATTTTTGCTCACCTTTTGAGAGGTGATGCCTTGACTAGAACGAAACCACAACTGTCAAAGTTTCAAGATTAAAATGAATATGAAAATTATGTTGAAAATATTTCAGTATTCAGGCAAACACATAGATATTAGACCTTGCATATGTACATACACAAAGAGTACTTGCTACCTTTGTGTATTTCATAATATCACCTTTAATGCATTAACCCATTTCTGATGTGCAGAATGGATGTGCAAATAGCCTAAAAATAAATGATTCACTTTTAGTGTTAAATTTAACACATAATTTAGAAAGCCATTAAAAGATACATTAGTTTTAAAAAATTAGGCTTGAAAACTATATCTTTCATTGTGTCACTTACAATAACTCATTATGTCCAGAGTTTACTGTAAGGCACTGCTCACTAAACAAATTAACTGAACCCAAGACAAATAAGGCAAAATTACTTTTTTTGTTTTACAATCTGTATTTAATCTTAAAAGGAGAATAATCATATGCACAAAAACAGTATTTTAGGGTTAAGGCACTTAAATATATTAGGCTTTTAAAATGGACAATGACAAAGTGCTGATGATATTGTACATGAGCTATTACAATACACAAGTATACACATTAGTGTGATTATGGAGATAAACGTTTTGCTATTAATAAACCTTAAATATTGCTGACTTGTCCTATTGTCATTAAATGTTGCAAATGGTAAAATGAAGGGTACTGGTAGAATCTGCTGGGTTTTGCAAGATTGAGGATGCTGATTGAGATGCAAGATTGAGGATAAATAAACTGTTTTAATTTGTACTACTTTTACTACCCTGTTTCCCCCAAAATAAGACATGCCCTGATAATAAGCCCAATCGGATTTTTGAGTGCATGGCAATAAGGTCAAGGGCTTATTTCAGGGTTCAAAAATATATAAGTCAGGGTCTTATTTTCGGAGAAACATGGTAGTAGGCAGATCAGAACTTAATTTGCCTTTAGCATTCCACACTTTTCTGAATATTGCAATACAATGTTTCTTCAAACCTTCTTTACAGAAATGCATGTGTTAGGGAAATGTATATGTTAGATTACATACCAAAATATTATTTATTTATAAAATTTATATAGATACCCAGCTTGTCTTGTTATTCTAAATGACTTACAATAAAAATATAAAAACCCAAAAATACTATATATAAACAAGAGGGAAGGAGATAATGTGTTACTACAAAGTTTTTCCTCTAATGTTTTTATTTATGTCTTATACAGTATATGTTTAGTACAGAGGTGGGTTCCTCCCGGTTCGGACTGGTTCGCCCGAACCAGTAGTGACCCACTGGTGACATCACGATGATATCACGATGACATCACAGAATCGGTTCGGTCGGTGCCAGTCCGTGGGTGCTGCCATCTTTTTTTTGCTTTTTTTTGCATTTTTTAAAATTATTTTTCTTCTGCGTATGCACAGAAGCCAAGTTTCCAGCACTGCACATACGTCGCCATCTTGTTTTTTTTCCAGAACTGCGCATGTGCGTGTGTGCAAAGCATGTGCGCGCCCATGAGGCATAAGTGGATAGTTGTGTTCCTATCAAACAGGCAACAAGTAGTCAAACTTTATCAAACCCTGCACCTGCTAACAGTGGTGTCCCCCAAGGAAGTGTTTTAGGACCCACACTCTTTATACTTTACATGAACGACCTTTGTGATCATATTATAAGCAACTATGTTCTCTTCGCTGATGATGTAAAACTATTCAACACTACCAACAATGCTGCTACTTTACAAAAAGACCTTGATTATCTGTCAGAATAGTCAAACAATTGGCAACTCCAAATCTCAACCAACAAATGCTCTGTCTTACGCATTGGCAAATAATAATAATAATCAGAACACAAAATTCAAGCTGGGTGGATATGACCTCGTAGACGACCCTCACTCTATCAAGGACCTTGGAGTACTCATCTAAAATGATCTAAGTGCCAGAGCTCATTGTAACAGCATTGCCCAAAAGGCATTAAAAGTTGTTAACCTAATCTTGCATAGCTTCTCTGGTAATATTGAACTACAAACTAGGGCATACAAAACTTTTGCTAGACCAATTCTTGAATACAGCTCATCTGTCTCGAACCCGCACTGCATATAGGACATTAATACAATTGAACGAGTCCAGAAATATTTCACAAGAAGAGTCCTCCACTCCTGCTTGCAACAGAATACTTTATGCCACCAGACTTGAAATTTTGGGATTAGTCAGCTTAGAACTTCACCGTCTTTGGTCCGACTTAAGTGTAGTACATAAAATTATCTGCTACAATGTCCTACCTGTCGATGACTACTTCAACTTCAACCACAACAATACAAGAGCATATAATAGATACAAACTTATGGTAAACCGCGCCAAACTTGATTGCAGAAAATACGACTTCAGTAACAGAGTTGTTAATGCCTGGAATGCACTACCTGACTCTGTGGTTTCTTCCCCAAACCCCCAAAACTTTACCCTTAGACTGTCTACTGTTGACCTCACCCCATTCCTAAGAGGTCTTTAAGTGACCAGCATGCTTACCATCCCTGTTTTATTCGTATCCATTTCATGTATTCATAATTATGTTTATACTTATATCTGTTATCTAATACATGCCTGACGAAATAAATAAATACAAAAAAAATACAACATTGACTTGAAGTAGTGATGGAGAAAGGAGGAGAGCCATTTTGAAACAGTGACCCCCAATTTCCACTTCCGAAACAAGCCCAGAATGATAGAAAGACCTAAGAGATCAAGAATGGCTAGGACAAATGCATTATCTATGTCCCAAGACCACCAGAGGTCATCCATAAGGGCAATTAAATTTTAGATGAGTCACACTTTATTACAGGACAACTTTGCCTTAAGCAACAACAGCTGGAGGCTGAGGCCATTGAAGCTCCAAAGACCAAGCATTATAGTTTATAGTTTACTTTATTGTCATTGCACCTTGTACAATGAAATTAAATGCCATATTCAGTGTACATTATGCATTAAAAAATAAAACAAAAACACACATCCTTCACATTCTATACAATTGCATTGAAACCCCCCAATACTGCATTAATATTACACTATACAGTAGAAGTCAATATAGTTACTGCTCTGGGATAGAAGCTGTTTTTCAGCCTATTTGTCCTTGTTGTTATTCTCCTGTACCGTCTGCCATATGGTAATAGTTCAAAAAAAAAGGGTGCCCAGGATGAGATGGATCTTTAAGAATGTTTTGAACTTTCTTAAGCCAGCGGGAGCTATAAAGCTCTTCCAAAGAGGGGAGAGGGCAACCAATGATCCTCTGGGCAATGATGTTAGCCCTCTGAAATGCTGTCCTATCTGCAACTGTGCAATTAGCAAACCATACACAGGTGCAGTAAGTTAAGATACTCTCTATGGTGCAGTGGTAGAAGGTCACCAGCAATTTTTCATTCAGTTGTTGTTTCCTGATGCTGAGGACAGAGGGCTGATACATAGCAACAGTAGCAAGCACCAATGCTATCTTCACCAAGAGTGGCTTTGCCTTTATCCTGCTGAAATCTCCTCTAACCAAGACCACTGTGATGTTATGGCCTGTCCTTTCTGCCTCTTCCCCAGAATATCATCTTCTAAATGCTTCCATCCCTTCCATTTTCTAAGTTGAAGGACTCATCTTACCAACAGTAGCACACTTCTTTTAATAACCAGCCAGTGTAGAGTATCAGTGTGCTTTGTGCAGATTCAGCACGGGAAGTCTGACTAGGAAAAAAAAACTGTAAATGGCCTTGGGGAAAGAGAGGAAGAGATGTTGCCTAGGAAATGAGAAGAGAGGCAGGAGTGACCCATGACTTAGCAGTCAGAGAAAGAAATTTAGGAAAGGCCCCACCCTATTTGTTAAAAATAGTGGTGGGATGCTTGTGCCTTTAGACTTTTCATGTAACCTTACAATAATAACTAGTTCATCTAATCCTGTTTCCTATCTGGTTTTATTGGGAGTGTTGACAGACTGACTGGCCTTTTCATAACCCCCTTATTCATATACAATCTTACCATTCTTTGTCCCCATACCATTCCACATTAAGTCAGGTGGCCAACCGGGAGGAAAATGTATTCACCATCTCAACAGGCAGCGCAGAAACCAGGAACACACTTATGTCACCCCTGTTTCCCACCTTGGGAGGAGCAGCAATTTGCCCCATCCCTACACACACAAGCCTTCCACCAAAACTAGAAGATCGACAGTCTGGCCCAATTTCCCTTCTGTCTTCCAGGTGCAGAGAGGTGGGGGGAATCTTGGAACCAACACGTATAAGTCAAAGTTCAGTTCTTCCACAGTTCCTGTACACTGGCTGAGTAGTGCACAGTGGGCTATATGACAACCAAAGGACAAAATATGTTTTCACTCACACAGGACCACCATGCTATACCAACACAGAGTCACTGGGAATTGGGTGACATATGACTGTAATATGTCACAATTGCATTGCCCAAGTGACAGATCCAGAGCAGACGACTTACCACCAGGCTCCCTCTTTTTTAGCTGAAAGAGCCCCAGCTCCACAGCCATACCATTACCTCCTCACCTGCTAAGCTAAAAGTCCAACATTGCCAATACTCAACAAGTATTTATGTAAGATCTCCATGTATATAATTGTGGATGTTCAGAAATATCATTTATGATAATAAATGCAATATTTTTAAAATAAAATTTATCAATCTGATAGTAAAAATGTCAAGATTCCCGATTCCGTTCATGCAGAGTAGAAAAAGACCTAAGTTACAATGGTTCCTCTTTCCTAATAAATACCATGCATCTTTGAGAAGGAACTAAACTGAACATTCAATTGCTGTTGTTCAGTCATAAGTCAACTCTTCATGACTCTATGGACCATAGCATGCCAGACCTTCATTGTCTCCTGGAATTTGCCCAAATTCATGTTCATTGCATCGCTGACACTACCTAATCAGAACATTCAGCATAAGGCTTCGTTCCAACTTCACCATATTTTCAATGCTGATAAAAGCAGTTTACATCTATACAAGTCTATCCCTACAACAATTGATAGAAAAGAGGTGAAAGAAACAATGTGAGGACTATCCCAGAAAAAATATGTCATCATTTTTGCCATTGTCTATCCACTGAAGGATGAAGGCCTCTTCCCTCATGTTTCCAACCTATACGGTCCTGAGCTTTCCTTTGCCAATTGGGCCCACAAAATGTCTATCAAGGAAAATGTCTATCAAGTTCTATATTGGTTTTTAAGAAAAATAATTTCAATTGTCTTTAAAATAATTGAAATAAAACACAATGAAGAAAACTCTAGATGTCTACTAGACATCTAGTAGATATCTTTGGAAATCTTCTCTATTGCTTGTGTCTTAATCTTGATTTTGTTGAGGCAGGTTCCCGTGGAGAAACAGTAACAGATTTTTTTTAATATATCTGGTTTACGGTTTCTTATGAGAAATGCATCACTTTTATCCTCATCCTTTTTTTTTTTTTGCTTTCTGTCTTTCTTGCACCCAACAAGTTTACTAGTTAAGCAGCCCATAGGAGGCCTTTCTTTTCTCATTCATGCTTTAAATGACATACCAGTAGAATATTATATATACATACACACACACACACACACACATGTGTATATGTGTATATATATATATATATACACACACACACACACACACACACATATATATGTGTGTGTGTGTGTGTGTGTGTGTGTATGTGTATGTGTATGTGTATGTGTATGTATATATGTTTTTGGTTATTCGGGTTTTCTCCCGCGTGAAAACCTGAATAACCAAAAACCTATATACAAACACCCGCGAAAACCTCAGAAAACAAACACACACACACACACACACACACACACACACACACATATATATACACATATACATACACACACACACATATATATACATATACACACATATATATATACATATACATGTACATGTATATGTACATATATACACATATACACACACACATATACACACACATATATACATATACATATACATATACATATACATATACATATACATATACATATACATATACATATACATATACATATACATATACATATACATATACATACATGATTTATTATTCCTGCTCTTTTCACTCCAGTCCGACAAGAATAAATAAATAAAATTAAGAAACTGCAGACACTTTGATTCTGTCTCATTATTCTATTTATTTAATTTCAAAATCAAATTAAACCTTGCCACAAATTTCAAATCTTGATTTTCAAATAGAAAATCTTGGCTATCCTGCAGATTCCTACTATATTCACAATCATATAATCTACTATTCACTCTGTCCATTACAGTTACTAGCCAAACACTGATGATCACATTTAGCAGAATGAATTAGCGAATAGAATTTCACTATAGGAATATGGATAGCATTCTCTGAAGCTCTGGGCAATAGAGATAGCAACAGGCTCTCTAAGTTACTGTAGGCATTTACTGCTAGCCATTTCTCAGTTACTAATATCTTTCCATATTAAGAATTCTTTCTTGTCATTATTATTTAAAACAATGGTTACCCTCTTTTTATTTAGAAAAGGCAATTGAGTAGATAGTAGTTACTCTGCAACTCCAGAATAGGAGAATATAGACCCTTTTTAATATGCTGCTAGTCTGAAGTTATGTATAACGTTATCTACACTTCATCTGCATTTCAAATCAGATGCAAAATTACTCTGAAACTACACTGCACAAAATATCTTAATGATAAGATTTCCAAGTCTGTATGTAGATTTAAGCTGAATCTTCCTAAAAATAGATTAAATCTTGCTATTATTTATTTAGTTTCCTATCAAAGCTAAAGCAAAATCTTTTGTTTTGCTATTCTGCTGTTTCACAGTTTCAAAAGACATATTCTCTTGCCTCTGATAAGGTTGGCCAAGGTTGCTACAACTTTGTCATCAAAGGAAGAACTCCTGGAAACCTTTAGTGCCCCCTGCAGACCAATCAGGTTCTTTATGCAGCACTCCCCCCAATAATTTTCACTTTCTAATGAACTTGGATCTTCTCCAGGTTTGATTTGGTGATGAGCCAGGGGAACTTGATTTGATGCCACATTTGGCTTGGGAGCAAAATCTCTTTTCATTTAGCCGAATGCCAAATTTCATTTGGTGCCAAGCTTGATTTGTTATCACAGACATTGTTGTCTTGTCACACTGATTGACTCTATCTCTTTGCCATTCTGATTATTTACATTTGCTCCCCTTTTCCAGTGATCACCTCATCCCATTCATCTTCTGCTTCATCAACTCCACCTGCCTCTTTCCACCACGATTCTTCCTTTCCCGTCCTTACAATTAATGCACTTTTAAAATATGGTATCCCACAGGAAAACACCTCTGTTTTCACCTATGGGGTAGGAAAGATTTGTTAAGCATCTTTCCTCCTGATATATCTCAAGAATAGCAACTATCACATCTATTGGAGTTCTTTATTTTATTTTTTTGTAAATGTGGTCTTCTTGATTGCAAAGTCCTTAGGATTCCATGAACCTAGCATAGTCCTAATTTATCCCAAAGCTTTTTAAAATGTTATTGTCCTCTTGTAAAACAAGTACTGAATCCTATAATAGATACATTTCAATGAATAGTACATCCTTTTATTTTGATCTCCAGCAGGAGTTGAATTTCCGGTATGAAAATGGCTATACTCCTCGTGTATCAAGACTGTATTTCTGCATCAAAAGATGGGAGTATCCTTCCATTCCATTCTTTTCACTCCTGATTTCCCTCTGATGATAGGTAAACTTTGTTACATTCTCTGGTTTCATAAACTCCACAATAAATCTTTATCTTTTTGGATCCTAGAACAGAACTAGCAAAGAGCACTGGTTAGTAGCATGACTTTATAATAACATACCTTAACACCTAGAGCACTATGATTAGAGAATTCTATTGAACCATTTGCTAAACTTAGAAACTGGACTTATAAAACTGTACTCTGTCTTCTTGATTCCATTTCTCTGTTTCCTAGAACTTTTTTCCGCTATGAATAGCCTTGGGGCAAATTGTCATATTCTAACAGATGCATGGACAATGTCTCTCTTGTTTGTCTGAATTGCATATCATTAACAAAGGGCCACGAAGACTCAAATTCCAATAGTGTCTGTTCATAGTAGTCCCAATTTGGATGGCATCTTCCAAATCTATTGAAGAAGCCTGATTAACTTCAAGCTTTAGGATTCTGTCAGATTTGACACATATTCCTATTAAACTCTCGTTCATTTATTTCATAGAGCATGAGTGAAAGGGAGAATGAAATAATGTGATGTTTAAATGACCATGTTATTACAAAATTTAAAAAAAGTATTTGGATCAAAAAAAGCAGTAGTAGATATTTATGGAAACTCTTTATAATGGTAATTCAATAAAACAATAAGAAGTCAGCACTTCCCTACATATAAAAAAGTATAATGTCATAATCATTTTGCCAGAATACAATATTCACTTATTAGGATATATCCTGAGCCTTAAAAAAATAAATAAGAGTATTTGAATTGCTTAATCTGATTGAGAGAATTATTACAAAATGCTAAATGAAAGGCTGCTATTATAATTACTTATGTTTGAGTATCAGATTCAAAACTACAGTTTGATAATAGAATAAATCAGTGGGCTACAGCCTACAAGTCCTGTCTCATGAACATTTTATTATTTTGTCTATTGCATAACCATCAGTCTTGTGCATGATAGCATTGTACACTTTACTGGAAAGTATACAAAGTAGAATTAATCTTTGAGATAATTTAGCTGACGCCTGTGCCAGTGCTGAATTGGAATTAAAAAGTATAGAAAGGGAGTCATATTTTTAGTTTTAGTTTTTCATATCTATCATCCCATTGGATTGATAACTTAATATATGTACTTCCTGCCTTTTCTCTGGGAGCAAAAGGTGATGTAAATTGGACTTTCCACTAAATAATATTATGTACATGCATACATTAAGTGTTAGGAATCAATAGTTAACCCCTCTTTTATTAATTAGATTTATAAGCTGCCCCTTTCCCATGTATAATATTCAATTTGAACTTATTTTCTTCATATCACTCTATGTATATGTTCCTATAGCATATGTAATACAGTGGTGTACTAGACTAAATTGGTACTCCAAGTTTATTCAGATGCTATAACTAAATCTCATTTGAAAATTTAAATCTCTTTCATTTCCAGTGTACCTGATTGGAAATTGGTATAAATGTATTTTAGTATTGTCCCAAAGGTGCTTTTTCAAGAGGCAACTGGACTTTCTGGTTTTTCTTTGAAAATGTTTTGCTTCTCATCCAAGAACCTTGTTCAGCTTTTTGGATGAGAAGCGAAACATCTTCAAAGAAAAACCAGAAAGTCCAGCTGCCTCTTGAAAAAGCACTTTTGGGACAACCATGACCTGGAAGATTGAGAATCTCCATAGACATTTATTTCAGTATTGTATTATTTTTCAAGTGTTATTGAAAAATTGGATGAATGGGAATGGGAATTCCGTACATGCAAACACATGCAAAAATACAGACAAATACCGTATTTTTCGGAGTATAAGACGCACCTTTTTCCTCCCTAAAAGTGGCTGAAAATTTGGGTGCGTCTTATACTTCGAATGTAGCTTTTTTTTCCCAGCCCTAACTAGGTTCTAACAGATCTTCCCAGCTCTTACCTTGCATTGTTACTCTCTCCAAAGAATGCTTTTCCAGCCCTAAGTCTTTGCAGAATTTTTTTTCATTGCTCTACTTGCTCCGAATAAGTTTTTTTTCTAGCCCTAACCAGGTGCTAACGATCTTCCCAGCTCTTACTGGCTTGCAGGTTCTTTCATTGTTATTCTCTCAGAAGAAGGTTTTTTTTAAGTCCTAACCAGGTGATAAAATAATGTGCTGAAGCTGCTCTGAATAAGTTTTTTTCTAGCCCTAACCAGGTGCTAATGATCTTCCCAGCTGTTACCGGCTTGCAGGCTCTTTCATTGTTATTCTCTCAGAAGAAGGTTTTTTTAAGTCCTAACCAGGGGATAAAATAGTGTGCTGAAGCTATAGCAATAGCAATAGCACTTTACTTATATACCGCTTCATAGTGCTTTACAGCCCTCTCTAAGCGGTTTACAGAGTTCAGCATATTGCCCCCAACAATCTGGGTCCTCATTTTACCGACCTCAGAAGGATGGAAGGCTGAGTCAACCTTGAGCCTAGTGAGATTTGAACAGCTGAACTGCTGAACTAGCAGTCAGCCTGCAGTAGCAGCATTTAACCACTGCACCACTTCAGCTCTAAAGAAGCTGCTCCGAATAAGTTTTTTCTAGCCCTAACCAGGTGCTAACTATCTTCCCAGCTCTTACCAGCTTGCAGGCTCTTTCATTATTACTCTCTCAGAAGAATGTTTTTCCAGCCCTAAGTCTTTGCAGGGTTTTTTCATTGCTCTACTTGCTCTGAATAAGTTTTTTTCTAGCCCTAACCAGGTGCTAACGATCTTCCCAGCTCTTACTGGTTTGCATGCTCTTTCATTGTTACTCTCTCAGAAGAAGGTTTTTTTAAGTCCTAACCAGGGGATAAAATAATGCGCTGAAGCTGACCAGACTAAGGATGCTAGCCAGATGAATACCTGGTAGGCAGATTGTTTTCCCCTATTTTCCTCCCCAAAAACTAAGGTGCGTCTTATACTCCGAAAAATACGGTATATGGAAGGATTATTCTGCTAAGGAGAGAGAGAGAAAGGTAAACAATTTTGATCTGCAGTTTTCTTTCATTGTTCACTGCTGTGATTGTCGTTACAATGTTTTGAACATTTCATAGATCTAGAGGTGTTGCAAGGCACACAGCTTGCAAAGCTTCAGGTAGCTTGATACAAAAGTTGAAAGATTTTATCAATGAAAACGTTTCTGTGTTCTGCTTAGACTCTACCAAAGAAACTAAAAGTCCATTAAATGCCTTAATGGAAAAGTTTTTTGAGAAAATACCCAGGGTTAATTGCCTCCAGATTCCAAACATGCCACCAAATCTTATTTTTTCTGTTTCTAACAAAACAAACAAACAAACAACAAACAAACAAACAAACAAACAAGTAACAAATTCAACCTTTAAATTAAGAAGAAGACATCTGAGTAGTGGCACACTTTTGCAAAATATTACTTCAGCAGCCTGCCTCTGAAATACTGTAAATAAGAACCCCCTCAAAATTGTTAACCGTGGTGAAAAGAGACAGCTATCAGTCACAGAACTGTACTGCTTCTTTCCTTAATAGTTCTGGCATCCTGGAATCCTTATATGGAGATGTTGGGAACAAATGTTCAAGTTCTTCAGAGCAGATCGCTCCTCATGTCTCTCCACATTCCAAATGCTTAATAAAGCTTTGCAATTTGGTCTGCTTCAGAACATCCTTCGAATATTTCAAAGCAGCCCAATTTAGTTCATAATTAGGAATTAGGCTTAACCCAGTGCAACAATACCATTATTATGTTTTTGTTTTTTAAAAAAAACTGATGAAAGAATTTAGTTCATTCAAAATAGCATGCAAAGGAATATTTGCAAGGAGAAAATGGATCAAAATGAAAATTATTCATAGATTACAGCATTTTTTTTTGTTTCTTTGTCCTCAAATGATGTGCTTCCCAGTTATTTATTTCTTTATTTATGTATTCATGTCAGTATTCCTGCCAAATATATTTTAGTTGACCAGGAGCTGAGAATGCAAAGAAAAGTCTTTTGGCTCATATTATTCACTATCACTGGCCCAGCAAAAAGAAGAGAAAAGGCTATTAATTTTTTTAGAAAGGAGCATTCTAGTCGTCTTGATGATGTACAGGCAAAATATGGGGCTTTAATAGAACTTGCAATAGTGCTGTGATTTATCAACAGAAATTATTAAGAGAAAGCAGACAAATTAGTAAAGAATTTCTCCACCAGGTTCCATGCATGATTTTTCCTTGCGGAATTCTCCAAAGAAAGTATGCCTTAGGTGAACCTACACTGTCATGCATGCACACCAAGGATTAATTCTTTTAGACATAGAGGATAAATAAAATTTCATATGGTAATATCTTTTTCCCCCCAAAATAAGACATCCCCTGATAATAAGCCCAATCGGGCTTTTGAATGCATGGCAATAAGTTCAAGCGCTTATTTCAGGGTTCAAAAAATATAAGACAGGGTCTTATTTTCAGGGAAACACGGTAAATGTGGAGTGCCTTTGACTCTTAAGTTACACGTTGCTTTTTCACTCAAGGCTATTCTAATGAATGAAAAAGGCTTAACAAAAAACAATAATGATCCAGCCAAAGTTAAGTGTTTTTTCAAAGCCTCAGTGATTTCAAACAGGGAGATTAAAGGATATATAAATGATTAGATCTCTCTCCTTGAAATCGGTGGGACTCTAAAAATATTTTAACATTGGCTGGCTTGAGCTTCAAACAATAAGCATATTATACACAAAATATAACATTCAGCATGTTACATCATGGACAAATTCCTTGTGTGTATAACCACATTTAGTCAAATAAAGTACCGTATTTTTCGGAGTATAAGACGCACCTTTTTACCCCCCAAAAGAGGGTGAAAACTTGGGTGCGTCTTATACACCGAATGTAGCCCCACCCACCCAGCCACCCCCACCCTTTGGCCTCTGTCTTCCAGCAATTTACCTGTTTGCAGCAAAGAGGGAAGAGCCTGTAAAGCCAAGCAAGTCATTAGCAGCTTCCCGACCTACAGCAGATTTGCCACGTGCTAAAATGAAAGTGAAACTAGCTGCAAAGAGGCAAATAGCTGGGAGAGACACACAGATTTTTATTTTCTGCTGAACTGGATGCAAGGGGGTAAGTGAATAACTATAAATGTCTGTAGAATGTTCAAATTATTAGACTTATTTTTTAAAGACTGCTTTATTATTGTTCTAGAGCCAGGGGTCTCCAACCTTGGCAACTTTAAGACTTGTGGACTTTAACTTCCAGAATTCCACAGCCAGCTTTGTTAGCTTTGCTGGCTGTGGAATTCTGGGATTTGAAGTCCACAAGTCTTACAGTTGCCAAGGTTGGAGACCCCTGTAAATCTAGACAACTTAACAAAATAAAGAAGTTTTTTAAAATAAAGCTTGCTCTGAAGAAGCCCAGTGCTATTGTATCTTCTTTAAATAATAGAGAATAATGTACTGTATACTTCCAGAAATTTTAATTAATTTTAACAGCTCTGTACAAGTATAGTCTGAAATGTAACAGTGTCCTGTTTAGTATTAGAGTTAAATCCTGACTTACCTTGGAGTAGATCTATTTAAATAATTGGGAGGAGTTAGTGTGACTACATTTAAGAAAACTTTCTGGCATAATGTACATTTCTCCAATTCTTTGCTATTTCTATGGGTCAGGCACACATGCACAGAAATACACAGCAAACAGTGTATATCATCTGTGCTGTTTCCTGTTTGCTGTTTGTCAAATTGCTTGGAGGCAGAGGCCTTTTTTCCTTGTTTTCCTCCCCCAAAACTAAGGTGTGTCTTATACTCTGGTGCGTCTTATACTCCGAAAAATATGGTGTTCTGTTCTGTTCTGTTCTGTTCTGTTCTGTTCTGTTCTGTTCTGCTCTACTCTACTCTACTCTACTCTACTTTACGTTTGTGCACATGGAAATTACAGTCCAAAGGATTATGGATGGAACTTGGAGCTACAGCAACAGACATATGTTCCAAACAACAACCAATAGCAATAGCAATAGCACTTTACTTATATACCGCTTCATAGTGCTTTACAGCCCTCTCTAAGCGGTTTACAGAGTTCAGCATATTGCCCCCAACAATCTGGGTCCTCATTTTACCGACCTCGGAAGGATGGAAGACTGAGTCAACCTTGAGCCTAGTGAGATTTGAACAGCTGAACTGCTGAACTAGCAGTCAGCCTGCAGTCGCAGCATTTAACCACTGCACCACTTCAGCTCAACCAAATAGGATCAACTCTTGGCTGCTGCAAGGATGTGTGCCATCTCTACCTACATTTGCTCCTGACTGATGGGAAAGTAAAATTAGTGGTCTTTTTTAACGCAAAAATCAAGAAAGCTTTCTCATTCTTCTGTTTTCCTAAGACATGATTGAGTGTCTTGTAGCCCTAACCACACATGCAGCCTCAGAGAACCTCATTTTTTTAAAAAAGGGAGGGGGCTTTGATAATATAGCATTTCATTTGATACTTCATCTAATGTATAAAAAGCTTCTAAATAGTACATGTTGATTATTAGCAAGAGAAAGTTAATCCATTTTCAATTAATCCATAGCTTTTAGTTGATCCAGAATTCTCTAAATCGATAATGAGTGTTACCCAGTGAAATGAGGTATCATTTTATGAAGAAAGGAAGCACAGGTTGTATTTATTTATTTATTTATTTATTTATTTATTTATTTATTTATTTATTTATTTATTTATTTATTTATTTATTTATTTATTTATTTATTTATTTATTTTAGTGTTCTTATATGCCGCCCTACTCCCTGGGGACTCTTGATCTGTCTCCTAGCCCATGAATCCTTCTGTGCCATCAAATTCTGCTTTATCATGAATTTAGTAAATGGATGGTGTATCCATCAAACCCAGTGCAACACATTCAATACGTGAGGGATAATTGTGTGAGGCAACCTTATAATGTCATAGATTGAATCACATCACACAGAGCTTATTGTAGCTGTATCATTTTTTATGAGCCCATACCTTGGAGGCAAAGGTGATTTTTATTAACACATGTTCTTTCCGACTTGACCATTGAGGAAGGGGGAAGGAGAAATGGCTGTGATTTACGTGGCAGAGGAAATGTCTTCGAGCACCTCAGCCAGTCTGGTGCTCCCACAGTGACAGATGAACAAATGCCCATGGGTGTTGACAGCATGGTATTTATGGTATTTCCTTCTGAGACAATTAACTAACATATGCCAAGACCACGGGGATTATCTTTGAGCTACACAGTATGTAACTTTATCTGAAGAGAAATATAATATTTTATAAGCTTGACAAACCATAAGAAAGATTAAATTGATTCAGTCATTTTAATAATGTGGTTGAGCATTTTTTTCCCTTTGAGTTTTCAAGATTTTTTGCTTTAGCCTGGATAAAACCCATTATGTTAGCATATATCAGCTTCTTCCTGAATTGTTTCATTCTATAACATACTGAGCATCTTAATCTATTGGAAGTTTCCAAGGACTTGACGAGAAATTTGAGCAGCCACAAAGTTTAAAGCCATTGGCTTCCATAATCAGAGGCTGTTTTAGATTGGCAGCTTTGACTATAGCTTAGAAATCAATTTTATTAAGGATATGTTCCAAACGCAGATACATCTTTTTGCATTGTACAACTATTTATAACAGGTGCTAACTCAGGGTTAATAATGTCAGTTGCTATTGTTCCAAAGAGTTTTGCTCGGGAATCACATTTTCCTTCTGTTCATTGATAATAAGCCTCATAACCATATAATCAAATAAAATAAACAATTATGAAGAATCCTCTTTCTCTTCTTCCTGGCTATAGAGGTGGAGTGGCAATAAATGAGCATGTAATAAAAATATAATGCATTTTTAATAAGGAATATGGGTTTACTTAGGTATTAAAAACAGGTATTTGTAAGGGGAGTGTTTGAACTGAAAAGGTACAAAAACATATAGTGCTATTATCAAATGTGTAAACTAATTAAAGGTGTCCTTTTGTATTTCACTCTGGTACTGAATACCCAAGATGCCCACATATAAGCAACTTTTATTAAATTACACATCAGTAATACAACCTAGCAATTCGAAAGCATGTAAAAAATGCAAGTAGAAAAATAGGGACCACTTTGGTGGGAAGGTAACAGCGCTCTGTGCGCCTTCGGCATTGAGTCATGCCAGTCACATGACCACAGAGACATTTTCGGACAGTGCTGACTCCTCGGCTTAGAAACGGAGATGAGCACTACCCCTAGAGCCGGAAACGACTAGCAGGCATGTGTGGGGGAACCTTTACCTTTACCTTAATACACATATGCACTGTCTTTTTTTTTCTTTTAATGACCCTGTAATCCCTTGCATCGGGGTGGAGTCAGGGCGACTAAACAGAGCTTGAGCATTTACTGGCCAGATGCCGTTCCTGATGTCTTTGCGGAGTTCACAGCAGACAATTACTCATTGCGCCCAGAGAGAGAAGTATTTGCCATTATCTAGCATCGAATTCACAGCCTCCTGATTGTGAGGTGAGAGCTTCACCTCTAGGCCCCTGCGCCACTCACACATATGTATTACCTATAGCATTAAAAATACTACACTAAAGTAGAGCCACAAGATATCTCTCAATATCCAGGAACTCATTAACTGTACTATAATTTCATTTGGAACACAGTAGTTTGGGGATGTCTATTTCTTGTTAAGATTTCTGTTCATCAGAAAATAATTCCACTACAGGTTCAGTGAAAATTAATGTTTCTGAAATGCTTGTAAAAGAAATATTGTAGGAGGAAAAAAGGGAAGAAATTTCTAAGTGCAGGATATTTCTAACTAGCATCTTCAGTAAAATAATCATTCACCTTAGAGAACAAAGCACAAATGTTCTATGAATTGTCTGAAGAGGCGCCTGAACACTCTGAATTATCATTGCTATATAACATAAGATAACGATGGGAAGCTCTAGAGAGGACATTAGGTGAAATTATGGATGAACTCTTTGGCAACTAATAGATCCTTAATGGCTTTCCAAAACAGCCTATAATCTCCTATGATGTTATCTCCAGAGAGTTTTCTTGATATATTATGTAATAATTATAGCTCTACAGTATAGATAATGTATTGAAGCAGACTGGCTGCTTTACCAGAAAATTTGGGGGAAATTATACAAGAAATTTAAACTATTCCCCCTCCTCTCTTGCTATTCCATCTATGTGTTTCATAGGCAGGAGGAAGGGGAGGAAGAAGGAAAGGAAAAGTAAAGGAAGGGAAGGGGAAGGGGAAGGGCAAACTCATTTTCAACAACTCTATTTGTTACATCTCTCCATATATTTCTATCCTTACAAACCATTTTTGCTTCCACTATGTTCATGCACCACTTCATGGATTGCTTTTTGTTCTTTAACAAGCTCTTACTTCTATATAGCAAAGTGGCCAGAACCATACTCTTGTACACAGCTATTTCAATGGTTATTGTAGTACATTCATATCACAGTAAGTGAGCTAATGAGGAGGAACTCAAGCCCAACAGAATGTTTAACAAATGTGAAACAAATAGTAACTTTTGCAAAAGGAAAAATGAATAATCGTTTTTCTTAATATTTCACTGCAGGTAAGATGCATTTTATATACTTCAAAACCTTGATATCTCTCCCAGTCAGGGCTACGTATTTAATCAGCAGTGACCATTTGCTGCCTCGTGAGCAAAGATGAAAACATAGCCTATAAGAGCTTAAATTTGTCAATGATACTGATTCATAACTAATAATTCATTTACAATATGTGCAAAAGAACAATAACAAAATGCCACAACAATAAGCAAGGTATGTACTAGAGCAATTCAGGAAGCCTTCAGTAAATATTTAATTTCTGAGGCTGTGATTCTGGGGGAAAGTGCACACATGCACACGGACACACACACACACACCTACACACACACACACACACACACACACACACACACACACACACACACACACACACACACACACACACACGTTATTGTAATTAGCATTTATGTTAGGCTTTAAAATAAAAGTCTATAGAGTGTTGAAATTTACAAGACATGGCAGAGTGATATCAATATGCATTTTACTGTTCAGGTTTCTATTTTTTTTTCTTCTAAGGAAAAAAAATCCTAATAGCTTCAAAAATACCCATTAAAGGCTAGTCTGTAATTTGTTGAAGTAAGGTGTTTTTTTTTTTTTTTGAAGGTATAATGGATGCTCCATGGAACAATTATTTTAGAAAGACAACTTCATCCCAGCTTGTCTCATGCCAGCAGAACTATTTAAGAGCCAAACATGCATAATTCACTATAGAAGAGCTGTCAGATCGTAGAATACCTTTAAATTATCAAAACTTCACAGTGCTAGTCAGATATAATTATAATGGAAATGTATCAGGGCAAACATCTTTCAAGAAATGATTTCCTAGGGAAAAATATTATGTCAAAGTGACTTTTGATTCCAAAGGGATATAGATTATCCAGTTTTATACCTGAATATTTTCTGTACATATGGAATACATGGTAAAAAAGCAGCAAGTACTGCTTTGTTACTGCGTTAATAAAATCCCATTGGAAATCATTGCCTTGAAGAGCTTGTCATAAACTCCCAGGATAGATAAAACAGTGTAGTGATGTATATATTACTTCTGTTATACAACAGGACAAGACAGCTTTCCATCAGCCTTTCAATTATATGATAAAACCAAACGTTCGAGCTTCAGAGGAGAAGGTGGAGAAAAACCATATTTTTATGGTTTTTCTCCACCTTCTCCTCTGAAGCTCGAACGTTTGGTTTGGTGATATTTTTATGTCCCTGTCTGAGATTGTTTCACATTAACAGTACATTCTCTTGACAAAAGTCCATGTCACAAGAATCACAAGAATCACAAATAAATAAATCTTTCAAAAACAACAACCCCACTTTACTACATTTTGATAGCAAATGCTCTAAAAATGTACCACAGAAGTTTACATGGTTCATTAATGTACTTAGCACTTCTCAAAGTTAACATGCAGTTACAGAGACTGATTCTATTATCAAAAATGGTTGGTGATATTGGTATTCATTATGACTTTTGGAATTGTATAGAAATGCTGTATATTCGTTGTTCAGTGTACCAGACTGGGTACATTGAATGCCAGGCTGGTATTTAGACCATCAACATTGTCACAGACGGATTCAGGTTTGGAAATTTAAATACTGTAAACCTTAACATTATTAAGAACAACTCCCAGAATTCCCCAGACATTTTTAAGAAGAACTCTTAAAAACATTGAGATAGACCAGTAGTGTAAATGTAAGGGAACTTTCTATATTTCTGTTGTATATTAAGAGTGTGTGTGTGTGTGTGTGTTTAAGTATATGTATACATATGCCTGTGTGTGTATGTGTGTTACTGTATATACATTATAACAATATAATACGTATATTACACACACACACACACACACACACACACACACACACACACACACACACATAACCATGCTGTAGGAATAACATACCAAGCATAAGTACATTTCACTTCAACGACTGATGGTCCTCGACTTGCAACCATTTGTTTAGTGATCGGTCATAGGTCATAGGTTGAGGACTATCTCAATGGGCTGTCTATTACACTACCACCATTACTAGAGTTACTCTTTGAGAAAACATACCACTGATACTTTCTGGGTTCATAACCAGACTGAGAGTTTAGAATATCAATTAAAAGAAGATTTCCCACTGTTTCCTCAATTCCAAGGTTGCTGATTCTTCTTATCAGAGACGACTGGAGCGCCGCTGGAGGGCCAAAAGGACCGAGTCTGACCGAACACTATTAAGAATTTACATCAGATCTTACTTAGTGGCGATAGGGGCGGCAAGACGATCTTATCTTTCTGCTCTTATTGCGTCCGCAGATTCTCGCCCAGCCGCCTTGTTTAGGGTGACTCGCTCCCTCCTTGCAAAAGGGGGGAGCGAGGAACACTTACAAGGCAGAGCTGAGGAATTCGCTGAGTTTCTGTCGGATAAAGTCGCTCAGATTCGGTCAAATTTGGACTCCGGCAGGGCAGAGTCCATAGAGTTGACAGGGGCGTGTCTTAGTCCACCATTATGGGAAGAGTTTGGGCCTGTTTCTCCCGAGGATGTGGACAGGGCTATGGGAGCGATGGGTACCTCCACCTGTTTATTGGACCCGTGCCCCTCCTGGCTGGTCTCGGCCAGCAGGGAGGTCGCACGCGGCTGGATCCAGGCGGTGATCACCGCTTCTTTGCGGGAGGGATCTGTACCGCAGTCATTAAAAGCTGCGGTGGTGCGACCCCTCCTGAAGAAGCCTTCCCTGGATCCAGCCGATTTGAAAAACTACCGTCCAGTCTCCAACTTACCTTTTCTAGGGAAAGTTGTGGAGAAGGTGGTGGTGACCCAGCTTCTGCAGCTCCTGGATGAAACAGATCATCTAGATCCTTACCAGTCGGGTTTCAGGCGCGGCTACAGTACAGAAACTGCCTTGGTCGCTCTGATGGATGATCTCTGGCGGGCCCGGGATGGGGGGAACTCCTCCATCCTGGTGCTACTTGACCTCTCAGCGGCTTTCGATACCATCGACCATGGTATCCTTCTGCATCGGCTCGGCGAGTTGGGAGTGGGAGGCACCGTTTTGCAGTGGTTCTCCTCTTATCTCGCCGATCGGATGCAGTCGGTGTTGGCAGGAGGACAGAGATCGTCCCCAAGGCCCCTATCATGTGGGGTGCCTCAGGGGTCGGTTCTCTCGCCCATCCTGTTTAACATCTACATGAAACCGTTGGGTGAGATCATCCGCAGGCATGGGGTGTGTTTCCATCAGTACGCTGACGACACCCAGCTGTACATCACCACCCTGTCTGACCTCAGGGAGGCAGTTGATGTAATGTGCCGATGCCTGGACGACGTTAAGATCTGGATGGGAGGGAACAGACTCAGACTTAATCCCGACAAGACCGAGTGGCTGTGGATAATGCCTCCTAAGGACCACGATAACTGTCCCTCCTTGGTCTTCGAGGGTGCGAAACTGACTCCCTCGGGCCAGGTCCGCAACTTGGGGGTCCTCCTAGATCCACAGCTAAAATTAGACTGTCACCTTTCTGCTGTGGCTAGGGGGGCCTTTGCACAGGTCTGCCTGGTGCACCAGTTGCGGCCATATTTGGAGAAGGAGGCTTTACTCACGGTCACTCATGCCCTTGTCACCTCGCGTTTGGACTACTGCAACGCGCTCTACATGGGGCTACCCTTGAAGAGTATCCGGAGACTTCAGCTGGTGCAAAATGCGGCTGCGCGTGCTGTGGTGGGTGTGCCAAGGTACACCCACGTGACACCGATACTCCGCCAGCTGCATTGGTTGCCCATCGGTCTCCGGGTCCAAATCAAGGTGTTGATCACCATCTTTAAAGCCCTTCATGGCTTAGGACCAGGATATCTCCGGGACCGCATTCTGCCGCATACTTCCCTCCGACCGGTTAGGGCCCACAGAGTTGGCCTCCTCCAGGTCCCGTTGGCCAAGCAATGCCGGCTGGTGGGCCCCAGGGGGAGGGCCTTCTCTGTGGCTGGCCCCGTGCTCTGGAGCCAGCTCCCTCCAGAGACCCGAACCATCCCCACTCTGCTGGCCTTCCGAAAGGCCATTAAGACATGGCTCTTCCTGCAGGTGGGGGGGACAGCTTAACTCATTCGAGCTTACCCCCCAAGTATGTATGTTGCTGAATGGATGTTGTTGTTTTTATATTGTTTTTAAATTTTGTATTGCTTTTAAATTTTTGTAATTTTGTTCATTCTTGTATTTCCCTTTGTTGTACGCCGCCCTGAGTCCTTCGGGAGTTGGGCGGCATATAAGAATAACAAAATAAATAAATAAATAAATAAATAAATAAATAAATAAATAAATAAATATCAGCTAGAAAAAGCTAACAAAAAGTATCACAGACTGTGCCTGCCAAATGATGGTGTAACTTCCATCTAAGACATCCATTGGCTGGATTTTTTTTTTCTTGGTAGAAAAGTGACCTGTTGAGAGAAGTCACTTTGCATCCTGTTAAAGTGCAGTTTTGCTTAAATGTTGGTAGGAACATCTTCTACCCCAAATGATGGCCAGCATCAGCATCTGACATAGTTAGGGAGATATTGAAGATCATACATGGACTCCAATTTGCCATTAAATGTAACAAAGAGAGAAAGGGCTAAGAGACATTTGAAAGAAGGAAGACAGATGGGTTCTTTAGGCTGGTATGCCCTCTGCATCCTATGCCCTAACCAGGAGGTTATTTCTAGCTTTCTATCCTGCAACTTCTTCGTTTTTCTTCTTCTGCCACAAATACTGCAAGAATACAGGTAAAACATCAATGGTTTGCTTATGCTCAGTTGTCAGAAAGATTTAAACTTTAGAATTTCAATTTTACAAATGAGAAAACTGATTTTGAATGGGATCTGTATACCAACGATGTGCATGTTGCTGCTAAGATGTATAAACTCTTATTGTAAATGTATATGGAAGATAAATAAGTTAAAGACTCTATGATTAAATGGGCAAAAGAAACCTGGGAGATAATATGATGCTTGATCAATGGGAGAATGTGTGGAGTAAAGGACTGAAATGTACATTGAATAATAACTTGAAAGAGAACTTTTATAAGATGATGTATCACTGGCATTTAACACTGCATAAATTGTCAAAGATGTATGTGTAAAAGTGTGCCAAATAGATGTTGAAAATATAATCAATCTGGAGGTACTTTTTTATCATCTATGATGGACATGTAAGACAGCTAAGAAATATTGGGATGAGATCTATACAGAGAATTCTTGGAATGAATGTACAATTAATACCAGAATATTTTTCTTTTGGTTTGATGGATAAACAACTTGGGAGAAAAAAAAACCTGGGACTTTGTTTATATATGATAAATATAACATATATATAGCAGTAAGTAGTAAGACTTTTGTATGCCCAGAGATGGAATGATTTACAGATTCCCATGACGGAAGAATGGATGGTGACATTAGTGGAGTTGGTGGAAATGGCAAAATAGATTATTTTGATTAAAGAAAGGACTTTAATTTTGTTTGTACTTGGAAACCACTTTTTGATTTTTTTTCTGTTTGAAACTAAAAGAAATGAAACTTGGGATTTGATTATTAGAACTTTTTGTGATTATAAAAATACGGTGTACTACTGTTAATTTTAGAATAAGGGGATATTTGTATCTGTACTGAAAAAAGTGGGAAGTTGCTCCTTTTCTAATTTTTAACATCCTTTTCCTTTCTTTGTACTCTTAACCTCATATCTTACCCTTTTCTTTTCCTTTTCCTTTAGACCGAAGGCTAAAATGATCATTCCAGTTCGTTACAATAGAAAATGTCTTCTCCAGCATAGATGCTGAATGAATTGTCTGTCATTTTTACATCACCTCTTTCTTTACCCATTGTCTCTTTCCTAAAACCTCCTGCACCATTAGCAAACCGATGAGAACTAGAATGTCTTGGTAAGAAATCATCAGTGGCCGTGTTTGGTATCTGCCACAGGATGTAGCATTGCATAACATAATACAAATTAAGTTGCTAAATTGGTTTCATATCATCTGATTTCCTGGCAGACCTTAGAGTGTTAAGTGTTTACTAAACAGAAAATTGGAATGCACAGAGCATACAAAACAACAATTTATTAACACATTGACAGTAGTAGCACAGCTTACTAATCGTGGCTCACCTATGATTTTCAGGATTAAATCAAATTCTTTTCCGGGTTCTGGGGATACAAGAAAGCTGGTTTGCTAGGGAAATTGTGCCATCATTACGTTATCTTTTTTTCCTCCCCTTGCTCCTTCTTCATTTAATGCTCCAAGATAATTGCTCAAATGGAGTTTTAAAATTAAGGCTATAAATACAAATTTGGGTTTTGCAGGACATCACATTACGGACTTTTAATGAGTCAACAAAAATGCAAGTTTCTGCTTTCTAGAACACCACATGTAGGCAATTTTCTAATAATGAATAATAAATATATTTTAATAGCTGTTCTGTTTCCTGTGCCACATATGTGATTTAAAGGCAGCATGGGGGCCTTTCCATCAGCCCACCAGTTGCTCTGGGGGTGGTGGTGTAGAGAGGTCCTCACAATGAGCTACTGGTTAAGAAAGCTCAAGATGTAAATGACTTGTTTTCCCTGAATAAGCAATTTCTTTATCCAATATGGTCTTTTTCTAAAGATGAACTGGTTGCAATTAGTGATTTTTGCATTATCTACTATATTTTCAATTGTGCAATTACAATTACCAGTGCTGTGACTAAAGCATTGTCTTGTAAATGGTTTTGCACTTTAGAGGATAGAATCTACCACTGGGGGAAAATACCAATCTTTGTTCCTGGCTTTTTGAATTCAATACTGGTTGATATCAGAGAATTATGGACCTGATCTACCTATTTTAAGTCTTATTGAATCCAGATTTTAAATGAAGTGAAATCAAATATCCAATGTAAGGCAATGGTTAATAGCTAGAAATCAGGATGTTGTGAGTAAGGTAGTCCTACCTTACATACAAAGCCAGCTGGGTGATTTTGGGGCAGTCGTTTTCTTAGATGAAGGGTGGGAGAACACCAAGAAAGTGCTAACTGAAGCGGACAAACATCGCTTGCTCCAGCCCCTTTTCTCAGTGGGGGATAAAGTTTTCTTGTCTACCAAATATATTCAACTACGAATGCCCAGTAAAAAGTTAGGGCCAAAAATATTAGGTCCATTCCCAATAGTTAAAGTTATCAACCCAGTCACAGTCCAACTGGCGTTGCCCAGACTATTTGGGAAAATCCATCCTGTATTTCATTGCAGTTTACTAAAACCAGTAGTTGGGTCAAATGTAAGACCACAAACCCAACCACCCCTCCCCCAGTAGTAATACAAGGGGAAACTCATTACGAAGTGAAGAAGATTTTAGACTCCAGAATGTATAGGGGTCAATTACAATATTTAGTACATTGGAAGGGCTACCCTTTGTCAGAAGCTACCTGGGTCAAAAGTTGGAATGTAACAGCTGAAAGGCTAGTTAAACAATTCCATGACAAATATCCTGATAAGCCAAAGGGTCCCACTGGGGAGAGGGGTGGTTAATGATGCTGTGTTAACCCCCCCCCCAATATCATTTCTCTCTCTCTCTCTCTCTCTCTCTCTCTCTCTCTCTCTCTCTCTCTCTCTCTCTCTCTCTCTCTCTCTCTCTCTCTCTCTCTCTCTCTCTCTCTCTCTCTCTCTCTCTCTCTCCTGTAGGACACGGTCTTTTCCTGAGGGGAGGCCACCTGTCAGGCCGAAGCCATTTTATTTGGATTCTTTGGCCTGCCACACTATATACTATTATATCATGCATTTTCTATTGTGGGAAAATGGGAGGGGGGATAGTATGAGGTTGTTAGCATGTAGCCATAACAAATTCCTTTCCAGAAAGTCAGGATCATCCTTTGTCTCTGCGCCCCTGCACCTGCATGGAAGGAGATGGGTGAATTCTGCCAGCCTGGCATTTGGTGATTGGAGAACATGATGAACTTGTGGGAGTGGGGGCAGGAGTTTGAACTTTCAACTGGGTGGTGAAACCCTAGGGACTTCAGATTCGGGTTTCACTCAGATGTACCAACATGGCTCTGAGAATAAATTGGGACTTTGAGGACTACTTTGGCTCGGACTCTGATTTACTTTTGGATGCTATTTGGAACCCTGACAGTTACCTTCCCACCAAAGTGGTATTTATTTATCAAGATTAAGTGATGCATGCTTTTAAACTGCTAGGTGGGCAGGAGCTGGGAAAAGTAACAGGAGCTCACTCTGTCACATAGTGCTCGAGTCTCGAACCTGCACTGTCACTTTTCCAGCTGACAATCTCAGTATCTTTAACCGCTTGTCTTTAACAATCTCAGACTTGTGCCCACCTGGAAATTGCAATTATGATAACATTTCACCTAAAATTGAATTTGCTAGTGCTTGTAAGTAAATTATTCAGAAGAGTCCATGTTTCTCTAAACAACAGAAAACACTATCTTCAAATGAATTGAAGAATTCTTTTTTAATGCTAACAATGATAGATCCCGTATTCTAGTCTTATCCTGGTTATTTGAAAAAGAAATTCCAGTAAAAGTAATCAATGGACAAATAGAGAACTAAAATACTACTGTCACTTCGTTAAAAGAGGAGGAGGAAGAGACAGAGAAGGACAGCTATCCAGCTTTGACTAAAATCCCATTTATCTACAGTAGTAGCAATAGCATTAGCAATAGCATTTAGACTTATATACTGCTTCACAGTGCTTTATAATTCTCTCTAAACAGTTTACAGAGTCAGCATATTGCCCCCAACAAACTGGGTCCTCATTTTACTGACCTCAGAAGGATGGAAGTCAACCATGAGCCTGGTGAGATTCGAACTGCCAAATTACAGTCAGCCGGCAGTCAGCAGAGGTAGCCTGCAGTACTGCACTCTAACCACTGCGCCACCACGGCTCTTAGAAAGATATTAAATAATGATGGCCATTTCTGAACTTTATCTATCCTAGGTTCTCAAAGTTATTGTAGACCTCATTAGCTATCCATCACTATTGCATAAATAACCAACATTTACATATGATTGTAGTAACTCAAAGGAATCCAAGGTGCTCACAAGTTGGATCAGTAGTCAAAAACCATCTAAGATCATTACCTTATTTCTTTTACAGTTTATTTGATTCCTTTATTATTTATATTAAATAACAAAATGAGAAATTATATGCCACATTTTCGTCTCGCTCAGGTGATTGTGACAAACAGTTAACAAAGGCTACAATCCAGTTCTCAACTTCTTGCCTTGAAATCCATGGTATTTAAATGTGCATAACTGAATATATAAGTATATCCACTCTTAACAGCTATTAGTACTTAAACATGAGGTGCTTGAATAAACACCATTAGTGTATGTATTTTCCAAGTGGGCACCAACGATTGCAGTATTTTCTTTTTTTTTCTTTTTTTCCACTTCAAAGTGTATTTATAATACAGTCTGAAAGTTTCTCAGCCCTGTTTCTTAGTCTAACACTCTAGAATTCGATTAATGGAGACATTCTGGCACTTACATCGAGTAATGTTGCACATAAATGAGGATAAAAGGATTACTAGACTATAAATCAATTGATATATTCGGACACTATAAATCTCAAGGACATGAGGTTTTAATGTTAATGGAAATGCAGAATTTCATTGGCTAATCACAATTTAAAATCTTTGCCACTACATCACTGAAGTTTTTTCCCCCATAAACCATGGTTATGCTAACTAATAAAAAGCCATATATTACATCAGATACCAATCCACATACATTAGTCTCATTAATGTAACTGGGGCTAATCCGATATAATTGCTAGTACTCTTAACTGCCGTCTGTGTTTATATCAGTATAATAGTTAGTAGGCCTACAAGATTTAATCAGTTATTCAATGTAATCCGATAAGTAAACCATTAATCAGAGATTACTCCTTGGCCACCATTAATCAGGGAACAATAAGGTAGACTTTATCAAGCTTGTAGGGGTTTGCAAAGGGCTCTTCCCTCATGCAGCACAAACAGAGACTGACACCCCAAAAACTGTTCTGTCCTCTAGGAAATAAAATAAGAAAATCAACCCCAATTGAAAGAAGCCATTATATTGTTCATTTCTCAGCAAAAATCACAGGATTGTTAAGAATCCTTTTATATCTGGAATGTTGTCAGAAGTGATAGGACCTAAGCTAAATTCAGTTAGCTTTTCATTCAAAGGCATAGAACCCCAGAGGCCCTAATAGGGAGAGTGAAGGAAAGAGGACACTTGAAAACAATGGAGATGATGGTCAGAGAAATATGGAGCAAAAGAATGAAAACTCAATCCAGGGCAGGCTGGTGCTTGAATCTATAGATAAAGCTAGTCTACCATTAAACAGAAGAGCTTAATTCTGGGAAAGATTGAGGGCAAAAGAAGAATGGGACGGCAGAGAATGAGGTGGCTGGACGGAGTCACTGAAGCAGTCGGTGTGAGCTTAAATGGACTCTGGGGGATGGTAGAGGACAGGAAGGCATGGATGAATGTTGTCTACATGGTCGTGATGGGTCAGACATGACTTCACAACTAACAACAACAACCATTAAACAGAAATTGGGGTGAACAGTTCAGACGTTACATGGTGGAAGGGCTATAAGTAACTGAGGAAACAGCTGAAGCCAACCCTCCTCAATCCACTGTCTTCAAAAGAGAGAGATAGGGTAGACTTCCATCAGGGCAATTAAAGGAAGTTCCACTTGCCCAACAAGATATTTCTACATGGAATCCAAAGCTGTACTTTCTTCTTCTTCTTCACTTTAGGTATCAAAGTATCCTGGATAAGTCATGCTGATGTGGGATATGGGACTGGCCATGACCAGCAACATTAGTGGGGATATCAAAAGAGAAAAAGTGATTGGCAACTTCTCACTGAAGAAAGAGCCAACGTGAACTAGGAAAGTTTGAGAAAGATGAGAAGTTGAAGCCAAAGCCTTTGAGAAAAGGTAATAAATCAGAGTACCAATCCTTTCTATAGTATGGTTCCTTTTACTGTGCATTAGAGGGAACTGACTTAACTGACCTTTTTTCAGTTATTCTCATGTAGTTTGGAAGCAAACTCTGTCAAAAAAAATGCAGTGAAAAGTTAAATAATGGAGGAACTCTCATAGATGAGTTAGATAGTCCTATCGTTTTATCATTTTAAGGGAGCAAGCAACTCAATTACCAATGAAGGACAGAATTATATTTCCATCAGTTTTTGATCACCCTAAATCACAAGTGAAATTATAATGTAAGAGTTCTTCCTTTAGGACTTCCATGTGAGAAAATACAGAAATCAAGAATAGCAATAGCAATAGCACTTAGGCTTATATACCGCTTCATGGTGCTTTACAGCCCTCTCTAAGCGGTTTACAGAGTTCAGCATATTGCCCCCAACAATCTGAGTCCTCATTTTACCCACCTCGGAAGGATGGAAGGCTGAGTCAACCTTGAGCCGGTGAGATTTGAACAGCTGAACTGCTGAACTAGCAGTAGCCTGCAGTGCTGCATTTAACCACTGCGCCACCTCGGCTCTTCTAAGAAGGCTGCTGACTGATGGAGAAAGCAAAAAAAAAAAGGAACCTCACTTTCTGACAATGCAGAATAAGAAAATAACAGAAAAAAATTAATCACCAAAATAATTTTTGTAGAAATGAATATGAAATGGAAAACAGAAATCTCTTTCTCATTATGGGTGGGTGGGTGAAACAATTCAGGAAACTGGAGGACAGACCTTGGCAAAATACAATAATGAACTTTCCAACTGTAAATAAACACCAAATAAAAGTCCATGTAAATAAAGATCCCAATTTCTTTTCTAAGCATCTTAATTCCAGTTTGTTCATCTTTATGTACCCAATAGTCCATCAACATGCATTCTAACTTGTAAACAAATTCAATATCTAGAAATCAATTAAAAAGACTTATTCAGGTTTCAAAAGTACATTTTCCTCTATTGCCTGTTACATTTCAGGCTGACAAAATAATATTTTAAGCTAAGGAAACAAGATATTAGCAGGACAGAGCGAGTATAAAACACAAGTAAATTGTGGTTTTTTTTTAAACCTTCCGGCTTTGTTTCAGTCTGTGAATTAATTATGATTGTTCCAAAAATGCCATGGAGGGAACATAAGAGAACTAGGCTGTGCTAGATAAGAAGAAGAAGAAGAGAAAATGATTGTGCCCAAAAGGTCAGCTATAATAACATCCTTTGAAGTAAGTAAAACAAAACATGTCAAGTATTGTTAAGTGGTACAACTTTCGTGAAATACATTCAGCTTTATACTATAGGAATATAGCAGAGGGCATTTAGCCAGGGAGTCTTTTATTTACTATTAAGGTGAAAAATGGCTTTCAACGTGTTTCCAAGTTGTTGCTTTGACCAAAGTATGTGCTGTTGTATTTCCCCTGAGCGCCATTCCACATGAACAAAGACTCTTGTAAGTTACATGATGTCCTCTACTTGAAATAATGGAATTTAACAGAGAAGATGTGACTCACAGGGATGAAGAGGGATGAAGGCATTAGAAGATATTTCATACTTTTTTTTGTCTGTCTGTCGGCGTTTGATAGATCTTCAGTGGCATGGTTTTGCGGTCTCAGTTTGTTCTGCCTAATCATTGCTGCATTCCTCAGATGCCACATTGGATGTTGGCTGGAAGCCACTGTGACCATGAAAATCGATGCTTACCAAGAAATGAGGTGACTGCCTTTGCAAAAGGAATAAATAAAGAGAAGAAAATGGAATAACATGATGAATTTTAAACTAAGCTAAGGAAAACACTACATGAAAGAGCAAAGGTCATTTCCAAATGTAACTTCAGAGTGTGTTTTGGCTCCCAGCCAATGAGAGGGACACAGAGACCCTATAATCAAGCAGCTTTAAATAAATTGCACATTTTCCTCCCTAGACTAGAGTGCCATTCCTTTTCTTGATGGGCAAATAAACATATAGGGTAGTTTCTAGATCCAGTTGATCACTTTGAAAATCTGACATCTTAGTAGAAATGGTATCCTGCACGTACCTCCTAAAACATGGTGCAGTGGCAGAAATTGTTTTGGGGCAAATGTTAGTGTTGTATAGCTAAAAGAGACTGAGAATCTCTACAGACTTTCAGACACTTATACCTATGGTCATAAATAAAATTGAGACTGAAGAGAAGGGGCTTACTAACACACCAACCCAGTCAGGGATGGGTTCAAACTTACCTCGCTGCCGGTTCGCTTCCTTCGCGTGCACGGAAAAAAATAAAGAAAATTTTTAAAAAGAGGCCGAAAACAGGATGGCAACACACGCGCAGTGCCGGAAACTCAGCTTCTGAACATGCACAGAAGAAAAAATAAATAAAAATTAATTAATTATTTTTTTAAAAAAAATATGGCGGCACCCACGGACTGGCCCCCACTGAACCGGATCCATGACGTCATCGTGACATCACCAGCAGGTTGCTACCTGTTCGGCCGAACCAGTCTGAACTGGGAGGAACCCACCTCTAAACCCAGTAAGGACGTTTAGAGGAGATGAGACAGGTCCCAAATAAAGAAAGCAAAGAAAACATTTCTTCCTGGGTAAATGTTGAAGTCAACAAGGGAGAAAGAAAAGGACCAGCAGTTGGAAATAGTGGTTGCAAAAAAAAAAAAAAAAAACTGAGAGCCAGTTTGATATAGTGGTTAAGTCGTCAAGCTAGAAACCAGGAGACTGTGAGTTCTAGTCACACCTTGAGCACAAAGCCAACTGGATGATCTCGGGCTAGTCATTCTCTCTAAATTGTAGGAGCAGACAATAGCATACCACTTCTGAAAACATGGCCCAGAAAACTACAAGGACTTGGCCAGGCAGTTGCCAGGAGTCAATGCTGAATTGAATGCATAAGGGAAAAAATAATAATAAATAAAAAGAAACATTCCAAATATTTCATCTCTGTCTTTTTGTTGCCATCCAACATTTTTCACCCTCCAACAAGCTGTGTTCTGACACTTTAGAAGAATAAGCCAAAGAGGCAGAGAGAAAAAAAACCCTGCAAATGAAACTTAGAAAGAAATATTTATACTACCTAAAGTTTTCCTGATTTTTTTTTAAAGGCTGTTTTCCACTGTAGGTTCACCCAAGTTTTTATTTTTATTCTATAAACAATTCTGGGAACAGGCAGGTAAATAGACACCATGACATGTTCTCTATCTCTGGGGACTGTTACAGTCGGAAGCATGGCAAGATACTGATGGATTGGGTGGGGGGCATCAAAGATCAAAGAAATGAACACAAATCTATGGTGCAATGAAGGTAACAATGCGTCCATGTTCCATATTTTGTGTAGCTTCTAAACATGGCCTGATATTGCTCAGTCATCTTCACTCAGTGTGTCAGTGGCTATTTCTCTTCCAAAACAGAATCCTTTGTTGTGTTTTAATTAATTTAAAAAGTTAAAAATTAAATCATTTTTTTAATGTCCTTCGTGATAATCCCCCTAGATCAGTTTTTTTGTCCATATTAATGGAGAACACATTCCCAGTAAGATTTAATTTCAAACTTCTCATAATTATGACTAAAATTAAATCTTACTGTGGGCTGTATTACACATGAGAAGGAATGAAAGCTAGCCTAGGAGGATTATCAAGCAGGACCCTCATCTGATTTATTTTAAACTTTAGTAATTAATTAAAATCTTGGGATAGTGATCTTGTTTGGAGGTGAAAGGGTCCTCATTAACAAAAAAGACCCACAAAGTATTCACACTGTTTGGAGGGCTTGCTGAGCTGTGAAGTACACTTTAAAAGACCTTTAAAAATCACACGAAAAGCAAAGCTGGTTATTAGTTTCTTTATCCCTAGCAGAAAAATGTAATATTATAATTAAGGTTGGTTGTATATACCTGCATATCCATAATTATGTTTTATTATGCACAACTCTCTTCCTGCTTCAACCTGAAGTTCCAAATGTTTCTGAAAAGGGAACATCCATAAGAATCTGTCATTAAAACTTCTGAATTCCTTCTTTATCCATTATGCTTTGCTGTCCCCTATTCTGCCATTGATGGATTATTTTATGGATAGTTCTAACACTTGCAGTCCAGGAGCGGGTTGCTTCTTCTTCGTGATACCGGTGCGCTGCGTGTGCATCGCCATGTTTTGGCACGCACACGCTTGCTATGTGCGCGTGCGCCCTTGCATGATTTTGCTTCCTGAGCATGCATGGAAGCAAAATCTCACGAGGGGATGCACGCACATGCGATTTTGGCGCTTTTTTTTGCTTCCGCACATGCACAGAAGCAAAAAATTGCCAAAATCTCACGCACACGCATGTCCCCTCACAAGATTTTTCTTTTGCGCATGCGCAGGAAGCAAAATCAGCCCAAAAATTCCCCCAAAAAGATGGCGACGCATGACAGACCGGCGAAGACGGAACCAGAGCTGTCGTGCGCAAATAGCGCCATCTGCTGTCCGCTACCGGTACTGTAGAGTGGACCACACCGGTAGGAACCCACCACTGTTGAAGTCTAGCTATATTATTTCCTTTTGTATGTTAACATTAAGCATAAACAGAATAATAACCATATTGTCCCATTGGTTAATCGATTAAGTAGTAAGGGCAGATTTATATTTTTTAGGACTTTGCCAATATAATCCTCTTTGTGCGTGTACATTTCTACAAAGTTCAGTGGGCCTTTCTAAACCAACGTCTTATATCCTTGCACAATATTTCTGAGATTGTATTTACCATATTATCTGGTTTGGTATTTTATTCTCCATCTGAACACCTCTGTAAAATTGATTTTGTTTTGATGTCAACTGTTAATACATTTCATCTGAATAAGAAGCTCCATATTCAGTTTAATGTGACATGATATAGAGAGATCTATCATGTACGAAATATTGCTGAGTTACAAGAACCATAATGTGGTTTGGAATTTCACTTTAGATCACTGGTGTCAAACTCGCGGCATCACGTTGCCATGATGTTTTGCGATGTGTTTCCCATTCATGGAGCTGGGGTGGGCATGGCCTGCACATGACACATCTGGCCCATGGGCTGCCAGTTTGACACCTCTGCTTCAGATGAAATTTTGTAGTAATTGTAGAATTAGTACGGTAGAAAATCATAGGAATCCAGCCACAGAAGCAATCCAAATTATTACACAGAGAAATGTTTTTGAGGATATCATGGACCCATTGGAATAGGACCTAAGCATTCTATCTCATTATCATCATCATCATCATCATCATCATCATCATCATCATCATCATCATCATCATCATCATGTTATTTGATTTCTACACAGCCTTTTCTATCCCAGAGAAGCCTCAAAGCATCCCAGAATTTCTCAGTATGTCAGAGGCTAAACTAGACCACATTATTTTGCTGCCTGAGATAGAACAATAAAGAACATTCCCATGCTGCCACCCCTTAAATCAAGGTGTTTTTTTTAAAAAAGACATGGGGTGGGGACTCCACAAGATCATCATATCTGGAAATAAAAATGGAATACTGCATTTAATAATTGCCTGAATTATAATTACTTAAAAATGCATAACCATATACTGTATTAATCAAAGCTACCCAACACCATCCTTTGCTGATTCATGCAGTGCTTCTATATGAACCACAAAGATTTATCTCCTTTGTCTGCCAAATATTAATATTCCATATGTCTGTTACGTGCTGAAAGAGTGGTATAAGACATGCATTTTTTTGGGATATAGCCCTCTTACTTACATTTTGGCAATGAGCAACAGGCCTAGGAAGTGACTGCTTCCTACAGTTTCATATAAGGGATTGCTGTACATTTTTAAGCATATGGCTCTGCCTTTCAAACTTGCATACAACTGACAACTGTGATCATTGGCTTTTAAAAAACCCTGAGACCCATTTTAAAAATAGATTTTGATGAATGTTTAAATTGTTTAAACTATTAACATAGTATCTGGGAGGAGGAGGAGGAGGAGAAGGAGAAGGAGAAGGAGAAGGAGAAGGAGAAGGAGAAGGAGAAGGAGAAGGAGAAGGAGAAGGAGAAGGAGAAGGAGAAGGAGAAGGAGAAGAAATAATAATTAAATATTTCTGGCACATATTTTATTAAGCCCTTTTAGTCCTTTTACAACACAGGAAATACCAATTAACATATAATTTAGCAGAACAAAATATTATCCTATTTCAACCAGTGCTCACTTTCTTGAAGTTTATTCAGGCATGAATAACCATTTAATGCAATTTAACTACACTGAGGTATCCATTACATTACTATCATATATCCATCAGGAAATTAGAGTTTTGTCTTTATGAATTTTGTATTACAAGAAACTCTTTATGCTTTTTTTTATTCTGCACTTTATGGTGGGTAATTTAAGTTTGAAAGTGGATCAGGCAGCTTCTGAGTTGCTCTCTTCTTCAGTGTATTATGACTAACAAATTGTCACTAATGTTAAAAGATCATGAAGACATCATTTATTAAGCAGCCCCCGTATAGATAGTTTCCAGTAGAACACTAACATTTCTAATCAAGGGATTAAGCAACAAAGATTGAAAAAGCCTTAGATACCTCATACGTTTCACATCCAATTCTCTCAATGGTTATGTCTGGAAGCCTGAAAATTTATGCACTGTGGATAGGTCAAACCGAAGCATCACTAAGCTGATAAGAAAAAATATATGAAACAAATTACACAACTATGGCTTTGTGAGACATCGTTCTCCAGGTTGCTTCGTTTGCATTTCTGTTCATCTTTGTCATTAATAATACGTCTTCAGTCTGAGGGATAAACTGGTGTTCAGCTCTTTTTTTTTTAAGGGAATTATGAAGTGCTGCCAATGACATGTTTTATCAGCTATCCCACTGGCAGACTCTACTATATACTTTCCAATAGCAATATTAACATAACTAGAGGACCTGAAAGGTTTCAGGACTCCAAAATGTTGCCTATATGTAAGGTTTCTTCTGCCAAGGAATAAGATATATAGATTTATTTGTCTGTCTGTCTGTCTGTCTGTCTGTCTGTCTGTCTGTCTGTCTGTCTGTCTGTCTGTCTGTCTGTCTGTCTGTCTGTTTGTTTAGCATATGGCATACATGGACTTGCAATATATATTACCATTTCCCCTCGATTAAAAAACACAATAAAATATGAATGTTACAAAGATCTATATTCACAAACCAATGTAAATCCCCACTCTACATATTTTGGGCTTGAATTAACCATTGATAATGGCATTTTACAATCTTTTTTGAGAGAGAATATAATAATACCACTTATTTATTTACATCATATTATAGAAGCATCAGTAAATGCATCAGATAATAGTGAGATCCACAAAGAACTGCTGAAACTGGAATACCATTGGAGCTAAGGATGGCTCCCATCTGCTGCATTATATCCATTCCATCCCCTATTTTCCACTTAGAGGCCCATTTCTCATTTTCCTACTGCTTGCTTCTTTTCTACTTGCCATTAACAAGGATCCAGCTTTTCATTGCTCACTACACTGTCTATAATGTCTACAAAATACAGGATGAACTTAAGTAAATGCTGTTTAACTGCTTGGGGACAAAATTGAATATTATCCCTTGGAAATATCACTTGGATTTGCCTGCTACCTTCCATCTTATGTTCCTGGTGATATCTCCACAAGCATTTCTGGGAACTGTGTTGATGGCAGCAAGACATTCTGAAGCTTATGGTGACCAACTCTCCTCAGTATCAGCTGTACCCATGCAATTATGTCTTGAAAAAGCATGAAAAGCTGTGTTACGCTCAATCAAATCGATGACCTATCTGCCTTAATATTGTTGATGTTGGAGGGAGGAACCTTCTGGTTTTTCAAGCAGGAGTTTCTAACTTTCTCTGGAAATACTAGGGGCTCAACCTGGCTTTTGCTGCATGCAGAGCAAATGCTTAACCACTGAGTTGCAGTTTTGCCATTTCTATTAATCCCATTGCATAGTGTCTTGTTGAACCAGTGAGATACTTCTATGTGATAAATAAACCCAATTGGTTTCTTTGTATTCTTAGTCCAGAACAAGAAAATCTGTCTACATTTGTTAAGTGGTACTTTAAACAACTGAGAAATAAAAGAGGAGGAGAGGAGAGGAGAGGACTTGCCCATTTCTGGGGGAGGACTAATGTGTCTCTGTAACTAAGTATTCTTAAACAGTCTAGATTTCTATCTTCCAGTTGGGTTTGACTATTGCAGAGGTGGGTTCTTCCCGGTTCGGACCGGTTCGCCTGAACTGGTAGTGACCCGCTGGTGATGTCACGATGACATTACGGAACTGGTTTGGTGGGTGTAGGTCCATGGGCTCCGCCATCTTTTTTTTTTTTTTGAATTTTTTGAGGATTTTTTTTTTTAGAAAAAAAAAATTGAATTTTTTTTTCTGGTTTTGTTTTTTTCTGCACATGTGCAGAAGCCGAATTTCTGGCACTGTGCATGTGGTCACCATATTGTTTTCGGCTTTTGGGGGGGGGTTAATTTTGGGGGGGAATTTTTTTCCAGGTTTTTTTTTCTTCTGCACATTTGCAGAAGCATGCAGTAGCCATCTTGTTTTCAGCTTTTTTGGGGGGAGGATTTTTTTGGATTTTTTGCCACTGTACATGCGCGCACGCGCAAAGCACGCCCATGCCCATGAGGCGTGCCCACACGGCACAGGAGCAAGTGAACCGGCAGCGAGGTAAGTTAGAACCCACCCCTGGACTATTGGTGTAATTCCTATTCAGAAAGAATGAAGTGACTACTACTTTGTGGCAATCAAATAGTTACGACTTCCTTTCAAAATGTCTTTGCCTATTGAATTGCAGATAGGCAATTTGTGGGTGGATGGGTGACTGACTAGTAAGTGCATGTACCTTGTAGACTTTCCCTCACCAGCCAGCCAGTGTTTGACTTTTGGAATGAGTATATATTTTACCCATATATTCTTAACCAAAGTCTTCAAATGCATTGGGTATTCTAGAAACACCATCTGAACTTGAGTTCTAACTCCCCTATCTTTGCTGCCTTTCAAACTGGCGAAGCAAGTGGGAAAGAGGCAAGGCATACTACCCATTCTGGTGTATTCAGGCATCACAGTGACAGGGAATTTAGACAAGAAAGGGATAGCAAGTTCTACTCAGCACATGAGAATCAATAGTCTATTTTGCCAGTGTGATACCATATAATCACTAGGCGTTTTGACTCAGGGAACAGAATATTTTGCCCCAAATGTGTGAGAGTCAAAATACTGGAAGAAAGCCAACTTTTCTCACCATACAAGAGAATGACCCATTCTGATGATTGGTATATCTTTGCTTGCTTCCAAATAGTGAATAACACTTTGTTGCATTCCCAGACCATAATAGAGGTTAGAATGTCACTGATCCCTTGCAGTTGTTTCTCCTTACTCAGTTCTTATTTTCAGTGCACAGCATTTGTGGGGAGGAAGCAAAGTCCACATAGTATTAGCAGATTTCAGTGCAAAATCACTTTTCCTAGGGGCATTATTTAGCCACTCCGTTCACATAAACAAGACGGGAACTACAGAGTCAATAAGAAAAGGGTGCGCATTAAGTTTCTTTTTACTGACAGGTTCAGTGGAGAATTAAAAAAAACCTGTCATATTGTTGAGACGTATTCCCTGGCTGTGCCTTTTGGCAGAAGGATCTAATTAGAGGAGCCCAAAACTGCTTTTTCTGCAAGTCTTTTCAATATTTTCATTCTGTTTATTTGTCCAGCAGGCTTTCTTCTTATTAAAATTTGCCTTTTGGAGAAAATAAATATATAGGTCATATTTCTGTTTAGAAGTTCAAAAGTGTCATTTTCTCAGAGGAAGCTGGCACCAAAGGATGGCTGTTGGATGAGTAATTTACTCAGTTCTAAACAGGAATGAGCACACGAATCCCTCTCCTCACCCCATGAAAATCTCTGCAAGGGTTAAGTCCAATAATATTCATACTTTTTTCACCAAGAGGTACATCGTTTGTCACATCTGTCATTAAAGTGATGGACAGTTTTATTATCTTAATTAAATATTGTCTTTCAATTGTGGGTTTATTTTGAAAGAAACTCTTCCTCCTCAAGCAACTTTTAAGCTGTTTTTTCTTCATATCAAGTTCACCTTATGCACTATTCTGTTTACAACATGTACCACCCGTTCACAGGAGTTTTCTTCACCTGTGATTAAAGAGAAGTCTCTTGGCTTAGAGATAACCACTTTTTTCAACACTACTTAAACTATTTTCTGGTAGTTTAGATGGATGGAACAACTGAGAATCTCCTATTCACTCCATGGTGTTCTTATCTGAATAGCAAAGTTAAATAAGGGATTAATCCAATTTCTAAGAGCTGAGGTGGCGCAGTGGTTAAATGCAGCACTGCAGGCTACTGCTAGTTCAGCAGTTCAGCTGTTCAAATCTCACCGGCTCAAGGTTGACTCAGCCTTCCATCCTTCTGAGGTCAGTAAAAAAGAGGTCAACCCAGATTGTTGGGGGCAATATGCTGAACTCTGTAAACCGCTTAGAGAGGGCTGTAAAGCACTATGAAGCGGTATATAAGTCTAAGTGCTATCACTATTGTTTCCATTGGTAGAAGTACTTTTTTGAGACTCATGAACAAGACAGAGGTAATAGCCAGTTTGGTCTAGTTGGTTGAGGCACCTGGCTAGAAACCAGGATCTGTGAGTTCTAGCTGACTGGGTGACTTTGGGCTAGTCACTCTTTCTCAATTTAACTACTTTAACATATGGCTATCTTACATATGGAAAGAATTAAACCTAGATGCAATGCTTTGCCTCCACTTGAAGAAGTTGACATAATTCAGTTCCTACCCAAATTTTGCTGACTCCCCAAGTTTTTTTAAGTCCCCATTCTATAAATCTACTCTGAGGTTTGGAACAACGTTCAAAACAAAATAGAATTTATTTATTTATTTATTTTGGAATTCTTATATGCCGCCCAACTCCCTAAGGACTCAGGGCGGCGTACAACAGTGAAAAAATACAAGAATAGCCAAAATCTAAAAAGTTAATTTAAAACAAATATGAAAATTAAAAACACGATATAAAAATCATCACCAACCATTCAACATCATACATACTTGGGGGGTGAGCTCGAGTGAATTAAGCTCTACCCCCCGCCTGCAGGAAAAGCCATGTCTTAACAGCTTTCCGGAAGGCCAGCAGAGTGGGGATAGTTCGGGTCTCTGGTGGAAGTTGGTTCCAGAGCACGGGGCCAGCCACAGAGAAGGCTCTCCCCCTTGGGCCCGCCAGCCGGCATTGCTTGGCCGACGGGACCTGGAGGAGGCCAACTCTGTGGGCCCTAACCGGTCGAAGGGAAGTATGAGGCAGAATGCGGTCCCGTAAATAACCTGGTCCTAAGCCATGAAGGGCTTTAAAGATGGTGATCAACACCTTGAATTGGACCCGGAGACCGATGGGCAACCAATGCAGCTGGCGGAGTATCGATGTCACGTGGGTGTACCTTGGCACACCCACCACAGCATGCGCAGCCGCATTTTGCACCAGCTGAAGTCTCCGGATACTCTTCAAGGGTAGCCCCATGTAGAGCGCATTGCAGTAGTCCAAGCGAGAGGTGACAAGGGCATGAGTGACCGTGAGTAGAGCCTCCTTCTCCAAATATGGCCGCAACTGGTGCACCAGGCGAACCTGTGCAAAGGCCCCTCTAGCCACAGCAGAAAGATGATGGTCCAATTTTAGCTGTGGATCTAGAAGGACCCCCAAGTTGCGGACCTGGTCCGAGGGAGTCAGTTTCGCTCCCTCAAGGACCAAAGGAGGGACAGTTGTCGTAGTCCTTAGGAGGCAATATCCATAGCCACTCAGTCTTGTCGGGATTAAGTCTGAGTCTGTTCCTCCCCATCCAGATCCTAACGTCGTCCAGGCACCGGCACATTACATCAACTGCCTCAGTTGTGGTACATAAGAAAGGAAAAACACTAGCAAGAATTCTGAATGAAATATTCTCTTCCATGATAAAGCCCAACTAGGATGCGGTCCAAAGAAACATGAGATAAGAAAAATAACTCATCACCAATTATTCTAAAATTAATAATAACAGATATGCCAGGTACAATCAGAAACCTGGAAACTTCAAGGAATTTTCCAACCCTCATTACTCATGAGCTCATTCAGTTGGACTGTCTTTGAATGATTTGAAATGTTCTTTCTTGAGTTTCTTGCCATTTGTAATCCAAGTTTCCGATGGACTTGCTTTCTTCCATTTCTTTTGCAGCCTCTCCACAATTTCTTACATAGAGATAATCTTATCATAGTCCCCAAATACATCTGGAGGATGGTGTCTCTCATCCCTGCCCACTTCATGAAAGTGAGGAACTAATAACCTTCTCTTCCAGGAGAAGAAACCAGATTCAAAGTGGATTTTGGCTGAGGAAAAAAGTAGCATCTTGTACAGATAGTCCTTGATTTCCTTTAGTGTCCCTTTGAAGCTTCAACAGCACTGAAAAAAATTGACTTAGGACTGTTTTTCACACTTACGACTGTTGCAGCAACCCCTTGGTCACACATCAAAATTTGGATGCTTGGCAACTGGCATGTATTTTTGATAGTTGCAGTCAGGGGTGAGTTCCAACTTACCTCGCTGCTGGTTCTCTCCCTCCCTCCCTCGCCGCATGGGCATGCCTCGTGGGTGCACGCATGCGCAGTAACAAAAAATCCAGGAAAAAAAACCAAACAGAAAAAAAGATGGTGACCACGTGCACAGTGCTGGAACTCAGCTTCTGCGCATGCTCAGAAAGAAAATAAAATAAAATAAAAATAAAAATAAAGATGGCAGCACCCATGGACTGGCACCGACTGATCCGGTTCGGTGATGTCATGGTGACATCACCAGCAGGTCGCTACTGGTTCGGCCGAACTTGTCCGAACCAGGAGGAACTCACCCCTGGTTGCAGTATCCGGGGGTCATGTGATTACCTTTTGTGACCTTCTGACAAGCATAGTCAATGAGGATGCCAGATTCACTTTACAAATGTGTTACTAATTAAACAACTGCAGTGATTCACTTAAGACTGGGGCAAAAAAGGTGTAAAATGGAGGAAAACTCACTTAACAACTGTCTTGCTAAGCAATGGAAATGGCCTTAAGACAAGGATTACCTGTACTTGAGTGGAACTACTTGGGTTTGGGTGGATGTGCTAGAACCCCTATTCATTTGTGTGTGCAGGGTAGATACAACAGCAAGAAGGAGCAGAATTGTTTTGAAAATATATTAATTTAAATTGGGGTTTAATTGAAATGAAATGAAATTAATTATATGCAATTAATATGATTACTCTCTATACCCCTAATAAATTTTCCCTTCTGTCTCATTAAAAGTTATGTCTATGTGATAACTTTTAGAGGCACTTGGGGGGGTATGCAAAATTCTGCAAATTCTGTGGATGAGAACAAGCATCTTCCCCTCCCTCTTGTCTCCATTCGCAACTAAAACTAGGGATACACAAGGTATTTGACCCATTTTGTGACATCGTGCAAATGACCCTCTGCGCATGCACAGAAGCCTCTGTGCATGCGCAAAGGGTTCTTTGCCAGGCTGCGGCAACTGGAGAACCGGTTCGGGGACATGGACAGCCGGCCATCGCTGCCGGTTCAGCGAGCGGGTGCAAACTTCCACCACCGGTACGGGCGAACCAGACCGAACCGGCAGCAACCCACCACTGGCTGGCACCATTTTATCAACAGGACCTAGAGCCACATTCCCTGGTTGATCATACCACCAGTCATTAGTTGAGATGGACAGCATTAGAAAATGAATGAATGAATGACTGACTGACTGACTGACTGACTGACTGACTGAATGAATGAATGAATGAATGAATGAATGAATGAATGAATGAATGAATGAATGAATGAATGCTAGCAGAGACAATTGTAAATAGGTGGCTCCTCAGATAGTTGGTTCTTGTGCCATGAAGGGCTTTAATGGTGATCAAAATGATCTTGAATTGCAACCAGAAGACAATGGTTAATCAGTGCAGTTTACAAAGCAGTGGGCTCATGTGCATTTTATGTGACTTCCCCATCATTGCCTATATTTCTACATCCTGGACCAGCTGTGACTTCTGCGTAGTCTTCAAGGACAGATGCACATAGAGCACATTATCCTAAGCTGATCGCGAAGTGTCCAATCAGAGGCCTAGGGCAAGAAGAAGAATTAGAGGTCAATTTACTCATACTAACTTCAAAATAAAATAAAAGGCACACATGAAACCTGCTCTTATTATGTTTAAAGATGTGAGATGGGAAACACTAGGGAGAGCAAGTTGTTAAACTAAAGATTCCCTCTCTTTTTTAAATTGTCTCCCCTCTTCTCATTCACCTACGATGATTGCCCAGTTATAGTCTGATTGCAAGGGTCATTGTGATTTAAGAGCAGATCTAGCATCCCCTAGCATCCCCACACTGGTCAATGTATTTGGCACAAGCAAGTACCACAACATGTTTTTTTTAATCCTTCTTGGTATATATAGCAGTTCTCCTGGACTACATAGAGGAGTTTCAGGAAAGATTTTGGATAAGGAAGAGGGCAAATAAAACTTGCCCATCCCACTTAAGAATCAACAAGACTTAATTGTCATGATACACAATAGGTTTAGGATTTGCAGTAAGGCCAGGTACCACAAATGGTACTAGATTTGCCATTCACAAGTTACTTAACCTACAGCCATCTTGTTAGGAAAAAATATTTGAAAGATGGAATCTCTACTGCACAGAAATCTAAAAAGGCAGGTTAATAAGGTCAGGGATGCAATTTTTCCTATATTTTTATAGTATATCTTTATTTATTTATTTATTTATTTGTGAGTTTTATATACCGCCTCACAGTGCAAGCACTCTCTAAGCGGTTTACACCATTAAGCAATGTATATATTTACATTGCCCCCAACAATCTGGGTCCTCATTTTACCTACTTCGGAAGGATGGAAGGCTGAGTCAACCTTGAGCCGGTGAGATTTGAACCGCTGACCTGCGGATCAGTGTCAGCTAATGTGGCCTGCAGTACTGCCTCTAACCGCTGCGCCACCTCGGCTCGGCTGTAATTGTTACTGTAATTGTAATTGTTACAATACTGTACAATACTGTAATTGTTTCAGGGTGACAATATTGTAAAGGACCATTGTCAGATGACTTATTTCAATAGAAATGCTTGTGAGGTACAGGATGATTGACATAGTATTGGTTAGAAGAGATTTCAGTTACTATAAAATATTATGTCAGCAAAAATATTTCTGAATCAGTTTTAATAGGGCAGCATTACAGGAAATGGTTGGAGCAATATATCCCCCCCAAATTATCCCACAAGCACATAAACATTGTTGCAAAAGTAGGTAGTTGCAAAAGGTCATCCAGTCATTGGAAATATTTAAATAGTACTCTTGTAACCAAAAGGACATTTACAAGACTTCCCCCCCCCCCCGATTTATGACAAAGCAAAAATAATCCAGATTACGTATTTTGGAAAGATGGTTTTTATACTAAATGTTTCAAACCATTGCATTAGCTCTGCTATCTCATAATGTCAATAAATACCAGAAAATGGACACGATAAAGCCTTCGTTTGAAACCATGAGAATTTGAAACACAAACACACAGATGAAAGATGCTGATAACCTGAATGGGAGGAAGTATTATGGTGTATCCAGGAGTTTAAAATGGACCCTCAAAATCAGCTCCTTTCCTTATGAGCTACTTTGCATGACAAATGACAAGAAGCGGCCTTATGAAATTTCAGGCTGAAGCCATTTTTACCACTAATGCAAATGAGACATAATACGTGCCTTTTGTCAACCACATTTATTGGTAATCTCATTCTCCATAGTGGGCGGAGCTAGCCTCCAAGGAATGGGTTAAATCTGCCCTCCAGCCAATAGGACCGAGTCTTAAAAAAGGTATAAATAGTGCCAACCTAGATTGGCACCCCCTCTTTTAATCTCGGTCCTTTTTAGCCAAAGGGCATTGTGCTTCTCCCTTGGAGGCCAGTTCCGCAGCTATTGGATCCTGATTGACCTAATTAAAGTGATTCTATCTCTCATCTACCAGTAAGTCTCCCCAGGTGACAGCTGTCACTTCCACCTGTGTCCCTCCCTGGGTTGAGCCGGCTCAGGCGGCTGCCTGAGCTGTTCCTCCCAACGTCCCGGTGGGGGTGGCTACCTCCCTGGGGATCTTCACGTTGGGCACCTCTACTCTTCTTGCTATCGCGGGGGGAAGCCAGAAAATCATCAACGAAAGCCGCAGAAGCCCGGCGCTTGGGCGGCCATCGGCTTACCCCCCCCGGCTGGAGTGCTCCTCCCAAAGCCGGTAGACGTCCTCTGCGTTCGGCCGTCCCAACAGAATTTTGCTTCTGTAGGCCACAGTCGCCAGGCCGCTCCCTCAGGGGAATCCCTGACAGGCCTCCGTCAGCTACAGGCCGAATCGAGCGCTCCTGAAGTGGCGCGAAAGGCCGTTGGGGAAAACTGAAGCGACGTCACCGGCGGCCATTTTGAAGGACGAAATCCAGCCTCCTGATTGGTCTGTGCTCCTAGTGACGTCTGCGGGCTGCCGGAGGATTCCCCATCGCCCGCTCATCAGCTGGGGAGCGGGCGCACGCGTAGTGCGTCCCTCTTCCCCCGCCGAGCTTGCCGCGTCGGAGAAAGCGGCTGTCAGCGTTTGCCGAAGGAGTCAAATAAACTTTTCTCCTGTGTGTGTTCCTGATAATGGCCGAGGGTGCGGGCAAGCAGGGAAAGGCCAAAGCAAAGTCCGTCAGGCCCCTCCCGTCCGAGGCACCCTCCGAAGCGTCCCAAATGCCGCGTGCCACCAACGACAACAGGGATCGCTCCCCCATCCACACTCCTCCCCCTGTCAAATCCAAGAAGCCCTCTAAGGCTTCTTCAAAGGGGGACGGACATAAGGGGGGGCCAAAACAGCACTCTGGGGATGCCGAGGCACCCCACCATGGCACCCCCCGCCCACATGACACTCCAGGGCACCACCACAAGGGGCCACTGTCAGGGGAACAGAGCCACGGGAAGAGACCTGCTCACTCACCTGACAACATTTCCCTTGATGGCTCCAACATCTTATTACGTGAGGGTGACGTGTGGGGGGTTTCTCAAGCCCCAGAACCAAACGCTCAGCGCAGGTCCTCTGCCAGCGCGCATGATGACCCGTTGGAGGATCCTGCCATACAGCAAAGGATGAACGATGCCATACAACGTGGCATCGAGGCTGCGGTCAGGGCAATGGCGCGACCTTCTCAGCCCCTCCCACCACCGCGCAGGGCCAACTCACCTCCTCCAGTCCCGGTGCCAGTCTCCTCCGACGAGATTGAGGATGATGAATACTCCATCCACAGTTCCCCCATTCCAGCTGGGGACCTAGACAGGGAGGAAGGGGAACTCGATGAACTGCCTACAGCTGGGGACCATCTCCATCCTCAGCTTTCAGATGATGAGGATTTGGCCCCAGAACCGTCTACTTCCACCGCCCTCTTCCACCCAAGTCTTTTCCGCTCTCTACTACACAAGGCCAAGGCGACGGCTAACATCCCGTCCTCGGCAACCGATCCCCAGACCGCATCGGATCAAGGCGATCCCATATTTGGGGAAGCGTCCACATCCCCCATGGAGGTGATCCCTACACCTAACTTATTTGTCGAGGCTGTAACGAAACAATGGCAATCCCCTGCCACAGGCCCTTCCCCCACGAATCTGGACAAACGTTACTTTAACGTTTCTTCTCGCCTGGCCCAGCATCTACCGGTCCCTGACGTCGATCCACCTGTGTTGGCTCTCTATTCCAACGCCCCCGTCCCAGGGGACCCAGATGACCTCCTACGACCAGAGGAACGCCGCGTGGAGTCCATCCTTCAACGTAACCACCAGGCGGCCGCCTGGGCGGTCAGAGCATCAACGACGGCGTCCTTCTTTTGCCGCACCTCCCTCAAATGGCTGCATGGCCTACAAGACCATATCCCCCAGGCCGACACAAGGGCGCATCAAGATATAAACAAATTAATTGCTGCCGCCCAGTTCGCCTCTGACTCCACCTTGCAGGCAGGACGCTTCGCGGCGAGGGCAATGGGCACGGCGGTTGTAGCCAGGAGGATGCACTGGCTCCGCAGCTGGCCAGCTGACCTGCGGCACAAATGGAAACTAGCTGCAGCCCCGATTTCGGGTCAGTCGCTGTTCGGCCCGGCCCTTGACCGCATTACCACCGAAAATAAGGACAAGAGGAAAGTTCTTCCCTCTTACACAAAAAAATCCTACAACAAGGCCGCTCCCTATCGTTGGGGGTCCAGAGCTTCTGAACCTCCTTACGGTAGATACCAGAACCAATACCAATCTGGTCAGGGCCAATACGGGTCTTCCCAGGCTCAATACGGAACTTCCCAAAATTCCTATGGGTCACGACAACGATCGGCTGCCGCCTTAATGAGACCTGGGTTAGGAAATGCACTCAGATCGCCATGCCCCAGGTCACAGGAGACACAAAATGTAGTGATGCAGATGTACTTAATCTCAGAAGGTTGGCAGATGTATCATTGCTTGGGCAACAGAAACAGCATCAGCTGCTAGACAAACCCTAGATGCCCTTGACTTCTCAAAATGCAGCCCACATTTCACTCAAGTAGCTAATTCTGCAGTCTGTGAGGGAATACAGAACAAGTCAGTAATTTCTGCTAGGTTTAGGGTGTGGGGCAGTCTTACCATGTCTTACCTCGTTTCGCCCTTTAAAAATAATCCAACAAAAACTCAATATCCTTTGAAATTCACACCTTCCTAAGTCCTTGTTGGAAGAAAAATCCAGGTCCTGTTCCAAGCTGGGAGAAAGTCGCTGGAAATAAAATGGAGGCTGATTGGAAAGAAGGCTTCTGTTTATTGATGAACAGAAACACCAATAGCATGTGGTTCTGGGGCAGCTGACCGATTGGTTGAATGTGTGGATGGATCTTTATAGGTTTCTGTGATGCTGCTGGGGGTTGTGCAATGTAGTGAGCTCTGTGTCTTTTGCTATTCTAATGGTGGTGGGTTAATCCTATTATGTGAACTTCATGGGTAAATTGATATTTGGATTACTGGAATTAAAGTTGTCCTACAGTGTGTGTGTGTGTGTGTGTGTGTGTGTGTGTGTGTGTGTGTGTGTGTGTGTGTGTGTTTGTGTAAAATATATCTTATTTTCCCTCCAGCTAAGTATGTTTGTATTTGTTCACTCTAAAGTTATTATGTCCTTCCTATAGTTGTACGCCTTATTGGCCATCGGGCATAAAAGCTTCTTAATTTACAGAAAGGACTGTTGACTTCAAGGGAATTCTTTTACATGACAGTAGAAAAACATAGGGTGGCTCTTTTTGTGTCAGATCTTATAGCACATCTTAGAAAACTGGACACCTGGTTTTCTAGCCAGTTCCACGGGAATGTCTGTTATATTTTCCTATATTGTTTTGTTTGTTTTCTAGATAGGTTGTGGTATCTCTAATATCCCACAGGAGGGTGATGTGCTGTGATTATCAGTGGTTATCAAGTAGATTGCTTTTGTTCTGGATATTGGAGGGGAGGGATTTAGAGGCTTAATGGACTTTCTTGCTTGATAGTTGCTTCTGTTTATATATACAAAAGCATGGTTATATTATCCAAGCTGTAGATATTTAGAACAGTTTTTTTTAACAAGGCAACTTATTCCTAGAATGCTAAGATATGTAATTGTACCTAAAACCATGGATATAGATAGAGATGATGTAGATGACATACAGTGCATTCAGAAAGTATCCAGACCCCCTTCACTTTTGTCACTTTTGTTATCTACAGTCTGATTCTACAGTTGTTGAAATTCATTTTTTCTCATTAATCTGCACTCAGTATCCCATAATGACAAAGTGAAAACAGAAGTTTAGAAATGTCTAAACACACACACATAAAAACACACCTACACAATATGCATGCATATTCACAGACTGAAATAAATTTAAGATGTTAGTAGGTAACACACATCCTCCAAGAAATGAAGTCTCCACAAAGAAGGAAATACTCATGATATAAACTCATTAAATATGCCTTCAGCATGTGCAGCCACAAGATTTTGTACATTCTCTGAACAATAGGTGCACATGCAGAATGTCTTATTACAGTTAATGAACAGAATAATTTAAAATTTTGTAATAGGATTTGTACAATAACGCCCATTGCTGTGAATCTAAGAAAAATGTCCTTCATTTTCTCTTTAATACAGAAGTTTGTATCCATTATTTATAGTCAATGCATAAAGCCAGTTGTCCAAATTTGTAACTAGTGATGTTTTAATTGAGCATTTGAGTAGTAAAAAAACCCCAACAACATTTCTATGATTTACCAACCTTAATGAGATAAGGTTAATTTAATAATACTTGATTTAGAGAAAACTGTGTTGATCTTTGACTATTACATTATTTTTACAGTGCTTACAATCCACTTTCTATAGGAATGTTCCACTAATACCATATATGTCTTTCCATTACTGGACATAATATTTAAAATATTAGCATAAAGAAGTCTCTTAAATGACTATGACCATAAAAAACAAGTGCAATGGTATGGAAAATTCTTTTTTAGTATTTTTATTTTCTCTTAGTAAGTTGTAATATTGCTTTATATTTAACTAAACAGTGAAATGGACAATTCCTTACAATTCCTTTTTTTAAAACAAAGTTTTATTAGCCTTTTAATTGTTAAAGATCATGTGAGTGACAGAAAGTGATTTGGGGATTAATGCATCACAATACTCAGTATATTTCTGCATTATTAAAGGAGAAGGGGAGGACCATGACAATGATATAAGATTTCAGGTTAGAGACATAGAAACATAGAAACCTGATGTCAGAAAAAAACCTTAATGGTCCATTAAGTCTGCCCTATGAGACTTTTTGCTGTTGTTTTGTTTTGTTTTTAATTTATTATTTTTATTTATTTTTATTTTTTATTTTTGTCAGATGATGGACGTGTGTTTATTCCAAGCATGTTTAAACTCAATTACTGTTGACTGACCCATTATCTCCACTGGAAGTTGGTTCCAAGCCTCCATTCCTCTTTCTGTGAATAGCAATAGCACTTAGACCAGGGGTGTCAAACTCGCATCATCACGGCGGCGTCATGTGACATATTGGGACTTTTCCCTCCTTTGCTAAACCTGGTGGGGGTGGGGCCAGCACGTAACGCATTCGGCATGTGGGCCAAGAGTTTGACACTCCTGACTTAGACTTATATATCACAGTACTTTACGGCCCTCTCTCTAAGCAGTTTACAGAGTCAGAATATCACCCCCAACAATCTGGGTCTTCATTTTACCGACCTCGAAAGGATGGAAAGCTGAGTCAACCTTGAGCCTGGTGAGATTCGAACTGCCAAATTGCTGGCAGCTGGCAATCAGCAGAATTAGCCCAGTATTGCATTCTAATCACTGTGCCACCACGGCTCATAGTAATGCTTTCTAACATTACTTTTGGACTTCCCTCCTGTCAGTTTGAGATTCTGCCCCTTGTTCTTGATTTTTGCTCAATATTGAACATTGAAAGATTTTGAAGGTTATTTTCCTCTGCTCTAATTCTAATGTGTGGCTAGGAAGGGAAAAACGTCCTCATGTATGTGACTTGAGAAGCTGGTTATATTCTTTACTCTTGATCGGTCTTGTCTGGAGGAAGATTTCAAAAATGAGGGGAAGTGCTGCTTCTCTTCTTGGTGCAGAATGAGCACCAGATGGAAAGCACAATTATTGCATTGTTTCTTGTCAATATTTGTTTTACAGAAAGGTTGTGGCTCGATATGTATATTTGTAGAAGTTTATATCAAAACTCCTAGAAGCCAATGGATTATCCTAGCACTATAAACATGTCTAAGCAAGGTTGACTTAGAGGCTCGCTTTCCTTTCAATTTGCCTTCTTGTGTTTTGCTCTCCGGCGACATATTGCTTAAGTTTTTCCCTCTTTATTGCGGTTCAGGAAATTAGCCACCATACTACAACTGTATGTTGAACTAAACAACTAAAAAAGAACACATAGTAACTAGTAATGACCCCTTACCTAAATAAGAATAGCTTATTTTTGCTCGCTAATAAATACACACAACTAGGAAAGGTCTCTAGTAAGTTTTAAATTGATAGCCTAAAAACCAATTTTGGAAATGCTGTTTTACAACAACGGTGCGCCATATCAACTGCCATGCCTGTGACATGTTTGCGTTGTTCCTCAGCTGCAAAGAGAACGAAAAGATCTGTCCGCAGAATTTAAACAGAGAGGTGGTTTCAGTTTATATAAGCCATCTGTGCCTCAGGATAGGACCAAAATCAACAAGCGGAAGAGGCACTGCAGCTAAACAAGCAGTGGGGTTGATTTTGAAAAGGGGTTACATGAAGAGTTGAAACTAACCTTTCGCTCCTACTGGAAATTATGACAGCTTTAACGTAAGGAAGCAATGCATAAATGAAAATGTTGATGAATGAGGTTATGAAAAACAGGTAGTCCTTGACTTATGTCCCTTCGTTAGTGACTGTTCAAAATTGCAATGGCCGAGAATAAAGTGACTCATGACCAATCGAAAAAAGGGTACTGAAAAAAGTGACTTACGAGTCACTTTGTGTAAGTTTTTCACATTTAACAACTGTTGCAGCATCCCCCATGGCCACGTGATCAAAATTCAGATGCTTGGCAACTGGTTCATACCTATGATGGTTGCAGTGTCCCAGGGTCATGTGATCACTTTTTGTGAACTTCTGACAAACAGTCAATGAGGAAGGAGATTCCCTTAGCAACCCACCACTGGTTGACCCCCCCCTCTTCTTTGTGGCAGCCCTTCAAATATAAGCAACAAAAGAAAATAGAATTCCTTCATCAAGGTGCACAGAAGCTAAAACATATGTTGCTTGAATTAAAAGTGTCAATAAACATTTTTATTATATCCACCTCATCCAAAGAAACACGTTAAGGGACACATATTAAGGGAGACGGTATGGGGGATATATACTTATAGGCATTATTGTAACTGTACATTTTTTGTTTGTTTATGTTTGACATTCCTTTCCAATTCATAGGCCTACAGTAGATGTCATGTCACCCCTAGTCCTTCTTTTCATTAAACTAGACATACCCAATTCCAGCAACCATTCTTTATGTTTTAGCCTCCAATCCAGAGGTGGTATTCAGCCGGTTCTATCCAGTTCGGGCGAACAGGTGGCGCTGACTACAGGTGGGCACGCCCACACGCCCGGACGTAATGACGTCCCATTTATCCACATTTTTGAGGCTGTGCGCATGCATGGAAAACTGTGCACATGTGCAGTGGTGGCGCATGTGAGCAAAGCAAGCGGGCACGCGCTCACATTTGTGAACCGCTAGGGAAGGTAAGTGAATACCACACCTGCTCCAATTCCTTAATCATCTTTGTTGCTCTTCTCTGCACTCTTTCTAAACATCTTTTTTAGATCATGGTGACCAAAACTGGATGCAGTATTCCAAGTATGGTCTTGCCAAGGCACTATAAAGTGTTATTAACATTTCACGTATTAATGCAGCCTAGAACTGTGTTGGCTTTTTTGGCAGCTGCACACTGCTGACTCAAATTTAAGTGATTGTCCACTACGACTCCAAGATCCCTCTCACAGTTACTACAATTGAGCCAATACCACCTATACTATACCTGTGCATTTGGTTTTTCTTGCCTAAATGTAGAACCTTACTTTTTTCACCATTGAATTTCATTTTGTTATATAGCACTCAATGTTCAAGTCTGTCAAGATCCTTCTATTTCTTAAGCCTATCTTCTGGAGTGTTGGCTATTCCTGCCAGCTTGGTGTCATCTGCAAAATTGATGAGCTCCCCTTCCAAATCATTGATGAAGATGACGAACTGCATCTACATTGAGTTCCATTAAAATATTGAAAAACTGGTAGAAAAATTGCACAAGTTTAAATTTTTGTTTGACTCTCTGTGTGCGATCGTGTACTAGGCATTAGTCTCTTAAAACTAAGTAGAATTAGACCCCATTGTATTTCCATAGGATGCTTTTTGTACATATTTCTGATTTTAAAAACCATAGGGAAATTAGCTGAACTGTAAATCAGTCCTGTAGACAATAAAATAGATTGTATCAGAGATGGGTATATTCCTAATAATGACATGTATGTCTAGGATTGTATTCAATCATGTCTTTACTGCATAAGGTTATAGAAAAAGAAAAGACAAGGAAAAGATAACAGAACTTATTCTTCTTCTCTGGGCATAAAAGCTATCCCATTACAGTTAAAATTGTGTTTTCCTGTAAAAGACAAGCTCCTAAAATTAGATAATAAAAGTAATAAGCTGCATTTATAAATGGGCTAAAAAGACTCTCAGTAAAACATTTCTTTTTCCCCTTTTTAGTGATTCTTATAAGCATTAATAGAGTTGCAAAGTAAAACACTGAAAGAGACCCTCATCTCTCAGTGTATTAAAATATTAAATATATTCTCATCTGGTTTCTTGCTATTCAATTTCTTGTTCAGATGACTTATGTCAGAAACAGCTGAAATTATATATCTGCAGACATTGGTCATCTGGTATTTACTGGGGTTCAAAAAATGATATAGGGATGAAAATGAAATCTCTATATTATTTTGTTCTATTGCAATTGCTTTTTTTAGTGACAAAAGAAAGCCATGAGCATTCCCTCCAAATAAAACAATGGCTTTTGTACCTCTTTTTTCCAAATAAAATACTAAGGAAGCAATCTGAATTCATACATTTGCTCACAACAACACTGTCTTATAACAGTGTAACTAGGTAAAGAATTGAGAAAAATTAAAGCAAGGCAGGAAGCAAGCTGGATGTAGATATTCAGAATTATGAAATCATCCTTAAATTATGAAAGGAAGTGCAACCCCATTTCTAATATTAAACAATATTGTTAGCTCCTTTCTTTGCTATCCACAGACATTTATATTTCTGTTTTTGCATTACAGAAAATTGAAAGGGCAGAATTTAGTCAAGCACATATTCCAGGCTCTCACTTGCACCCCACTTCTGCACAAAGAAGCTTTAGTAACATCTTTTTTTTCCTGCTGTGACCCCATGAAATTGCTTTCCTTTAAACCCTATTCCTGATGGGTTAGGGTTAGTCTAAAACCAATAGAGGACAGCCCCAGGGTGAGTAAAATCTGTTTTTCTTTGTCTCTCCTTATATCAATGTTGAACTCAGTTGACCTCTAGGAAGTATAAATAGAGAGGGGATTTTTGGGTTTCAGGTTGATGTGGTCATATCATCTCTTCTCCTCAGTCCCTGGTAAGTCATTTGTTCCACCATGCTAGTGTTTTGTCCTTAAAGAACTGAACAGAGGATCATCCGAGATGCCACTAGATGTAATATTCAGTGTTAGGCCGAAGCCATTTTATTGGGGAGCTTAGGCCTGCCACACTTTATACTGTTTTACTATGCATTTTCTAAATGGGAGGGGGGATTATATGAGGTTGTTAGTATGTAGCCATAACAAATTCTTTCCAAAAAGCCAAGGTCATCCTTTGTCTCTGCACCTCTGCACCTGCACGGAAGGAGATGGGTGGACACTGCCAGCATGGCAATAGAAGATTGGACAACGTGATGGACTTGTGGGTGTGGGGGCAAGGAATTGAACTTTCAACTGGGTGGTGAAACCCGGGAGAATTCAGATTCGGGTTTCACCAGATGTGCCAACATGGCTCTACTAATAAATTGGAACTTTGAGGAATACTTTGCCTTGGACTCTGATTTAATTTTGGATGCTATTTGGAACCCTGACATTCAGCATGTTGACTTGGAGAGGATGTTACAGGCATTTGTAAATGAAAGTTATGGGTTGTTGCAGGGCTTCTCCCATTTTTGTGATCATTGGATTTGTGCAGAGGCATACTAAACCCATTTTATTTGGGATTGTTTCTGTTTATTTACTTTTGGTATGACATGCATCACATCCATGCAGTTGGAAGGTGGGGGCAACTCTTTGACTCAACTGTCCCTGGAAATATTTAACAGAATATTTGTGTTAAATATTTCCAAGGACAAAAGGTGGGGGCAACTCCCAGATCATTTTTTTTTCCTATTGCTACTCTTGCTGTAAAAAAGTAACAGTGAAATTATGGGGCTCAAGAAAAGCTTTAATTTCCCCTTGTAGGGTTTTTTTTATTTTGTTTTGTTTATGCTTTATTAAATTTATTTACTTTTTATGAAAAAAAGAAAGGAAGAACAAGACAAAACAGACAGAAAAAAATGAAATCACTAATAAATATATTACATACCAAAACAAATAAGTGTTCATTTTTAAATAAATCATTTAAACCTTGAACCCACAGCATGATATTCATCATTCTTTCCACTGCATCAGTAAAGTTCCAGATTGTAAATGGAAAGTGAATCTATAATCCACATCTATTAATTTGAATTAAGCCTATCTTTCCAATATCAAATAATTAGCTTTTTTTTAACTGAATGCCATGCACTAGATATTCAACATTTTTCATATCATGGTAAATTCCAAGTTTCATTTTTATTGATTTGCCATAACAACCATTTTTATTGCTTACATCTTTAAGCAATAATTATTGTCATACCATATTAAGAGTTTTGGGCAGAAGCATTCCATCCTCCATATTATACTTTGTGTAGTAAGGGAGGTAAGCAATCCTCTTTTTTTAACATTAATAATGGTATCATTCATAACACTATTATTAAATCATTAATTATACTACTTTTAAAAAAAAATGCTGACTCTTTCACTAGTATAAGTTATTCTCCTTGTTTCTGAATGCTTGAACATAACTAATATCCATCTTGATAATTACTTTTATCTGTTTATATCATTTTAAACAGGGCACAGCCTAGTACTAGTTATTTTACAAAGGCTGCCTGAAGGATATATGACAGTAGAGGCAGTGATTATACCAAGCAGTTAAACCAGGGGTCCCCAATTCCAGGTCCATGGACTGTCATTGTGCCACGGCATGCCAGAAACCATGCTGTGCAAACAAGCAAAGCTCCATCCATGGGATGCAGGTAGCACATTTATTTATTTATTTATTTATTTATTTATTTATTTATTTGGTATTCTTATATGCCGCCCAACTCCCGGAGGACTCAGGGCGGCGTACAACAGAGAAAAAATACAAGAATAACCAATTAAATATCAATTAAAAGCAAATACAAAATTTAAAAACACAGTATAAAAACAACAACATCCATTCAACAACCATACATACTTGGGGGGTGAGCTCGAGTGGATTAAGCTCTACCCCCCACCTGCAGGAAAAGCCATGTCTTAACAGCTTTTCGGAAGGCCAGCAGAGTGGGTCTCTGGGGGAAGTTGGTTCCAGAGCGCGGGGCCGGCCACAGAGAAGGCTTTCCTCCTAGGTCCCGCCAGCCGGCATTGCTTGGCCGACGGAACCTGGAGGAGGCCAACTCTGTGGGCCCTAACCGGTCGGAGGGAAGTATGAAACCACACACCCTCCAGTCCATGGAAAAAACCTCTCTCCACTAAACCGGTCCCTGATGCCTCAAAGGTGGGGAGTGCTGAGTTAAACTATTATATACAAAGGACATCTAAACACCAGATCCTAATTTAATATTACATGTAGTCCCTGACTGTGAAATCCAAACCTGGTAAATTTAACAACAATCTGCCAGGGAAACCTGAGTTTCGCGCCGCCCTGAGTCCCTCGGGAGTAGGGCGGCATATAAGAACCAAGAAATAAATAAAATAAATAAATAAACCTATTACTAGGTTTGCCCAATTCTCAGTGCCATTCTCATAGAGAAGTCTCTCTGAGTATACCTTGATCTTTCTTAGATTATTACTTAATCATAAATGGTCTGACGATTAAGCCAATATGACAGGCATGATATTCCAAATGGCTCCAAATGGCTTTTATTTAATAGCAGAATAGTAGCAGAGTTGGAGATCTTCTCGTCCAACCTCTGCTCAAGCAGGAGACCCTATACCATCTAGGACAAATGGATGTCCAATATCTTCTTAAAAAGCTCCAGTGATGGAGCTCCCACAACTTCTGAAGGAGAGCCATTCCATCGATTAATTGTTCTCACTATCAGGAAATTTCACCTCAGGTCTAGGCTAGATCTGTCTTTAATAAATATCCATCCTTCACTTGTTGTCCTGCATTCAGATGCTTTGGAGAATAGATTGCCCCCCATTTCTTTGTGTCAGCCCCTCAAATATTAGAGACCCTTAGTCTTTCTCTTTGTTAGATTAGACATGCCCAATTCCTACAATTGTTCATCATATGTTTTAAATGGTCAAGTATTTATTTATTTATTTATTTAAATGGATTTATATGCCGCCCAACTCCCAGGGGACTCTGGGCGGCTCACAACATGTCAACATCCATTCAACAATATAAAAAAGACACAATAATTAAAACTTACAAAAATTAAAAAGAGCATCTAACATTCATAACCAGGGGGGGAGACCCATATCTGGTCTGGGTTGGTCTCTCTTTCACCCCACCTGCCGGAAGAGCCAAGTTTTTTATTGCTTTACGGAAGGCCAGCAGGGTGGGGATAGTCCTGATCTCTGCAGGAAGCTGGTTCCAAAGGGAGGGAGCTCCCACAGAGAAGGCTCTCCCCCTCGGCCCCGCCAACCGGCATTGCTTGGTCGATGGGACCTGGAGGAGGCCAACTCTGTGGGCCCTGACCGGTCATAGGGAGGTATGCGGCAGGATGCGGTCCCGAAGGTAACCTGGCCCTGAGCCATGTAGGGCTTTAAAGGTCAAAACCAACACCTTAAATTGGATCCGGAGACTAATGGGCAACCAATGCAGCTGGCGGAGAATAGGTGTTACGTGGGTGTATCTAGGTACACCCACCACAGCTCGTGCAGCTGCATTTTGCACCAATTGCAGTCGCCGGACACTCTTCAAGGGTAGCCCCATGTAGAGCGCATTGCAGTAATCCAGCCGTGAGGTGATAAGGACGTGAGTGACTGTGAGAAGTGCCTCCTTCTCCAAGTAGGGTCGCAATTGGGGCACCAGGCGTACCTGTGCAAAGGTCCCCCTAGCCACAGCTGAAAGATGTTGCTCCAATTTTAGCTGTGGGTCTAGGAGGACACCCAAATTGCGGACTCGTAGTAGTAAGTGGTAAGTAGTAAGTAGTAAGTGGAGCGGGCCTTTTATTTAGAAAGTAGGTTCATTTTATTTAAACCAAGCAAGAGGGGGAAAAGGTAATCTAAGTGTTGCCCTTATCATGGATCTGAAGTATTTATACAAAAAGAAGGAAGCTGTTTCAGAAAGAAAAGGGAAAAGGACATTGTAAGTCCGCTCTAAAATCTCTTTCGGTTAAGTCCACTGGATTCCAAGGGAACCTATTTCCAAACAAATGTGCTAAAGATAACAACCTCTCTGTTTGCAAGGATTTGCTAGCATGGCCCTTCTTTTTAGCAAATTACAGTCTGTGTCTAGGCTTAAAATTAAATCCAAATCTCTTCCATTTTCTCTGCAGAAGGAAGAAATTGGCAGAGAGGCCAGGAACGCTGACAAGAAACAAAGTGAAACAGAAGTCTCCCAACATGCAAAGCTTCAGCCCTCAAGAATCATCTTCAAAGAAGAAGAATACATATAAATATTGTACTCATTGTCACTATTAGTAATGTTATTGGAAGTATTTTTTTTTTACTATTCTGTATCAAGTTTTTTTTTTGTTCACAGATAATTGCTCTAACATCAACCCCTCTGGTTCTATCATTATTTAGAAGAGTGTAAACAAAACATAAAATGATTTCTATAAAACAGCTTTTTTGGATAAATGGTCCTTAATTTTTATAATTTACTTGCTTAAAAACATAAAGTATTTTTCTTCACGGGGTTTTTAAATTCAAGATGGGGTAGGCAAAATGTTGTGGAAAAGCACATATTTGCTGTCTAATCATCAGGGCCGTGCTGAATATTCCTAATATCTATATTAGCTTTGAATTTCATTTACCTAATAGTAAAATATTACATTATTTGAAAGAAGATTAGCACTCTTTTATTCTTAAAGTGAGAAAGTCCAACGTCATTTAATATGATTAGCTCTAGGGATAATGCATGATTCCATTGATGATCTCATAATATTATACCTTATGTGATGGAGCTGTCAGTATCAATACATTTAATATTACGAACCCCAATGGAGCCAAGGAAAATGCTGGGGAAAGGAATGGGAAGAGAAGGAAAGGAAAGGAAAGGAAAGGAAAGGAAAGGAAAGGAAAGAAGGAAAGGAAAGGAAAGGAAAGGAAAGGAAAGGAAAGGAAAGGAAAGGAAAGGAAAGGAAAGAAAGGAAAGGAAAGGAAAGGAAAGGAAAGGAAAGGAAAGGAAAGGAAAGGAAAGGAAAGAAAGGAAAGGAAGTCTCTTTAAAATAAAGGGAAAATTATCATATTCACAATCATTAATAAATTAACATAATTAAGATGCATGTTTTTAAAAACTCACAAAATATAAAGGAACTAGTTTTGGCTCCAATTAATTTTCTCTAAGATTTGTCTAAATTTCTAGTGCAGTTTAGATGAAGCAGAACAGTGAAAGTAATGCAAATAAACCTGTGTATTTTAGGGATGTATCAATTTTGATAGTATCTCATATGAACAATTGCCAGTTCATTTGCCTATTAGGTCATTTCACAGAGACAATTTTTTGTCATTTTCATGTAAGCACAGCGAATCAGCCATCACCCCAAGTTTTGTCATATTTATGCCATGTTGATATCCTCATATCCAGAGCTGGTTACAGTTAGCCAATTGGACATGATCTTAATGAGTCTGTCATTCAGACAAAGAGAACTTAAACTTCTAAGGTTATACTAAAACGTCTCATAAAATTGATAGAGCCCAAAGATAGAGTCATTTATAACACAATGGCTTAACAGTTTTAAACAAGAACAAAGAATGTATCTCTTATCTTCATTCCCAGTTTGGAAACAGGCCAGCCATTTCTGGTTCCTGGAGACTTCTTTGGATGTTTTCCAAAGCAGTAATTTTGTGGGATGGAGGAAGGGTAGGGGTGATTCACAAGTGGAATGGCTCTACTTTAACTGTTCCTGTTTGTCAACAGGGAGTCCAAGATACGTAGCATAGAACAACTCAAAGAAGCAATATCAGAAGATATAGAGAGACCTGGCCCATACAAGTGCCAAGAGATGGACATGATTGAATGCCTAACATCATCATTATTATTAAAAAAAAACCAACACTAGAGGTAGTGTGCAAATTTTGAGAAAGTTACTCCTACCAAGAATTCTGAGAAACTTAGGAAGCAGCCCGTCACTGTATAGTATAGATGAAATGGCATGCATGGATTCTATACGAACTTCAAAGTGCTTCCTTTCCTTCCGCGATAATTGTCTTAATGCCCGTTTTAATCAGTATTAACTACTAGCAATAACATGCTTTTAATTATGTTTTAAACGACTCCTTTATTGGGCTGTTTTGGGAAGCAAATTAGTCAAAAGGAGCTGTTAATCAAAAACGTGTTACTGGCACAAAATAAATGTTCATTTAAGGAGCCATTTGAAATAAACCTGGCTCATTGACTCTGACAACCTACAAGGACACTGGGGTCTCCTGAGGATAGCTCCTCCAGTACTCTCCAAGATACGCCTTGCTGCTCAGGAGTTATAAGTAGAAGCATTAAGCAGTTTAGGTCATTCATCAGCTAACTTTTACTACTGTACTCAAGAAAATGAGCCTCCCAGGAATGTCACAGCAGATCTATTCCTTCATTAGCTAAGTAATATTGAGAGAGACGTTCCTGTCATTATGAATGAAGAAATCTATCGCAGCATGCCTCCTTTGTCTACCAGCTGCCTTTACAAATCCAAAGGTATTTAGGCTGAAAACACCAGCTTCGTTTTCTACAAATGTTATTCAGGTAGGTTTCTTCCCCTTTTGTTGACCGATAGCCCTGCCAGAAAATACAAGAGAACCAGATTAGCTGTAAAACTAAAACAAAACAAAAAACCCCTACAACGTAATAGGATCAGAGCTGGCCTGGAAAAAGAAGGACCTAGGAGGGGAATTATCAAATTTCATCATTCTCTTTTTAAATAACTCTAGGCCATGAAAGTAACAGATCCCTGTTTTGATCATTGACACAGTGCAGTGCTTATAGCATAAATGCGGTCCATAGCAGATCATGCTGATATCCGTGAGTCATACATCTGATACATTGGTATACTGGTATCAGTCAAGGGCATCACGCTGAAGACAGCACATCGCAGATTTTATAGAAACCTATTCCAACTAGCTGGATTTTTCAGAATCAGACTGAATTCCATACAGGTTTGGTGTCAGAGGAAGAAGGTTTTGCATTATTCTATGGTTTTATTCAGCTACTTTGTTTCACAGATTATTTAAGCAATATCAATTATGCGTATGGCACATAAGACTAGGGATTCCTTTGCTGTTCTTTTACACCATTTCCCAACTTGTAAGAATTCATTCTTCCATCTTTTCAGTATGGAGTGGCCTGGTATTTCATGGTGAAATATACCCCCACCATTTAAAAAAATGTGGTTCAATCAGTACTTAATCCAACATTTATTTGGAGGGGGTGGATTTCAAGATGTTTTGGCTACAGAATATTGAAATTGAGTGAAATCCTGTTGAGACATTGCTTGGTAAGATGGAAATTTAAATGGAACAATGAACATTATCTGCTTGCTTGTGGTGATAAAATGCTTGATTTCCCGATAGCTCTCAGAGCATATATTAGGTCTACATAGAGAGACATACAGTATCATGTCTATGACTGAAAATTGGGGAAGAATTCCTAGATCATTTCATACCTCTTCTTCATTCTTGTCAAACCACATTTATCTTGTCATATTAAAAGGAAGAACTTGCATGGCTTGTGGAAGTTGAAGTTAATTGCCATTGGGTAAAAATGTCCAGGGATTTAGAAGAACTATCATTAATATCAAGAGTTCCACCGTCTCTCTTCTCTATGAGATCCAGGTGTGCTTTTAGGCAGTCTAAGGAGAGCTGACAAAGATACTAAGTAAAGTAAAGTAAAGTAAAGTAAAGTAAAGTAAAGTAAAGTAAAGTTAAGTTAAGTTAAGTTAAGTTAAGTTAAGTTAAGTTAAGTTAAGTTAAGTTAAGTTAAGTTAAGTTAAGTTAAGTTAAGTTAAGTTAAGTTAAGTTAAGATGATGATAAGATAAGATAAGATAAGATAAGATAAGATAAGATAAGATAAGATAAGATAAGATAAGATAAGATAAGATAAGATAAGATGGTAGGGATAGGGAGAGAGAGAGAGAGATGAGAGAGGGGTGTGTGTGTGTGTGTGTGTGTGTGTGTGTGTGTGTGTGTGAGAGAGAGAGAGAGAGAGAGAGAGAGAGAGAGAGAGAGAGAGAGAGAGAGAGAGAGAGAGAGAGAGAGAGAGAGAGAGAGAGAGAATATAAATTTTATTGTCTTTTTTTTACTGTGAGGACAGTAAATGGCCGACATTAAAAATGATATTCTGTTGCCTGCTCTCAAGAGAAAGTGTATATCTACGCAAACACATACATAACACACATATACACATGCTATATACATACATAAATATATACCAATGAGCCAATTGTTGGTTGACCTAGGAATTGATATGTTGATATGTTGAGATTTGCAACTCAAAGGTGATATGTTATTGGCCATGAAACATAGTTACCTGTTTCTGGTAGATCAGCAATTCTCTATCCTAGAAAAAGAGATTTTAGTATACCAAACATTTACATCTTTATCCCATCCAGCCTAAACTACTGCAATTCATTTTACCTGGGTCTGCCTTTGTAGACATCTTAGAAACTTTGATTTAAAAGACATGCAAGGTAAAGTCTCCCTGAAATTGAATTCTTGTCACTACAGATCCTGGCCAATCGTTTGCCATTACCTTTTTCCAGGATCTTTTAAAATGTCTCAATCTAGTTTCACTTAAATACTAACTCAAATTGATTCCATTTATCCATCTTTACAATCAGCTAAGACAGACTAAGTGCTTTACCTGCTGTGTTTTAAAAGAAAACCTATTATCTAATATTGGCAGGAGGCAACAAGTCTCACTGGCGCTAGGTAGATAAATACCTTCAGTTTCTACCAGTTTGCTTCTAAAAAACAAATCTTAAAAGTGTTTGGATTCCGATACTAAATAGGTTCATCCCGGTTCAGCGAACCGGTAGTGGTGGCAGCCGTAGGCTCCGCCCACCCACCCGGGACGCTTCTGCACATGCGCCGAAGTGTCGCACACATGCACTCGCGCACACGCGAACCAGTAGAGATGGGATTTACAACCCACTACTGCATATCACTCTGAAGCTGAGCATCTGACTAACTAAGATTGGTGTTATTTTATTGATGGTTTCTATGAGGAAATACCCTGTCTTCTTTGATGGCTCTCAAAATTCAACTGAAGACATTGAAATTTTCATATTATTTAACTTCTTGATTCAGCTTTGTGTTCTGATCAGAAGCTGCTCTTCTAAACAGCATTCTTTACTTTTGCCCTAATTTAATTTAACTACATTTGTTGTACTATTCATTTCTAATTCATGTTGTGAACTGCCTTGGAAACTACAGCTGAAAGGTGGGATATAAATATTTTAATCATCAATGCATAAGCATAAATGTGTAATTGCACAGATAAAGTAAACTTGTGGTGCCCGGCAATTCAAGAGAAAGATCTCCTAAGTCAACCACAAAGAAATAACATTTTTACATTGTGCCAACCTTATGAGATTTCCTTCCTGAGTTTTATGCAAACCGATCCATGGTCTTCACATAGCAGGAAATAAAATTTAGCTTAATACAAACTTAAAACGTGTGAACAACTAAATGAATCTCAGGAAAAAAAACGTTTGCCTGTCCTTTTAGATTTATAACTGATGTTTGCCATTCGTGCTTAAAGCTTCACCTCGCATCTTAATTACCTTGCTGACTTTCAGCAAGATGCAAACTTTCTGTCCAAATCCACATTAAAATCGTTATCACAGTAGGAGCACTTAGACGTTTATTGTGGTATTTTAGCATCACCAGAATAATGTTTCAGCAACAATTCAAATGATGTGACTCGTTAATAAGATAACAAACTTTTCAATATTTACTTTACTAAACATAGGGCAATTTAACTAAGATCCAGGAACTCTGGATTCTTATAGTAATGAGTGGTTACTGGAGTGATGGTGGAAGGGGAGTTAATTAAGCATCAATTCACAATAAGTACTTAGCAACTGAGCCTGAGGGTAGGAATGAATTGGGAAAGCTATTTCTGATGGGATAAAGAAGGAACACATGCCGTTGCATGCCTTTTCATAAGCAACTCAGTTTCATTTTAGATTATGATACTTCTGTGATAAACTCAATCTGATTTGAAATATTGACTGGTTAAATCAGATGCCCCTTTAGTAACTAATTGCATTGGAGTTTTTCAATTGCAAGAGGATTAATTAGATAAGTATTTCTATCCCACCTTTATTATTTTTATAAATAACTCAAGGTGACAAATACCATATTTTTCAGAGTATAAGACGCACCTTAGTTTTGGGGGAGGAAAATAGGGGAAGAAATCTACCTACCAGGTATTCATCTGGCTAGCGTCCTTAGTCTGTTCAGCTTCAGCACATTATTTTATCCCCTGGTTAGGGCTGAAAAAACCTTCTTCAGAGGGAGTAGGAATGAAAACAAGCCTGCAAAGTCTTAGGGCTGGAAAAACTACTTCGGAGGGAGTAGGAATTAAAAAATGCTGCAAGCCAGTAAGATCATTAGCACCTCGTTAGGGCTGGGGAAAAAAGCTTTGGAAAAGCTACATTCGGAGTATAAGACACACCCAAATTTTCAGCCTCTTTTAGGGAGGAAAAAGGTGTGTCTTATACTCCGAAAAATACAGTACATCTGATACACCTTCTTCCTCCACTTTTCCCCACAACAACAACAACCCTGTGAGGTGGGTTAGGCTGAGAGAAAATATGAGGGGTCCTTGATGCTTTCTGAGGTTGGTTGCTTTCTTGCAGATGTTTCATTACCCAAACTAGGTAACATCATCTAACACTAGTTTGGGTAATGAAACATCTGCAAGAAAACAAGCATACTCAAAGAGCACCAAGGAATCCTCATTTCAACCCTGAATGACAAATATTCTCCTTTATTGAGAGAGAGAGTAACTGGCCCAAAGTCACCCAGCTAGTTTTCATGGCTAAGGTGGGACTTGAACTAACAATCTCCTGCTGTCTAGCCTGGTGCCTTTAAGGTTTAGTGCCACTAAACCACTGTCTACATTCTATTTAACAAAGTTTCAGTTGTTTTATGAATTTCTTTCTGGGATTTCTTTATTAATCACTGTCATTGAAAAATCACAAAAATGTCTGTGATCTGTCTGAGGTACAGATTGGAAAATCAAAAGGATTCCCATCATATATACATCATTAACCTCTCTCAACTTCCCTCAATATGACATAGGGTGCATAGGGTGCAGAATACAGATTGACCAAGTTTTCCATCACAATGGGAGAGGCCTGTGTACTAAGGATGGAAGATGTTGAAAGGAATTGTGTACTCTTCATTCCTCTCAAGAGTTTGGAATTGGTTTGAAAATACATTTTCATTCAGCATAGAGAGATTGTAAATTGGAGAAGAGATCAAGATCCACTGTACTTAAACTAACTATTCAGCTGACTGTTTTCAAATCTGATACTTTCAGTTATTTCAGAATGCTGATTGATCAGTGATCACATATATTTCTTTTCCTTATTTTTCCTCACAACAACTATTTTCTGAATTAGGTTGAGTGAAAAAAAGACAGTAACTGGCCCACACTCCAGTGAGTTGGATTTCCTTGGTACCAATCCAACACCTTAACCATTAGACCACACTGGCTTTTATGAAGCCAATAACTCATGTGGTGTTTTTTTCCCCTTAACTTAGTTGATTCCTACTTGGTATTTGATTTGGGATCATTACAAGTTTTTTTTAAATCTCTTTTTAAATAAAGAGTTCACTCTATGGACTCTACAGCAATTGTTGCTTAGAATACATTTTTGCACAGAAAGTGTGTGTGTGTGTGTGTGTGTGTGTTTGTATTTATATATGTCAAGGGTGGGTTCCTCCCGGTTTGGACTGGATCGCCCAAACCAGTAGCGACCCGCTGGTGATGTCACTGTCAGTGCCGTTCCGTGCACGCCGCCATCTTTTTTTTCAGATTTTTTGGACTTCCACAGCTTGAAAAAGGGCCCTCCCACCTGCCCGCGGGTGAATTCTGTCCTTTATTTCTTTGCCCAAAGCACAGCTGATGAGCTCCTCAGCTGTGTTTCGGGCTAATTCTTGCTTCTGAGCATGCGCAGCAGCCAAATTGCATGAGGGAGCGCACGTGCGCAAAATGTTGCGATGCGAACTGATGGCGAAGGTAAGTGGAACTCCCTGATGTATGTATATGTATTTGCATGTGAGTGTGTGTGTGTGTGTGTGTGTCCATATCCAGAGAGAAACATCATATGTTTGTGGTGCACATAAGAAAAAAGTTCACAGATCATCTAGCTTAATATATAGTGGTTTAAATGTAGAATTAGAAACCCACAGCATTTTGCAAAAACCTGATCCAGATAAAGCATTACAGAGATATTCATTTACTCAAAACTCAAATCTTCTGAGAAGTCTGAGGAGATTAAAGGGAAATAAGAAGACGTAATTATTGGTTAGTTGGGAATAGTTGTTACTCCTCCTCAACATATGGAGAAGTATGTCAATCAGATGGTGCATGCTGGAAGGTATAATACCTAAGGGGTTTGCACAGCGGATGCTTCCTTATTTATTCCTTTTGCTTTCAAATTTCTTTTTTCATGTTATTTTTCCAATGGAGCAGAGCTATAGGTAGTCCGTATGGCTTTCACATAATATTTCCTTCCCACGGTGGGAACTAATGATATACATCTGTCTGAGCATGAATCCACATATACAGAGTAGCAGATTGGTTTTGTTCTTACAGGAGTCTTATTGGGGAACCAGACCTGTGGTGGGGAAAAAAATGACTCAGAAGAACATCCATCAAATAGTATTTCTCGTCACAATATGCTACCCTGAGAGATTCATAAGCTCAAATGGAGAACGGACATCCAAGATTATCTCCTCTGCAGGTCCACATACTCTACACCTCTGTTTCTGGAGTCTTTTAATGGGCTGACTATAGTTAAGGAGATTTACATCCTTCCCTTCTGTTACAGTCAGAGTATGCATCATTGAAACTTACTGCAAATCCATTCATAAAACAGAAGCAAGGTGTTTACAGCACAAACAGCAAGATATGAAACCATAGGAAAATGAGAACTGACCTTACCCCGGGTTAAACAGATGGTCCCTCCGTCTCAGCCTTCTTGTTACTGAGTGACAGAAGTCCTCTAGGGTATTTTGCATGTAAACAAGTGGAATCCGTTATTCAAGTGAGTGCAAACTCTTTTGAAAGCCCCTCTCTTCCACTCTCCTTGCTCCACAAAAAATCTGGAGTCTCTCTTTTTGCAACATGAATGACAGCTCTATCAGGAATAATATATTCATTAAGGTATCTCCTCAAACTCCTTCTTCTTTCTTTTGCCTTTTCCCAACAAGTACAGATTTCCCCTTTTTACATTCAAATTCTAGTATGTCCATATTTGGTTCTGGGGGAGTGTTGCTGCCTTAATCCTAATAATGTATCACTTTGCTTAGCTCTTCTTTTGTTTTCCAGATGCTGAGAAGGCCTCAAAAGAAGATGACTCCTTATGAGTTTTCTCTACATGGCTAAAAGGCTCAATGTTGGAGAACTACCGTTTGCACAAAGCTGAGAAGGATAACCTGAAACTCTTAGTAATCAAAAATATTGTTTTTAATTTTTTTTTTAAAAAAAACAAGATTTACTGAAAGGGTAAGGGTTAATGTGACAGAAACATCAACAACTGATTATGTTCACTTTAGAGTCCAGTTTTGCAATAGAATAACAGAATTGGAAGGGACATTGGAGGTCTTCTAGTCCAACTTCCAGCTTAAGCAGGAGATCCTCCACCTTTCAGGACAAATGGTTGTCCAATCTCTTCTTAAAAGCCTCCAGTGTTGGAGTACCCACAACTTCTGAAGGCAAATTGTTCTTTTGATTAATTGTTCTAACTGTCAGGAAATTTTCCTTAGTTCTAGGTTGGTTCTCTCCTTGATTAGTTTCCATCCATTGCTTCTTGTTCTGCCTTCAGGTGCTGCCTTAGATGTTGGGACACTGCTTTGATATTGCAACAATGAACCTTAGAATAGACCCCTTTTGAGGATCCAAGGGCTCCATGCCAGGGGTGGGTTTCACTTACCTTTGCTATCAGTTCGGGAACGGACGCGCGCAGGAGTGCGTGGGCTTTCTGCATGCATGACGCTTCTGCACATGCGCAGAAGCTCCGTGATGATGTTCTGCCAGGTGGGCGGAGCCTCCCGTCACCACTGCTACCAGTTCTCCCGAACTGGGCCAAACCGGTAGGAACCCACCACTACTCCATGCCCATTTCCCAATCATTTCTGAATACTTATCAGTCAGGGAACAGACCATTACTCATGCTTGCAGATACTTACCACTTTCATATTATGATCCTGGTAATCATTAAACTTGTATATTGTCAGGTCAGGCAGACCACTTCTATATGAAAGGGCTGATCCTGTTATCTGTAGATTATTGTTGAAAATGTTTAAAATAATATTGATCATATTTCAATGGGTAAGTGCAATCAAACTATTGTGATACAATATGATATATTCTAAACATGATAGGATTTAAAACAAGGACAGAAAAAGCTTTGGGGGATGGAAATTATGTTCAGATTTCTAGGAGGTGAAACAAGTGATGAAGCAGAGTTTGGACAGTCTGGTTGAGAAAAGCTTTCTTTGGATTCAACTTCTCAAACAGCTGCATGAGTCTTGTAAATGGCATGACTGCATTTTTGGTTAACAAGTGCTTCATATGTGTTCCTTGTGTCTTGTTGCAAAATATCTCTTTTGAAGGTTTTCCACAGTCTAGAAGACAATAGAAAATGGATGATGGTTCCTAGCAAAGTAAGATGGAGCAGGCATAGTTTTGCATACAGTTTGTGCTCAGGCATTATGACAACCCCAGTTGCAATGCAATTCCTCCCCTGCGATAAAACCAAAATATGTGACGTGATAGCATAGTAGTTTCAGAAATCAAAACCAAGATACTTAAGAATTTGAGATATAATAACATCTCAAATTATGTCTCCAATTATGTATTAGTAGGGGAAAAAATAGAAAAAGTGGAATTGATGGGAAGTATAGTTTAAAGAATTTAGAAGAAAAGAAGCAACACAATAAATAGTAAGGATAACAATGAATTAAGGATGAATTGATCAATTAATAGAGGATATATCTATCATGGCTTCAAGACCAAGTTTGTTTAATGACGCCCAAACCACTTCCCCATTAAAATGAAATATAAACCAGCAGAGTAGAAAAGGGTTGAGAAAGCTGCAAATCAAAGGAGATACCACCACACTAGCCTATTTGTGCTTACTGGAGATTTGTCATAAAATGAAAATGTAATATTATCCTTAAATTTAATTATCTGTGGGCTGTTTGGAATAGACCTCCAAAAAGTAAGTTGAGGTTTGATTATAACAAGTATCTATAAAGTTTTACAAAAGTTTGCATGTCATAAATTGATCACTTCAAATAGTACAATACACTATTCCATCCAGGGATGGGTTCTAACTTACCTCGCTGGCGGTTACCCGCTTGGGCATGCGCGTGGGCATGCGCAGTGCCAAAAAATTCAAAAATAATAATTGAAAAAGAGCTGAAAAAAAGATGGCGACAGCATGCACAGTGCCGGAAACTCGGCTTCTGCACATGCTCAAAATAAAAATAAAAATAAAAAATTCAATAAAAAAATAAAAAAAATTAAAAAAAGATGGCGGTGCTCATGGACCGGCACCGACCGAATCGGTTCCGTGACACCATCGTGACATCACCAGCGGGTCACTACTGGTTCGGGCGAACAGATCCAAACCGGGAGGAACCCACCTCTGATTCCATCCCAATCTTATCAGGTATTCAGTGATTTTGACGATCATCCTCATCTTAGCTTTATAATAGTCAAAGAATTTGAGGCAGAAGACTGAGACAGTCAGCCTGCTCCACGAAAATTTAAATTCTGGTCATTCAGGATTTGAAATCACACAGGTTGCCTCTGTGCTAAAAGCCAAGGAAAATATGCTTTAGATGTTTATCCACAATCCATCAAGAGCATCAAGACTGCAAAATGAAGCTACGAATGGAATATGAATGGAACAGGCTTCTGGTGACCTGGCCCACAAGACTGATGGTTGGTAGGACCTATGACTGTTTTTAAACTGAATACAGTTCAATTTTGACTGGTAATATTAATATAGAACAGTTGTTAACCTGCTCTTATTCTATTCTTGCTGATAAAGTCTTAAGAGCTAGCTTATATAGAATTCTTTGTCAATTAATTAATTGACAATTAATTAATTAATTAATTAATTAATTTCTGTGTCATTTTTATTTCCGTGGAGCCAACGTACCTTGCTTACTGAACAGCCTTAATTAATTCATTGTCTCTGTTGGTTTTGTAAATGAGCTCCCTTGCATATGGAAACAGGAATGCATATTTATGCAATATACATGCACACGAAGTTATTCCACAGGCTGAAATTTATTGGGATTCAAATGTAAATAAATGCAAAGTGTTCAGAATCCTTCCTGATACATAGAGAGAAGTTAAGGTGAAATTTATGGGATTCATTTTTTAGCTCGGTATGTGAGGGGCCCTAAACAAGCCATTATTGCTTTGAGAAATTGCTTGCTTAATTCTCCATATATTGTGAGGAGGGTATACCTCAAACTGCAATATTAATTTTTAAAACATATAGATGAGAATGTAGATAGATTTATGCCATAGTAGTTCCTCATATCATTTATAATAATTTCAAGAGGGTAAAAAAAAGCATTAAAAACCCAAACTGGATGCATATTCTTACAAAGTAGACATTATTATTGCTGAAGACAAGATGAGCATCATGGTCAGCCAAGATCTTGCTTATATGAAGCTAGGTCCTGCATTTGAAATTCTGTTTGGATTTCTGCATATCATCTGAAGATCAAAGATCCCATTTGCTTCTAAAATCAGAGGTCGACCCACAGATAGAGTTCCGGTGCCCCCTCCTAGTAACAGTTCTACTTGGTGCCATATATACATATACATATACATGTACATGTACATGTACATATACATATACATATAAATATAAATATAAATATAAATATATGGAGGAGATACACACACACACACACACACACACACACACACACACAGGAGGAGAGCCTATGGCTTAGAGGTTAAATGTACTGCCTTATAGGCAGGCTGCCCAGGTTCAAATCCCAGTAAGGGTATGGCTAGCTGATGAGATCTAAAATAGATCTACAGTATACTAGTCTCCCTTCATTTTCATTATCAGTAAAAAATGTGTTTTACACACACACACACACACACACACACACACACACACACACACACACACACACACACACACACACACACACATATATATATATATATATATATATATATATATATATATATATATATATATATATACACACACTCACAAACACATACACACACACACACACACACACACAGTAAATCACACTGTAGAAGTCTGTTATAATCCAATTTTGAAAAGGGGAATAGTCATTGGAGAAGACTATGACACTTGGAAAAATTGAAGACCATCAGAAATTGGCCTAGTAGAAGGCATGATGGCCAAGTATCACAGCTGATAACCTAAGCAGTAGCCTTCAAGAATTCAAAAAAGAAGCCAATCCTGGCACATAAAGAGATGAAAGTGATTAGCGATTGAATGACAATGAAGTTGAAGAGCAGTTGGTGACGTTGTTTTGGCCATATGTGTGGTGGAAGGTGTCCCAAATACACTGGAGTTCTGGAACATTTTAGGTCTGTGCATTTACTCCATTCTATGATGGCAATCCAATACATCCTAAAGAAAAGAGACTGATCCTATGCACATTTCCTCTCGTCCTTTCAGTAAATAGAGCTCCTAGTTTATGCTTACAAGATTTAAAGATTTTTTTTGCTGCCTGGTAATATCAGAACATGTTCCAGGTTCACAATCAAGGAATGCTAAGTGTTGTCCTGCTTATTACAGCCCAACATTCCCCAGCAATCAAATATTGAAGGGGTCATGTCCCCAGGCCAGTACCTCCAATGTATGGCTAACCACGTGCTGCAACAGCCTGAAATTGGCTTTAAGTGTTCTGATGTGAAAGGCCACAAGCTAACAATTTAGTATTCATGGAGGAGGAGATGATGTGGTCAAGTTCAGGGATCTGTCATTTGTGGTGGGACTGCCTTTTCCCATCCAGTTGTTGAGCACAGGATCTCCTGACTCTTTTCACTGTGGCTGCAGAGAAGTTGGGCCACCCATGTCAACCTATTTCTTCTTCTCCAAAATTCTAAGCAAATTTCTAAGCAAAATAAGATGAGTTTCCTTGTGGTATTTCTCAGGGAGACATGCACACCTCAGTGGCTTGCAATTGCAATGGGAATGCCAGTCTTTTCCAGGAGATTGAGCAACTGCTATTCCTATGAATGGAATTAAGAAAAAAAAAATATGATGATGAGTAAAGACCAAGATGCCCAGGAAAGGGAGGAGTCAGAAGAAGAAATGAAGGAAGAAGACAAAAAGGAGACAACAATGAAAATAAAAGTGATTGAAGAATTAAACCAGGGGGAAATGTATTAAGAGAGTTAGAAGATATATTTGAAAGGGAGACAGGGACCTGCACAGAAATTTTGGAAACTAGGCAGTGGAAGAGAGTAGAGGTGGGAGAAATGTCTAGAGTGAGTAGCCAAGAAGCAGATTTTGACAGAAATAAAGATTCAAGAGAGGAATTTGGGAGGCAAGTTAAAAAAAGCATAGCAATTAAAGTATTGAAGCGGACAAGAGAGATGGATAGATTATTTCTGTTGTTGTTGTTGTTGTTGTTGTTGTTGTTCTGATTTGCCTTTCCTTTTCTCTCCCTTTCTTTTCCTTTTTTTCTTAGAAGTTAAGTTTCTTAGACTAGACGTTAGGTAGGATAGAAAGAAAAGGGAATAAGTGATAGAAATAAGAGAAGGGGGAATGTTAGTGTATACACTTTTATAAAATAAAATAAAAGTAATAATAAGAGAAAACATGGAATAATTGAATAATGACAGATTGCAACTTATTATAACTGTGTATCATTATTAGAAATATACAAGTTGATTGAATGTAATAATTATTATTAGTTTTACTAGTTTTATTGGTATTAGAATGTATGACACCCAGGTGCCACACTGTTCACACATTGATTTGATTTGTTTGTAAGAAATAAAAAAATAAAAAAAAACTTTTAAAAAAATAGATAATTTCCAGTCACTGAAGAAGGGATGCAGCCATTTTTACAGCTAAGGTGGAAAAGAAGTTCCAACTCATGGAGCTGGCTTTTTCCAGGCTAGCCTTGAAAAAGAATCCATGCAGAAAGGCAAGTCATTTGTTTCCCAGCTGCCAAAAGTGACTCCGGTAATTTCAGGCTTCCCTCCCTTTTTAAATCAAACCTTTTGGGTGAGTTAACTTCCAACTAGAAGAACTATCTTGAATTCATTCATATTATCAATTTAGTTCAGAGGCTTAAAAGATCAGGGTTAGGGTTAGGTGTTGTTCTGGGCAAGATCTCATCATAGTCCAGCTCCCTTCAGATTCTGTCCAGCCAGAAGTGCACCCAGCTTGGTCATGATCTACTCCCAATACCTTTTTTGCCATTATAAGAATGCAGGAAATGATACCTGTCCCTAATTACATGAGGCAATAATCCTTGGGTTGGTTGTTGAGGAGCAGTAAAGGTAGAGTGGGGGCAGCATTTTTTATATGCCCAGAGAAATCTAATTGGGCCAGGTTGGTTTATTGGTTCAGGCACCAGGCTAGAAACCAGGTTTCAGGAGTTCCAGTCGTGCCTTAGGCATGAAAACTGACTGGGTGACCTTGGGCAGTCATTCTTTTAAAATTTTAAAATATCTCCCACTCCCTCCCTCCCTCCCTCCCTCCCTCCCCAATTCACCTCACAGAGTTGTGGGGGGGAAATAGAAGGAGGAAGGAGTATTAAATATGTTTGCCACTTTGAATTGTTTATAAAAATAATAAAGGTGGGATATAAATAAAAAGAAAAAATACGTTAATAGATCCATATACCAAAACTATGCAGATGCAACTAAATCATTCCACTTTCCCTATTTTAACAAGACTAGCAATTTTTAAAAAGGGCTGCAGAGAATGGAGTAGCTTAGGTGAATATACCTGATTTCAATCTGTGCTGTGCAGCAACAATGCAATACATGTCTTTGGAGAACAGCCAAGGACTTCTTTTTAACCCAAAAGAACTACCAGAGTAGCTCTGATCTTTTTTCCCCTCATGCCAAATCTGGTATTTTCATTATTTCAGAGATTATAGAAGATGGTCAATTGTTTGTTGGAGAACAATAATTCTTTGATGAATATGTTGGGGAAATACAAAATTCAACCCCCATCTTTCCATATTACTAAATTCCAAAAACGCTTCTACTTTCACAAACATATATTTTATTATAGGTATTCTAGTGTTGAGATTAAATTATTCATTAGCCTTCATTACTTATTCAGTAGCTCCTGGGTTTATCTTGCTCTGCTAAAGGTATCTACTTTCTGTTGTCAATAAAGAAAATGAGCCTGATTCAAGGAGCTTGCAAATCTGGTAGGAAAGTGATATCTATCTATTCTGCTAATCACATTTTTTTTCTGCCATTTTATTAGACCCCTTAAAGCCAGGCCCATATATTGAGGTCCTTGTTGTTATGCTGATGGTAATAAACTCTGGAGGGGCAAAAAGGAACAAATAATCTCAAAGAAGTCAACGAAATATAAACAATTGTTAAAAATCTGTCCTTCAAAAATTTTAGATACACATTGATTTTAGAGTTTATGTTCTTTGTAGAAAAACATGGAAGAGTGATAAAGAACAAAATCCTCACTTCCAGAATTTTGCAAAATATTATGCAAGAGATAGAAGAGGGAGGGATATAGTCTTAGTCCACCGTTATGGGAAGAGTTTGGGCCTGTTTCTCCCGAGGATGTGGACAGAGCTGTGGGGGCGATGGGTACCTCCACCTGTTTATTGGACCCGTGCCCCTCCTGGTTGGTCTCGGCCAGCAGAGAGGTCGCACGTGGCTAGATCCAGGTGGTGGTCACCACTTCTTTGAGAGAGGGATCCGTACCGCAGTTGTTAAAAGCTGCGGTGGTGAGACCCCTCCTGAAGAAGCCTTCCCTGGATCCAGCTGATTTGAAGAACTATCGTCCGGTCTCCAACTTACCTTTTTTAGGGAATGTTGTGGAGAAGGTGGTGGTTACTCAGCTTCTGCAACTTCTGGATGAAACAGATCATCTAGATCCTTATCAGTCGGGTTTCAGGCGCGGCTACAGTACAGAAACTGCCTTGGTCTCTCTGATGGATGATCTCTGGCGGGCCCGGGATGGGGGGAATTCCTCCATCCTGGTGCTACTTGACCTCTCAGCAGCTTTTGATACCATCGACCATGGTATCCTTCTGCATCGTCTCAGCGAGTTGGGAGTGGGAGGCACCGTCTTGCGGTGGTTCTCCTCTTATCTCGCCGATAGGATGCAGTCGGTGTTAGCAGGAGGGCAGAGATCGTCCCCTAGGCCCCTATCATGTGGGGTGCCTCAGGGGTCGGTTCTCTTGCCCATCCTGTTTAACATTTACATGAAACCGCTGGGGGAGATCATCCGCAGACATGGGGTGTGTTTTCACCAGTACGCTGATGACACCCAGCTGTACATCACCACCCCGTCTGACTTCAGTGTGGCAGTTGATGTAATGTGCTGGTGCCTGGACGACATTAAGATCTGGATGGGGAGGAACAGACTCAGACTTAATCCCGACAAGACTGAGTGGCTTTGGATACTGCCTCCTAAGGACTACGACAACTGTCCCTCCTTGGCTTTTGAGGGAGCGAAACTGACCCCCTCGGATCAGGTCCGCAAATTGGGGGTCCTCCTAGATCCACAGCTAAAATTGGATCATCATCTTTCTGCTGTGGCTAGGGGGGCCTTTGCACAGGTTCGCCTGGTGCACCAGTTGTGGCCATACTTGGAGGAGGCTCTACTCACGGTCACTCATGCCCTTGTCACCTCCCGCTTGGACTACTGCAACGCGCTCTACATGGGGCTGCCCTTGAAGAGTATCCAGAGACTTCAGTTGGTGCAAAATGCGGTACACCCACTTGACACCTATACTCCGCCAGCTGCACTGGTTGCCCATCTGTCTCTGGGTCCAATTCAAGGTGTTGATCACCATCTTTAAAGCCCTTCATGGCTTAGGACCAGGCTATCTCTGGGACCGCATTCTGCCTCACACTTCCCTTCGACCGGTTAGGGCCCACAGAGTTGGCCTCCTCCAGGTCCCGTCGGCCAAGCAATGCCGGCTGGTGGGCCCTAGGGGGAGAGCCTTCTCTGTGGCTGGCCCCGCGCTCTGGAACCAACTTCCCCCAGAGACCCGAACTATCCCCACCCTGCTGCCTTCCGAAAAGTCATTAAGACATGGCTTTTCCTGCAGGCTGGGGGTAGAGCTTAATCCACTCGAGCTCACCCCCAAGTATGTATGCTTGCTGAACGGTTGTTGGATGATTTTAATACTGTGTTTTTAATTTTTATATTTGTTTTTAAGTATATTTATAAATTGGTTATTCATGTATTTTCTCTGTTGTACGCCGCCCTGAGTCCTTCGGGAGTTGGGCGGCATATAAGAAAACCAAAATAAATAAATAAATAAATAAATAAATAAATAAATAAATAAATAAATAAATAAATAAATAAATAAATAAATAAATAAATAAATAAATAAATAAATAAATAAATAAATAAATAAATAAATATGTAGGATTTTTTGCTGATAAATGAAAATAAAGGGAGACTATTATAGATCTATTTTGAGCTTATTTTGCTCTCGTCAGATAGCCATACCCCTTACTGGGATTTGAACCCGGGCCGGCTGTCTTATATATATGTATGTATGTATGTATGTATGTATGTATGTATGTATGTATGTATGTATAGATAGATATAGATATAGATATAGATATAGATATAGATAGATATAGATAGATATAGATATAGATATAGATATAGATATAGATATAGATATAGATATAGATATAGATATAGATATAGATATAGATATAGATATAGATATAGATATACAGTACATACATACATACATACATACATACATACATACATACATACTGTTATGTTCTGACTAGAGCTGGAAGTTTTCACTCAGGTCCAGCAATACTGAAGAGAACATGCTGGACCCTCATTGGTTATTTCAAAATGGTTTAGTTACAATTGTTACTGTCAGCTCCTATAAATAGGAGGCCTCTCTGAATGTGCTTTGCTGGTTGTACTTCTATTGCAATAAAGAGCTGGTTGTCAAGTCGGTCTCCTGTGCTGAATCCACCAATCTAACAGTGGCGACGAGGAAATCGGGAGCAGAAGAACAACGACAAGCCCCACGGGCTTTACAACCAGTCAGGCGACTCAATCTTCGCCTAATACTTATCTCATATCATGTCAGCGTTTCACCCACCGCCGCCATTCGACCCGGCCCAAGAGAAGTGGGAGTCATATATGAGGCGTTTTGAGTGCTTCCTGGAAGCAAATGACTTACTAAGCCTGGCAGACAATCGGAAAAGAGCTTTATTTTTAAGTCATTGTGGGCCAGAAGTTTTTGATACTGCAGAGGCCCTGTCTGCCCCAGCGCCGATTAACACAGTGCAGTGGGACACGCTTAAGGAGTCGCTTAAGACCCACTATGCACCGACTCCTTCTAAAGTCGTACATCGATATGAATTCCGTCAGCGCATGCAGCGGGAAGGAGAGACTATCAACCAGTACGTTGCTGCTCTCCATAAGGCGTCTGGTCACTGCGAATTTAGTGACCTCGACGATATCATGCTGTACCAGTTGATCTGTGGGGTTTTGGACCTCCGCCTGCAGCGCCGTTTGCTAGCTCGGCCTAAACTTACTTTGGCGGCTGCACTGGACGAGGCCAGGGCTGCTGAATCGTCCACCAACGCGGCTGAATCACTCCACCGTGCTGCCCCGTCCAGAAAAGAGGCGAAAACGGCACCGCTAACTCAGCCGTCCGTCCACATGGGGATGCTGGACGACGATGTTAGCAGCGATGACGAGGTTTACAGGACTGAACTGCGTCGCCCGCCCCACCCGCAACCGCCCAGCGAGCCTTTCCGGGGGTGTGCTAGCTGCGGGGGACGGCACCCAAGATTTTCCTGCAAGTATCGTGGCGTGACATGCCAACGGTGTGAGCGACGTGGACATTTGGCTAAAGTTTGCCGCGCCACACTGCCAAATTCGACTGCGCATGCGCTTGCGCCTTCACGGGCTGAACCATCACCGAGGGCTTGGCGCGAAGATTCAAAACGACGCCAAAGATATTCCAGGCCGTTGCCGGCTGCCTATGATTCGCATGTCGACAGTGCCCGTTCCCTGGGAGGGAAGAAAATCATGATGTCCGTCGTTGTCGAGGGTGTGCCGTTTAAAATGGAACTAGATACAGGCTCGGCTGTGTCTATCATCGCCTGGAAAAATCTCAAGAAAGCCGTGCCCGGGTTCTCCACTGACCGCATACGAAACACCGGGTTCCGCCTGTCAGACTACCAAGGGAACAGGATTCCGGTTCGCGGTCAAGCCAATGTCAAGGTCCAATTTAAACACTTTTCCGGACCGTTACAGCTCATCGTTGTGGACGGTGACCTTCCGAGCCTTCTTGGACTGAGCTGGTTCGAAGCCCTTGGGCTGGAGGTCTCCGGAGTTAACGCTGTCGGGACAGAGAAATTAGACGACCTGTTTGACGAATTCCGTGATGTATTCAGCGAAGGGTTGGGCAAGTATGTGGGGACCCCAATCTCTTTTAGCCTGGACCCTAATGTTGCCCCAATCCGCTTGAAGCCCCGCCGGGTTCCCCTGCCCTTGAGGGAAAAGATTGACATTGAACTTGATAAATTGATCAAGCAGGGGGTACTCGAACCTGTGGATCATGCCCGGTGGGAAACCCCGATTGTCACGCCAATTAAAGGAGACGGTAGCATCAGGATATGTGCTGACTACAAGTGCACGGTGAACAAGGCGTTGCAGCAGAGTGCCTACCCTGTGCCAATCGTGCACCAATTGCTGCACTCGTTGGGGTCCGGACGCCTGTTTGCTAAATTAGACCTGGCACAAGCGTATCAGCAGTTACCTGTAGATGGCCCCACAGCAGAAGCTCAGACCATTGTGACCCACAGGGGGGCATTTAAATGCCACAGATTGCAATTTGGGGTTAGCGTGGCCCCGGGGTTGTTCCAGAGTGTAATGGAACGTCTGTTGCAGAATATCCCCGGGGTTGTGCCGTACTTTGACTATGTTCTCATTTCGGCTAATGACATAGGCCAGCTTCGCTGTCGGGTTACAATGGTCCTTGAGAAATTACGAGCTGCCGGGCTGAAAGCGAAACACAGCAAGTGTGTCTTGGGAGTCCATGAAGTGGAATTCCTGGGGTATAGAATAGACGGGAGTGGTATCCACCCCACAGAAAGTAAACTGAAGGCCATCCAGGAGGCCCCGGCACCCAGAAATCAGGCAGAGTTACAGGCTTTCTTGGGTCTTCTTAACTTTTACAGCCTATTCCTATGTGATAAGGCAACGGTCGCAGAGCCCCTGCACAGGCTGCTAGCTAAAAACACTCCCTGGGTGTGGGGCCATAGGGAGGCTGCCGCGTTTAGCGCAGTTAAGGGGTTGTTAACCAACAACAGCTTCCTGATCCAATACAATTCCACTTTGCCAGTGGTCCTTGCTTGCGATGCTTCCCCAGTAGGGGTTGGGGCTGTTCTGAGCCATCGACTTCTGAATGGCCTCGAGGCGCCGATAGCGTATTACTCACGCACCTTGTCTAGCGCCGAAAGAAATTATGATCAGCTAAATAGGGAAGCTTTGGCCCTAGTAGCAGGGGTTAAGAAGTTCCACGAGTATTTGTTCGGTAGAGACTTCACCCTGGTCACAGACCACAAGCCTCTGTTGGGGCTGATAGCGGGGAATCGCCCCACTCCAGCTGCTTTGTCCCCCCGTTTTGCTCATTGGGCCATCTTCTTGTCGGCATACTCGTATCAGTTGGTTCACAGGCCCGGGAAAAACATGGGGAACGCGGACGCATTAAGCAGGTGCCCATTGCCCGAGATACTGTCAGACATAGCTCCAGAGGCCCCAGTACTGTTGATTGACCTAGCAGACTCAGGGTTAGTCACCTCGGCTGAGGTGGCCAGGCACTCGGCCAGAGACTCCACTCTCCGGACTGTCCTTAACTGGGTGTGGAGGGGGTGGCCGAGAGGCCCAGTCAGGCCCGAGTTCAAACCGTATGAGCTTAGACAGCACGAACTGTCGGAGCAAGGGGGGTGCCTCTTGTGGGGGGACCGGGTGGTCATTCCCGCCAAATTGCGCACTGATGTACTACGAACCTTGCACGAGGGTCATCCGGGAATTGTGCGAATGAAGGCTTTAGCTAGGGGTTATGTCTGGTGGCCAAAGATGGATGAGGAGGTTCAAGAATGGGTAAACAAATGCCTGCCTTGTCAGGAATCCAGACCGGCACCTCCCAAAGCACCGGTGCATGACTGGGACCTTCCAAAAAATCCATGGTCACGGCTTCATGCCGATTTTGCAGGTCCATTCCATGGGCAAATGTTCCTGATAATTGTAGACGCTTATTCCAAGTGGCTCGAAATCTTCCCTATGCGGTCGACCACTGCGGAGTCTGTTATTAAGATCTTCCGGCGTCTATTTGCTACCCATGGCATTCCGGACACATTGGTAACGGACAACGGCCCGCAATTCACGGCCACAACTTTTGAGGGCTATCTGGCTAGTCAGGGAATCCGCCATGCGTTGTCCGCCCCATTCCATCCTGCGACGAACGGCCTGGCGGAACGCTTCGTGCGATCGGCCAAAGAGGGGTTAGCTAGATTGGGACCTGGAGATTGGCAGGAAAGAATAGACAAATTCCTCATAACTCAACACATAACCCCAAGTGCCACTACGGGACGCAGCCCAGCGGAGCTTTTAATGGGCCGCAGACTCCGGTCACTCCTGGACCGGTTACACCCTGACTATGTAGTAAAAACCAAGACAGAAGGGACAAAGAAAACCAGGGTCTTTTCCACAGAGGACAGGGTGTTTGCTCGCAACTACGCCGAGGGGCCTTTATGGCTGCCAGGGGTGGTCGAGACAATTTTGGGACCCATGTCTTATGCAGTCTGGTTACAAGACGGCCGCTTATGGAAGAGACATATAGACCAATTAAGACAGAGGGTACAGGAAGACCCCTCGGGTTCTGGAAACGTAACACCGTGCATTCCTTTCCTAGCTAAACCATATCCAGATGTCTCGGAGGCTTTGGAGTGCGAGACTGCAGGCCAACAGAGTCCCCCTGTCGAGTTAGGCCCTGAGGCGGAAGAACCCAAGAGCACTCCAGCTCAAGAGATGCATGACACAGCCCCCAGGAACGAAGCGGCTAAGTCAGACCAGGCTGCTGTAGTTCCCCCGACTGAAGTACGCAGGTCTGAACGGGAGCGTAGACGCCCCGCCTACCTTCGCGATTTCGTATGTCGGACGATTTCATCTAGAGGGGGAGGGATGTTATGTTCTGACTAGAGCTGGAAGTTTTCACTCAGGTCCAGCAATACTGAAGAGAACATGCTGGACCCTCATTGGTTATTTCAAAATGGTTTAGTTACAATTGTTACTGTCAGCTCCTATAAATAGGAGGCCTCTCTGAATGTGCTTTGCTGGTTGTACTTCTATTGCAATAAAGAGCTGTTTGTCAAGTCGGTCTCCTGTGCTGAATCCACCAATCTAACACATACATACATACATACATACATTTCCTGCATTCTTATAATGGCAAAAAAGATATTGGGAGTAGATCATGACCAAGCTGGGTGCACTTCTGGCTGGACAGAATCTGAAGGGAGCTGGACTATGATGAGATCTTGCCCAGAACAACACCTAACCCTAACCCTGATCTTTTAAGCCTCTGAACTAAATTGATAATATGAATGAATTCAAGATAGTTCTTCTAGTTGGAAGTTAACTCACCCAAAAGGTTTGATTTAGGGTGGCACCTGGGTGTCATACATTCTAATACCAGTATATAGTTTTATTTCAAAACCACCCATTCTTTTGAATGTTGTTACTTTTTTCTGATTGACACAGAGGCTGAGACAGAAAAGCAGACAATATTAGCAAAGAGCTGTTCCTCTTAAGCCAATTATTTCCCCCTCACCCATCCAATGAATAAACAAGGATTTAAGTGTGTGTGTGTGTGTGTGCGTGCGTGCGGTGGGTTGCTACCGGTGTGGCCCACTCTACAGTACCAGTAGCGGCCAGCAGATGGTGCACGTGCTCGATCCGGTGCTGTATTTTTAGGCGATTTTGCTTCTGCACATGCGCGGAAGCAAAATCTCGCCGAAATCTCACGAGGGGACCCGCGTGCGCGATTTGGGTGAGATTTTGCCTATTTCCCCCAATCCACACCCCCACAACCTGCAGGCATTGAGACAGGACTTCTTGGGCATCACTCCAATGGCCCAGGATGGAGCAATATCACTAAACATAACTGCAGAGGTACTACTGTACAGCATATTTGTTTGTCCCAAATCACCATAGATAACATGTTTGTCTGTTTATACAATTTAGAGATTGACTGACTTCTAGCAAATCTGAGGAGTTTACAATTAAACGTTTTTTTAAAAAAAACATTTTTAAAAAACATTTAATTGTAAAAAAAAAATTGTAAAAAAAAAGAATCATGCATGGTCTCCTAAGCAACATACAACCAAGGAAAGCCCATTCAGCAAACCTTCGCTTTGCCCTGGAACGTGGGAAGTTTGCCAAATTTTTAATGCCATCCTAGGTGGGAGCTGTATGAATCTCGTGGAGGGATTTTATTCCAGAGGATACACTTCCTGGGCCCAACAAGAGTACACTGCTTAATCAATGGGATCCAGAACATGCCCACACTTCCCAATGGCAGATAGATATGGGAACAGATAGTTTCTCCAGCCTCTATACCCGTGATGGCGAACCTATGGCACACGTGCCAGAGGTGGCATGCAGAGCCCTCTCTGTGGGCATGCGTGGCATCGCCAGCTGCTCTTCTGGTTTCTGGCATGCCATCTAGCTGGTCTTCGTGGGCACTGGAGCACCGGAAAATGTCCTGAAAACAGCCCAGAAAACAGCCCAAAACAGCCAAAACAGGCATGTGTCCACTGGCCAGCTAGTCTTTGGGTTTCTGGTGTTCTGGCGCATGCATATGCATGCACATGCATGCATGTTCCGGTTTGGGCACTTGGTGCTGAAAAGGTTCATCATCACTGCTCTATACCATAACAGATTTTATTAAAAAAAACACAGTGTCTTGAATTATACCCAGAAGCCAGCTAATAAGCAGTGCAGCTCATGAAGGGAAGGGTCATATGCACACAACAAAGCATGTCCAACCCTGCATGTACATGGCAACATCCTGGACTAGCTGTACTTCTGAATGGTCTTCAAAGACAGCTTCATGTAGAGCACATTACAAAAATCCACTGGTGAGGTGACAAAGATATGAGTGAGAGTCTCAATGACTTCCTTGTCCATGAAAGGGCACAGTTGGTGCTGTTAGTTGTACCTATGCAAAGAACCATTCTGCCCACTGGAGCTCCTTTTTCTCTTGGCATCTGAAGCATTGCATGGCCATAGGGCTTAGCCCAGTGTTTCCCAACCTTGGCAACTTGAAGATGTCTGAACTTCAACTCCCAGAATTCCCCAGCCAGCATTCGCTGGCTGGGGAATTCTGGGAGTTGAAGTCCAGACATCTTCAAGTTGCCAAGGTTGGGAAACACTGGTTAGCTGAAGGTGCAGGAATGAGGAGGAGAAATGCCTTGAAATCAGGAGGGCTGCGAGATAAGGAGTAGAAACCAGAGAGATGAATTGCTGAACCCCATATAATGTGCTCCTTCTGACAGCAGATTAGTTGCTACCATCCAAGAAGGGAAATAAGGTATTCAGACTTTTCCCTTCCTGTCTTCACATAGGCCAATCCTGGATCTATGGGGCTACAATAAGGGTGTTTGTAACAGAAAAGAAGAGGGATCATGACTTTACAAACTCCAAAACCCATTTACGTGTCCAAGAACAAAATTAATTAACCATTGCTCACCCAGATATATGAAACCCTGAAGTGAAAGGAGACTTCATAAATAAAGTGTCCTGGTTCTGTCAAAATAAAAGGGAGGGACAAACACAGCCTTACAACCACAGACAATCCATTTTCATTCCATACATTCCTTTGGGCTCATGGAAGGCACCCACAGGACAAATTTAAGGATGTGATGTTCTTTCCTCTCTAACCCCCACCCTCACTCTGCTCAACATATTGTAAAAATAAAGAACAAATGCATAAGATTTCACAAGCACAGTGGAGACAAACACACACCTACACACAATATGAGCTCATAGGTTCACCCCAAAGCAGATAATTCATCTCATCTCCAAGTACTTTGTTTACTTACCAAAAAGATAAAAGTGATTAACAAAGATGATTAGGGGAATGGAGGCTAAAACATATGAAGAACGGTTGTGGGAACTGGGTATGTCTAGTTTAATGAAAAGAAGGACTAGGGGAGACACGGTAGCAGTGTTCCAATATCTCAGGGGTTGCCACAAAGAAGAGGGAATCAAGCTATTCTCCAAAGCACCTGAGGGTAGAACAAGAAGCAATGGGTGGAAACTAATCAAGGAGAGAAGCAACTTAGAACTAAGGAGAAATTTCCTGACAGTTAGAACAATTAATCAGTGGAACAGCTTGCCTCCAGAAGTTGTGAATGCTCCAACACTGGAAGTTTTTAAGATGATGTTGGATAACCATTTGTCTGAAGTAGTGTAGGGTTTCCTGCCTAAGCAGGGGGTTGGACTAGAAGACCTCCAAGGTCCCTTCCAACTCGTTGTTGTTGTTGTTGTTGTTGTTGTTGTTGTTGTTGTTATTATTATTATTATTATTATTATTATTATTATTATTATTATTATTATTATTATTATTATTATTATTATTATTATTATTATTATTTTTGAATGCCAGGGTCAGATTCTGTTCCTTGTTCACAGAATCATTGTGGGAATTATTTACAGAGAAGCAAAACCATGGGATAAGATGCTTGGAAGAAGAAATCAGTCACACAAAAAAGAAAGGTGTGAAAGACAAAAACAAAACAAAACAAAAAACACCACTATCCCATAATTCTTTATTGCCAAGCATTGTTTACAGTCATTAGCAAGCTCTGTCTTCTCTTTTCTCTTCTTACGTATATAGTTCTTAAAAAAATGTTGGTTTTATAGTATTCCCTGTTGATTTGGAACATGGCAAGTAAATGCTGGCTTGTTGACTCTCTACTGTTAAAAACCAGCCGGATCTTCAACCAGTGTTTTATAGCAGTAGCATGCTTTATCTTAACTTGTAATTTATGCGAAATCTAGAGAATACCTCCCCGACTTACAACAGTTCATTTAGTGACCATTCCAAGTTACAACCTCACTGAAAAAGCAACTTATGACCATGTTTCACACTTATGACCATTGCAACATCCCCACGGTCAGGTCATCAAAATTCAGACAATTGACAATTGACTCATACTTATGATCTTTGCAGTGTACTTGAATCCTGTGATCACCGCTTCTGACAAGCAAAGTCAGATTGGGGAAGCCAGATTCACTTAATAACCATGCTACTCACTTAGCAACAGCAATGATTCACTTAACAACCATGGCAAGAAATGCTGTAAAATGGGGCAAAACTCACTTAACAAATGTTTCACTTAGCAACATAAATTTTGGGCTCAAGTGTGGTCATAAGTTGAGGAGTACCTGTATAAGTATATAAAATGGCTATTCCACTAAAGGAGGAAAGGATTTTTGGCTTCCCTTTCTTTGATACAGTACGGTACTTTCAAATGTCACTGTCAACAACGTCAAGTCATTCCCATTAGATGTTGGGATTTTTATACATTTCTTTAAAAAATATTAAATGTACTAGTTTGCAAAATGACCAGCTCTTCTTATCTGTAAACTTGGGACCATGAAATGATCCGAAAATAACATGGGGAGTGCCGGTAGTCCTCGATTTATGACCATAATTGAGCCCAAAATTTATGGCTAAGTGAGACATTTGTTAAGTAAGTTTTGCCCCATTTTACGGCCTTTCTTGCCTCAGTTGTTAAGTGAATCACTGTGGTTGTTAAGTTAGCAACATGGTCATTAAATGAATCTGGCTTCCCCGTTGACTTGGCTTGTCAGAAGGTCGCAAAGGGGGATCATGTGACCCCTCCCCCAAGGTAGTGGAACTGTCATAAATATGAGTCAGTTGCCAAGCATTTGAACTTTGATCATGTGACCATAGGAATGCTGTTATGGTTGTAAGTATGAAAACGGTCATAAGTCACTTTTGTCAGTGCCATTGTAACATCGAACAGTCACTGAATGAACTGTTGTAACTCAAGGACTACCTGTAGACTGAAAGGCAAAATGGATTTGGAATGAGGATGTGAATGCTCACACACAATTTCTCCAGCAGATTTTGAAAATGAAATCAGCGCATATTTTATATCAAGGCATTTTTAGAAATTAATTTTACATAAAGAATAGCCCAACATTTCTGATATAATTAACTTGCAAGTGAGCTTGCCTATGACTTCAGCCTCATTTTCAAATCTAGGTTATAATTCAAGTTCTAATTTGGATATGAAAATAATTTTCATATTGAAGTGTAATTACACGGTCTCCTTAATTAGAGTTGGTACCTTCCCCTTGTTGTTCTTCTCTCCCTAGTTCTCTGAAGTTACATGTGGTGGTTGCAATGAAACAGCCAATGCAAAAGTCTGAAGACTTTAAAAAATAATAAAATACTCTTTGGTTCAAGCCTCTTTTCTATAATACGTAACATCGTGCCAAGAAAATGCCTGTTGCATCTTTGGAATTTTCTTCAATGCATTGAAAAGAAATTGCTTTTGATTCCAGAACCCTTTCCTCCCCCAAAGAAGAAGAAAATCTGATGAAATTCTCATTCTTCATGCTGAAGTCTCTTTTTTTTTCCTTAGTTATTCTAGAATTCCAACAGACGTTCCTACTGGCCATTAAATTCCAACAGAAGATCATGGGGCGTTTTTCAGTAGCCCAATTTAGGCATGGAGGATGCCTAAGTAACAGAAAACCAGCAAGAAAACAACACTCATTACTCTCTGCCACTTTCTTGTAAGAAAGTCAACTCAAAAACACCATCGAAGAAATCACAAAGAGATTTGAAAGCACCTCAAGAATGAGATAGAAAACTGGAAGCCTTTGAGGAGACAGATTCTGCGAACCGGTAGCACCACCTGGGATGCTTCTGCGCATGCGCAGAAGTGTCACGCGCGTGAGCACATGCACAAACCGGTAGCACAGAGTTTTAGAACCCACTACTGCCGCTAGATGATGTTAGCGGCAGTAGTGGGTTCTAAAACTCTGTGCTACCGGTTCGTGCATGTGCTCACGCGCACAACACTTCTGTGCATGCGCAGAAGCATCCCGGGTGGGTGCTACCAGTTTGCAGAACCAGTCAGAATGCTGGCGCTACTGGTTCGCAGAACCAGGCCGAACCGGGAGCAACCCATCACTGGTTAGTGGGCCTCTCCCTTCTCGATCACATCACAAATGACACCATTTGACAGCGTTTTGGTGTGGCATCAATTACAGAGAAGATGTGAGAAGGCCGGCTCCACTGGTATGGACATGTCCAGAGAGCAATACCTTCCACCGTTGCCAAGACAGCCTACCAACTAGAAGTCAATGGCCAATGACCTCGCGGGCTCCCAAAACAGAGATGGCAAGACACCATCAACAAAGACATGCAAGCCGTGGGGCTGTGCCCCAGAGACGCAGTTGACCGTGCAAACTGGCATTCAATGATCCCAAAAGTGGTCCCTGCAACTGCAGGAATATACGAGGAAGAAGGAGATTGTGGAAGAAGAATGTGTTAGATCAATAACTTGCTCAATTCCTCCAAATGTAATCTACCTCTTCAGGTGAAATCATCTGTGCATTGCAGGAGTTTATTAAGACGGAAAGCATAATGTATGATGCATTGGAACAACTAAATGCATAGTTGATTATATAACCTTATTTCTATTTGTTTTTGAATTTCACACTTGCAGCAAATACAGTACATGGAAGGTAAAGAGCAAGTTTTAGGCCAAGTTAGCAGTGACAAAAAAATTAAGGTAGATCGTTCTGTAGCATCATTATTTCAGATCCGTCATATGGCTTTTTTTAAAAAAAGGAGGGACTGTATTGAATAGAGTGGGTTTTCCCATCACATCGCTGTAGAGCAAAAAAAAAAACACGAGCAAATGCTGTTTATTTATTCTCTTAAAGAAAAACAATCTAATCCACAAGGATTTGCCAGGTGGCTAAAAGAAGTATAAAATCAATCACTATAACATCAGCAAAACTTCATATAAAACACTGAAAAACAGCCATGCTTTATGGTTGGAAGGATGGCAGAGAATCAGAGAGGGTAGTAGAGGCTGAGGAAGAATAAATATGTCCTATCTATGCTCCAGTGGAGGGGAGAAAGTGTGGGCTGTGTTTTCAGCAGTCTTCAATTCAGTCGTTGGCAATACAGTAATTGCTAGGCACCGTGCAATAGTTCCACACTCACAACCAGAGCCATAGAGTGTAAGACTTGGAAGGGATTTTAGAGATCATTTAGCATTCTTCATAGATGACCATCGAGCCTTTGCTTAAATTGGAGGTGAAGGAGAGTCCTCCATTTTCTAATCTTGTTGTCTCCCTGCAGTCTTCTCCTCTGCGTGGAAAAATATATCAGTACTTCTAAATCATTTCTCATAGGTTTTTTTCCCCTCAAGAAGACTCTTTTCATCTTTGTTCATCTCCCTTAGACATACCCCAATTTATTAGCCTTTCTTAAATATGATACCAGAACTGGATTCAATATCCTATGTGTAAATTGACCAATGAGGAATAGAAAGGACTGATAACGTCTCTTGATCTTGACACTAAACCTCTGTCAGAACAGCCGAGGGCTCATTTGTTTGTTTCTTGTTTGTTTTGGAGGGGTTTTTGGCAGTGCTTCACAATGTTCAGATCATTTTCCTGTACACTTCTGTCTTCTTGATTTCCTCCAACCTATGCTAGAGTGTTTACATTTTCTTACCTAAATGGAGAACTTCACATTTGCCTATGTTGAACTTAATCTTGTTGGTGTTTATTTGTTATTCCAGCTCATCAAGATTTTTCTGACTCTTTTTTTTTAATTTTTTCAATTTTATTAAACACACATTAAAAACATTGAACTCAGTGTAGCCGTCCTGGCGTTATCTTTGCCAAACATACTAAAATATCATGTAACTTAATACATATCCTACTACTTATATTCATTTAGTCTATTCAGTATTTACATATATACAAACATCATACTTCTCTCTGTATTCCTTTTAAGTTTATCTTATCCATTCTCGCTTTCTTATAGTTACATGCATACATCTCTTTAATTCTCCATTTTATAACTCCTAGTCATTTCATATTTTAGGTTCCTCTTTTCCGTCCCAAACATTGATAAAATTTGTTCCATATCTCGTAATTTTCTGTCTCTCCCTTGTTTTTCAATTCCAAAGTCAATCTATCCATCTCCGCACAGGTCAAAATTTTCTTAATCACTTCTTCTTCAGATGGGATTTTCTCATTTTTCCAGTTTTGGGCAAAGACCATTCTTGCTGCTGTTATAATATGTATCATTAAATAGATTACCTCTTTACTATATTTTTCCATTTATAATTCCCAATAAGAATAATTCTGGTTTAAATTCTATTTTCTCTCCAGTTAACTCTGCTAGGCATAGTTGAATTTTTTTCCAATATTCTTTTGCTTTTCTACATGACCACCACATATGATAATATGTGCCCGATTCATGGTTACATTTCCATTTTTCTGATTCTTGATAAAGACTTGTAAAGGATTTGCTATTGTCCCATCTCTTTATGACATCTGCAAATTCGATAATTGCATTTTCTAACCCCTCATCCAGGAAGAGAGAAACCTGGAGTACGCCACTTCGCAGCCTCTCTTGAATTCCTGATGGTTCCCCATTTACTTTGCTTGTGGGAGCCCTGCCCAGAGAAAGTCTTCTCTGCTGGAGAAGCCAGCAGAAAGTTGAGAGTCCAAGGCCAGCAGGCAGAGAAGGCGAGATAAGGTGCAAACAAATCTAATAAATAAATAACATTAAAATTAAGACGTGACTGCTGATGGGAGGAGGAAGAAGCAAGAGAGTGCAGAATGGTATGTGGGGTGCACAAGAGGTGTCGCATGGATTGGCAAGGATATGTAGGTATGCACCAGAAAGATGCACAGTAAAATAAATAGGCAATAGATAATTTTCATTTAACGAAGGACACACATGAAGACAGCTTTTGTGGTTGAGCTGCCAGTGTTTATGAATACTCTATCGTTTTCACTTCTTTTTTTGTTGGCTGAAAGCAACATACAGCAAACCATACTGGAATATCAGTTTTTCCAAATAAATCAGCACATTCTCCATGATTATGGAGCCGAGGTGGCGCAGTGGTTAAAATACAGCACTGCAGTTCAGCAGTTCAGCTGTTCAAATCTCACCGGCTCAGGGTTGACTCAGCCTTCCATCCTTCCAAGGTTGGTAAAATGAGGACCCAGATTGTTGGGGACAATTTGCTGAACTCTGTAAACTGCTTAGAGAGGGCTGTAAAGCACTATGAAGCGGTATATAAGTCTAAGTGCTATTGCTATTATGTCCTTGCCGTTTACGTATTACGAGAGCAACGCGTTGACTCTATTCAGAACTGTGTCCACTGAAGAGAGGCATCTTTCCCTTCCGATAAATTAAGCACAATCCTTGAAATAATGACAATGTCATTTTTGAATGCACCATTGTTGATCTCTGTCACAATGAGTTCCTTGTGGAGTTCTTCCAAGATCATCTTTGCGATCCACGTTCCATTGCAAAGCCTTGGAAGGTCCACGTTCCTCATTAAAATGATGGGAGGTCCTATCTTCAATTTTAGTTTATGTGGTAGTATTTCAACAGAATCAAGATATGCTATTGGAAAATGAGTAGTGTTAGCTCCTTGACATACAGCATGGAAGAAACTGCATTCTTTTATCATACCGGAGAACAGTCTAATATAATAGATGCAGAATTCATACTTCTCATAATTTCATTGTGAAGAAACAAGGTAGAGTTCTTTTGAGAACAGTTCTGCAGGATGGTCAGATGTTGAGTAGTTGAAATCTATATATTCCTCCATAATTTTGCACTTCATGCAATAATTCCTGATTGTCATCATTTGTCATCATCATCAGCATGACAGTGATGGCAGACTTTGGCCATGGCACCAAATCAGCAGAAATAATACGTTGTGCAAGTTGTGCATTTGCCTCATTCTTTCTCTGTTGAGGTCTTGTTGTTGAAGGTGGCCTTGTCACATAGTTAATGTTTTCCGCATATTCTCAGATTGATGTTCCCTGCCCTTCTCCATTTTTTTCTTGTCTCCTCATTCTGTAAATGTCCATGTTCTGGAGACATGCAGCCATTTCAATCTCTTGTCTATTCATCTTTCCTCCTTGCTGCATCCTGACAATGTTTGGTGTCATCTCTTGACCTTGAATGGTCTGTCTGATCTCCAGCAGGCAAGGGAGGGGTAGTCAGGCTACACTCAGCTTCAGAGTAGGAAGTACTTGAAAAGTGAATCAGGATGGGCAAGGATTAAAGTATAGTGGCTAATGTATTGGAATGACACCAGATATCCACTTTGTACTCCACCTGCAGCTCACTTGGTGACTTTCACCCCAACCTACCTCACAGGATTGTTGTGAAGAAATATAAGAGGATGGAGAACTATGTATGTGCCTTGGGTTCCAGAACAAAGATGTGATATAAATACATGTGCATGTGTGTCTGCCACAGAAGGAGCACATAAGGTTATATGACCTTTCTTAATGCTCCTTAAAGTTGTTCCTTTAAAAGTCACATAATAAGTCAATTCCTTGTGGCTGGGTGGGGGGGAAGGGAGGGATTGTGAGACTGGCTGGGAAACTGTCATGGAACATTGAAAATGTAGATCAGGGGTGTCAAATTCGCGGCCCGTGGGCCAGATGCATCATGTGCTGATCCTGCCCCCACCCGGTTTAGGAAAGGGGGGAAAAGTCCCAATACGTCATGTGACGCCGCCGTGATGACGTGAATTTGACATCCATGATGTAGATCATGTGGCCATAGCAGCATTATTATGCACAAAGGTAAGCTTCAACTATGATCCAAAGTTTCCTTATTCATATGTGTTGAATTAGAATACAAACAGATCAAAAATATATTTAAATGTAGTTCCAGATAATATGGTGCCTTCTTTTATGAGAAGTATACATAAGTAGTTCTAAGGAACAGGTTTTTAAAACAACAATCAGTTAAGTGAAAGACCAATATAGTGTATAGATGGTAAGGAAAAAAGTTATTATTTGTAAATACTGGATATTTATTTTATTTATTATTTTATTTGCGATTCTTATAGGCCGCCCTACTTCCTGAGGACTCAGGACGGCGTACAACATATATATGTTTCTGATAAATAGTATTATTAGTATTCACATCAATTACAAAGTTTTGGAAGAAACAGACATAAACTTAATCAACATTCTTTTTTTTCCTATTATAAGATCAGAAAGGACTATGACTATGGAGCTGGAAGAGAGAGAAGAATCGGAGTACTATCAAGTTTGGAGTAGATGGTATACCTGGCTAGATAATAGAACTACAACTACTGTATAAGAATGATATAATATTGATGATAATACAATTGTATTGTATATGCATGTAAGTAGTAATATAATTTAAATGACTGTATAATATGGGACAGTGAACTACAAGAAGTTTAGATGATATGTAAAAATTAGTATAAGTAAAATGATTGTATAATATAGCATAGTGAATTATAGAAATAGAATCTACGAATGTTATGGAAGATATTGATACCGATATGGAACTGCTGTAATGAGAGAAAATTTGTGTTTTGTGTGTTTTTAATGTTGAAAATGTTCAATAAAAACTATTTTTTAAAAAAATAAGATCAGAAAGGAAGAAGATTCTGTATTAATTTAGAATGGTATGTCATTATTCTTTTCCTTCCCTCATTCTTCCATTAAAAAACAAAATATTTGCATTTTTGCCAAAGAAACTTTCTCTGGTAGAGTTTATTCAGTTTATTTTCTATTTTGTTCTATTTTTAAAAATGTGATGATATTCGAGAAAAATGATTTTTCTTTCTGTCCCTATCGCTATCTAATAATACCTAAGAAGAAATAAGATAGTGGGTGGAAAGTGAACAGTGAAGGACCCTGGATTTCATTTACTGTCAGAGAAATGTTCCCTGGTTGAGACCTAAAATTAATCTACTTTGTCCCTGACAAATCCAGTAAGATTCCAGTAGTGAATTTTTTTTAATGCATACATATTCAGTACCAGATGCAATAAAATATTAGAAACAATCAGCCTGAAGAAGGTTCAACACATACAGATATCTTTGAAACTCAGTTAATCAAGATGTCAAAGTAACTAAAACAGTTTTACTGATTTTTATTGAAAATAAATCATTTTATCATACATTGCAATGTACATTATTGTTTCCTCATAGAGCTTGATTATTCATTGACTCGCACTTTATTTCCAAAGTGTATCTCCTGCCCTCTTTAGTCCACTTTTTATAACTACATTTATAAAGGAAATTGAAAGCAACCATTACTTGGAATTTGGTTTCTACTTTCGTTTTGCACGACGAAAGAGGAAAACCATTAGTATTTTTTTCCTCTGGTAAGAATAATTGACATGACATACAAATTGATGAAAAGACTGCACAATAGTGTATATCCCCTACCTTGAACGATTTGTTAAATACCTTTTGCAGCATGCATACCAAGCAATTGCAAAATAAAGTTGAGATTCAAAAGGCAAGTATTATTATATAACAGTATATAGTATAGCATACATTAGCATTATACTCAACTTACCAAGAAGCATACCTGGGCAAGGAAGGTTGTGTGTATACTAGACAGTTAAAGAAGGAAGAAGGAAGGAAGAACTACAAAGGTTTACGTGTGGAAAAGAAATTGAATCCCAGAAGTGGCTCAGACTGTAGAGACAAGCCAGGGAGAGTCAGTGGTAAGGGAAGCCAGCATAACTCTTAGGGTTAGGGTTAGGGTTAGGGTTAGGGTTAGGGTTAGGGTTAGGGTTAGGGTTAGGGTTAGGGTTAGGGTTAGGGTTAGGGTTAGGGTTAGAGATAGGTCTACTATGAGGAGCCGCGGTGGTGCAGTGGTTAAAAGCAGCACTGCAACCTACTTCAGTGACTGCTAGTTCAGCAGTTCAGCTGTTCAAATCTCACCAGGCTCAAGGTTGACTCAGCCTTCCATCCTTCTGAGGTGGGTAAAATGAGGACCCAGATTGTTGGGGGCAATATGCTGAACTCTGTAAACCGCTTAGAGAGAGCTGTAAAGCACTATGAAGCGGTATATAAGTCTAAGTGCTATTGCTATTGCTACTAGGGGTCATGGTCAAAAACTGAAACTAGCGATAGATTCTAATAGAATTTGACATTGATAGCAATCTAAGGAATGTGACGTTGATAGCTTTTCGTTCAGAGTTGTTAGTGGACCATACTAAAATACATGGGAAAATCCCATTGAAAAATGAAAATGAACCTAGGCTTAGAGTTAATGTTAAGGTTACAGATAAGTGGACTTGGAGTCACGGCCAGAAACAAATACTAGGGAAAGATTCTTAGAGAATGTCTAAGGAATGCAACATTAACAGCTTTTAGTTTAGAGTTGTTTGTGAATCAGAGTAAAATACATGAGAAAATCCCAATGCCAAAGAAAATGAATTTAGGGTTAGAGTTAGGATTAGGATAAAGATAAGTTAGGGTTAGGTCTACTTGGAGTCATGGCCAAAAACTAATATTGGGGATGGATTATAAATGATTTTTGACAGCTTTTAGTTTGGGGTTGTTTGTGGACCAGAGTAAAATACATGGGAAAATCCCATTGCCAATAAAAATGAATCTAGAGTTAAGGTTAGGGTAAGGATTAGGTCCACTTGGAGTCATGGCCATAAACTAGTGCTAGGGATAGATTCTAAGAGGCTGTCTAAGCAAAAAGATGTTGACAGCTTTTTGTTCTCAGTTGTTTGTGGGCCATGGTAAAATACATCGGGAAACTCCCACTGAAATATGACAATGAACCTAAGGTTAGGGTTGGGGTTCAGTTAGAGTTAGGGTTAGGTCTACTTGGAGTCATGAGCAAAAACTAATGCTGGGTATTCATTCTTAGTGGTTTATTAAGGAAAGTGACATTGATGTTGAAAGTTGTTTGTGGACTAGAGTAAAATACATGGGAAAAATCCATTGCTAATGAAAATGAATCTGTCAGCCCTGGAGGCCATCTTTTCTTTTGGATCTTCAGGGCTGCCACACTTAGTGCTGTGGGAAAGTGGGAGGGGGGGTTTGCATGTAGTTGGTAGAATTATTTAGCCATAACAACATTCTTTTCTCTGAGAGTCAAGGACGTTCAGCCTGCACCTGGAGAGGCGTGACTGGGAGGCATCTCCAGTTGGTATGGTGGATTGATTGGACCATATGATGGACATGTGGGTGCAGGGGATGGGACTTTGACTTTCCTTTGTGTGGGGAAAGTCTGGGAGCTCTCAGATTCGGGTTTTCCCAGATGTGCCAATATGACATCTTTAATAAAATGGATCTTTGAGGAACTTCCTGCCTCAGAGTCTTAGGGTCTGGGAGTGTTACTTGGAACCCTGAAAGAATCTACAGTTATGGTTATGCTTAGGGTTAGGTCTAGGTCTACTTGGAGTCATGGTAAAAAAAACTAGTGCTAGAGATAGATTCTAAGAGGTTTTGTAAGTAACGAGACTTTGACAGCTTTTCGTTCTCAGTTGTTTGGGGACCATAGTAAAATATATTATATAGGAAACTCTCACAAAAAAATGACAATGAATCTACGGTTAGGGTTAGGTTAGGGTTAAGTGTACTTGAAGTCATGGCCAAAAACTAATGTTGGGGATACATTCTTAGCTGTTTTCAAAAGAAAGTGACATTGACAACTTTTTGTTGGAAGTACTTTTGTTGGAAGACCACAGTAAAATACATGGGGAAATCCTATTGCCAATGAAAATGGATCTAGTATTAGGGTTCCATTATGTTAGAATCGGGTCTTCTTGGAGTCATGGTCAAAAATTAATGCTATTGGTAGATTCTTAGAGGTTTCCTATAGCTTTTCGTTGGGAGTTGTTTGTGGACCAGAATAAAATGCATGAAAAAATCCCATCACCAATGAAAATGGATCTAGCATTTGGGTTAGGATCAGGGTTGGGTCTACTTGGAGTCATGACCTAAAACTAGTGCTAGGGATAAATTCTTAGAGGTTTCCTAACAAATGGGATGTTGACAGTTTTTTGTTTGCAGTTGTTTGCAGACCACAGTAAAATCCATGTGAATCTCACATTGAAAAATGACAATGAATCTAGGGTTAGAGTTAGGGTCAGGTTAGGGTTAGGGTTAGGATCAGAGATAGGTCTACTTGGAGTCATCATCAAAAACTAATGCTGGGTATATGTTCTTAACATAAAATGACATTGACAACTTTTCATTGGAAGTCTTTTTTGGACCACAATAAAATACATGGGAAAATCCTATTGCCAATGAAATAGGGTTTGGTCTACTTGGAGTCATGGCCAAAAGCTAATGGTAGGGATACATTCTTAGTGGTTTTCAAAGCAGAGACGTCAACAGTTTTTCGTTCAGGGTTGTTTCTTGGCCAAAGTAAAATACATGTGAGAATCCCATTACCAATCAAAATGAACCCAGACTTAGGTTTAGGATTAGAGTTAGTGCTAGGTCTAGGTTTACTTGGAGTCATAGCCAAAAACTAATGCTAGGGATAGATTCTTAGCATTTTTCTGAGCAAAGAGACATTGACAGCTTTTAGTTCGGAGTTGTTTGGACCTGAATTAAAATAAATGGGAAATTCCCATTGCAAATGAAAATGAATCTAGGGTTAGAGTTAGGGTAATAGGCACCTTGGGTGCAATTCCAAAACACCTGGATTTAAACACCATTGGCAATGACAAAATCATTGTCAATTAGAAAATGCAGCTGTACTTGGGACATTTTGCATTTTGTGACAGTATTTTTAATATTATTAAATGTCGACATTTCCATATCCCAGGCCCTTGGCAAGGACTAGAGAAATAAGAGAAAAATCACATATCTAGTAAACATCTGGCTTATTATACAATCAACCGTAATAATAACAAATATTTCCATCTAGGAAAGATCCTAAAATTTTGATGAATCTTAGAGTTGGTGTTGTCAGCATGTTGGATAGCACCCTAGCTCCAGGTGTGCTGTTAACCTCCTCCATCAGCTTCATGCTACCAGAAGTAGCCGAAATGTTTTGAAAACATTGTAATGGATTGCAGTTTATATATGAGCTGCTGTGGTCCCTTAAGAACTAAAGCATAGAAATTCATTAATCATTTCTCACTGATCCTCCCAACATCCCGGTTTCTCAGCAGATTATGCATCCTAATCTGATTAGAAAATCAGCAAGCAAGAGAGAAAGCTTCTTCACACACGATGACAGCTGGAATGCTGAGGAGATGATTGTCTATTAAAGTTCCAGTCCTGGCCAAATGTTACTCAGATGACGTTGGATCTTTGTAGACATTGCACATTGACTGCAAATATGATGTTCATCCATCGTATTCGAAGAGAACCTTAACATCTATCAATTGGGGGGGGGATGTCAAGACTTGCGCGTGAATTGGATTAAAGTGAGGGAGAGGTGTGCATAGTCAACCTCACTCTCTCTTCCCAGATTCCATCTTGCTCCAAATAGCAGGACAAGAGTTGAGACAGTTGGAGATGGGCTGGGCGCAGTGGTTGACCAGGGCGTCTTTTGTGTCTTGCCATGCTCTTAGCATACCACATCACTTGCAGAGACTGCCTTCATGACCGTTGTCCTATTCTAGTAGGTTTCATCCGCTCAGTCCGCCAGAATCTGTCTTCACATGCTCAGGATAGACAAGTCCCAATCTCACCGAAGGTCGATGACCCAACGGCTACTCTCAACCTGGTTTGGCCAGCCTGTCGAAGCTGTTGCCCGGGTTGTGGCCGCTGCACATGCTACAGCTGCTAGGAGCCACAGGTGAGAGCTGAGTGACATGTGGGGACCAAAGGTGAATGAGCTGCCCTAAAAGCTGCCCTAAAATGAGCTGCAAATATCTACTGGGAGAGCCTTGTATCATATACAAGTGACCTTTCTCCTACCATCAACCATAGGGGGAGGATAATGTCTGCAGGAAGCTGAACGCAATTGGCAAGAGGTGGGTTATCTGGAACACTCAGGCGTTGAACCTTTTGGGTGTCATGTGGCCCAAGCAGGGCTGAAATCTTCAGAATCCATTCTGCAGTTTATTTATTTAGAATTTATTAGCCACCGAATTCTAATGCACTCTGGACAGTACAGGGAGTCCTCAACCCTCACTTAGTGACTATTCAAAGTTACAACAGCACCGAGAAAAAAAGAACTTATGACTGCTTTTCACACTTATGACCACTGCCCTATCTTACATGGTCATCTGATGAAAAATGTGGACGCTTAGCAACCGGCATGAATTTATAACAATTGCACTGGGATCACGTGATCCCCATCTGTAAGATTCCCAGTTGGCTTCTAACGAGCAAAGTTAATGGGAGAGGCCAGATTTATCTAACAACCACATGGTTCAGTCAACAGCAGTGATTCACTGTGGCAAAAAAGGTCTTAAAATGAGGCACAGCTCACTTAACAACTGCCTCACTTAGCAACAAAAAATATTGGGCTCAGTGGTAGTTGTAAGTCGAGGACTACCTGTATATAAAAGTAGAGAAAAAAATTAGATTAAAAAAAATCAAATCAGATGGAGAACTAATCAGATGGCTAAAATAATTTTATGCCCAATAAAATGAAATAAAGCTAAACTAAACTAAACAAATAATAAAACATCAGGGCCCGACCTGGGTTCAAAGATAGGCTTTCAAAGCTTTTTGAAACTCTAGGAGAAAGGGATATCTCTGAGGGGATGTTTTTCTAGAGAATGTTCCTGGATAAAGAAATTTTGCTCAACAATGTCTGGGAATTAAGAGATTTATGAAAAAAAGTTCATCAATGAACTTTTAATTTATGCTTATCATCGTCATCATCTTTTTGTTTTTGTTTTTTTTTATTCAAAAAGTTTTATTAGTACAGAATTACATAAGTAGTAGCAAAATATTAAATATAAAGTACAAACATTTTTGTTTTTTTCTCCCCCCCCCCAAACCCACCCCCTTCCCTCCCCACCTCCCCCCCCCGGACTTCCCAGAGATAATACAGGGCATAATAATAAATTTAAATTGTTAATAAAAAGAAAAAAAAGAAAAAAAACACTATTTTTAAAAAACTTCAACTCCAGATTATACACTAATAATATATCACATTTATATACAATAGTGAAGATACAAAAAAGAAAAAAAAAGAAAGAAAGAGAAATCTCTTTAACAATACAAACAAACAAACCTCCTACCTCCTCCCTTCAATCCTCTATCTTATACAAAGTAAATGTTATATAAATAATAACTAAATATAAAATACAAAAATCTTAAAGTGATATTATTGACATTAAAAATAACCTCTAAGATAAAACTTAACTAAATGTTACATAAGTAATCATCAAATATTAAATTTCATCATAATATTAATAACATAGTATTATTCTAAATTAACTTACTAACTTCAATAAACAAAAAAAGAAAGGGAAAAAAGAATAAACAAATCTTCAACAAACTATATATATCTAATATTATTAACATTAAAAGTAACCTCAAAGTTATATAAAACTTAGCTAAATATTGCATAGGTAATCATTAAATAGGGAAAAGGAAAAATGCAATCATATTAGTCTCTATCCGTCCAATATATTTCAACATCACATCGTTTTGTATCTTGATAGTTCATCTTTTAATAGTTCAGTAAATTCGAATTTGTCGACTCGTCTCCCATCTGATCCCAAGCCTCCATCTCCTTTTCCCCAGCTATCTGGTTCTGGCACTCCTTTTGGGTTTTTGAATCTATTTCCTTTTGATCCAGCAAAGATGGCTTCCCCTCCTCCTCCTCTTTTATTTTCGTACATCCTTCCTCTGGAATCTTGGATATATCAGCCTTTAAAACATTGACATAAAATTCAGTAGCTTTTTTTATCGTGTTGAGCCGGTATCTTTTTCCAGAAAATTTCACTGCTACTCCAACTGGCGCTTCCCATTTATATTGTAAATTTAATCTCTTAAATTCATCAATCAAAAAAGTGTAGCTTTTTCTGGCTTTAAGCATTTTAGAGGGGATTTCTTTCCAAATCTTTAGTTCCTGACCATTCACCATGAGATTATTGTTAAACGTTGCTTGTATAATTCTATTCCGTAAAGCTCTTGTGGTAAAATATATGACAATGTCCCTTGGTAAATGCTTTTGTTTAGCGTACCACGAATTGATTCTGTATATTTTGTCGATTTGTGTAGCCAATTCCACTTTAGAAATTCCAGACACCTGATCCAATACATCAACCATCCTTCCTTTTAAATTTTCATATAATCCTTCTTTCAAACCTCTGACCCTTATAGCAACTTCCATGGATCTGAACTGTGTCATCAAGACCTCTTTTTCAAAATTTGCAATATCATTTTGGATTTTATCTATGTAATTCACCGAAGTTGCCAAAGCTTGTTTATTTGTTTCAATACGTTCTGCCAAAACTTCAATATTTGTTGCTAAACCTTTGCAAACCTCTAACACATCAAATCTGAGCTGTTGATTCATATTCTTCAAAGCAGCCTGCATTTTTTTGTCTATCTCACTTATTTTCTGATTAAATTCCAAAGTAAGTTCATGTTTCATAATCTTTAAATTATTTAATAAATTTTCAGGTGTCAAAGGCTGTGGAGGTGTTAGCTCAGTATTAAGTTGCATTTTAGAAATATATCCTGATGGATAGTCATTTCTTTTAGTCAAAACAATCTTTCCAGATTTTGAAGCCATTATGGTGTTTCAAAAGAGTACAAAGAAGAAAGAAAGCCAGGTGCCTGATTAAAATTCTTTCCAGTTTAAAAACCAGATAGTCTTTTATTATTGGAAATATTTCAATTATAACTTTAATCCAGGGTTAGGAGACAGAGAAAGAAAAAACCATTTTTCCAAGTTAGAAGTTTCCATAAGAGAGAAAAAAAAAGCCTCTGGGAAAACGAAAGTCACTTTCACTTCTCAATCGCCATATTGTTACTTTGTTTCCTTTGTTCCCTTGCCGAAGTGAAAGCTTGCCCAGGAGTTGAAAAAAAAGAAAAAAGAGGTTTCAGTACTTGCCCATCTCACGCCTGTTTCTCTCTGTCTGCTTCTGTAGTTTAAATGTAATTATAAATCCCATTCTTGAAGCAGCGGCTGGTCACGACATCTAGCTCCGCAAAGGCGGAGGTTTCCTGATCTTCGGAGCTGGAGACAGGCTGCATGGGGAGCTCTCCCTTCGCGCCCTACCAGATGGCTCCTAGGGCGCTGGGGGGGCTCTACCCCACCTGTCAAGCTCTCATCTCTCCCCTTTGCCCGGGGAAGAGATTTCAAAGCCGCCAGACAGCTGTTCTGGCGGCTTTTAACAAAGATCGGAAAGGCGCCCGACAAGGGGACATCCGCGATGGCGCACTCCAAACCGGAAGTCCCATCATCTTTTTGTTATTGTTTTGTAAACTGCCTAAAATCTCTGGAGTCTGTGGGCTATAAACTGGTGAGTGAATGATTGAATGAATGATTGATTGAATGAATGAATGAATGAATGAATGAATGAATGAATGAATGAATGAATGATACATTATTATATACAGTGAGAACAATCAACCAGTGGTACAGCTTGCCTTCGGAAGTTGTGGGAGCTTCATCACTTGAGACTTTCAAGAAGAGATTGGACTGCCATTTGTCAGAAATGGTGTAGGGTCTCCTGCTTGAGCAGGGGGGTTGGACTAGATGACCTACAAGGTCCCTTCCAACTCTGTTAAGCTGTTAAATTCAGGATCATCAAATGGCATTATAAATACAGAGTGAAGACAGGAAGTATGAAGAGGATCCTCAACAGATTTTCCTAATGTTTCTTTGTCATCATCCTTTCTTTTTTCTAGTTGAAAAATGTTAACAAAGCACCAAATATGAGCTAATAAGCCAGGTTGCATGTCAAGTGTCCAACAATATAGTTTTCAGAAGGAGGTTGCACTGGTTGTGGTGTGTCTACGTGTAACCTGTGAGAGAGAAGCAGAGAGAAGGTAACTGGACTGACAATTTGTCAGTTTTGTCAGAAAAATTGAGGTGAAACTAAAGAAAGTGTTGTAAATGGTTTTATGTTATGTCTTAGGGGAATCTGTGGGAGAGGGGCAAGCAAAAAGTCAAGAGGGCAGTTGCAAAGTCTCACCTATTTTGTACATGTGATGACATTATCATCACTCATTGGCAACCTTCAGTCTCGAAAGACTATGGTATCATGCTCTGGAAAGAGTTTCTAGAAAGAGTTCCTAGAACAGCATCTAGTGTGGCTAAAAAGGCCAATCCGAGAGTGGCAATCCCTTCCACACTGAGGGCAGATCCATTCTGTCCCCTGCCTGGCCCCCAGATTTCGCTGGTTCCGGGACTGCCTCTCTGCCTCGGCCTGCTGAACAAGTGTTTCCTCGAAATGGAGAAGGCCATGACATTATATGAACATGCAAAGAGGTGAGGTTTCAATTGCATAGTCAACATCGCCATCTTGATTTTCACACACACACACAGACATAGACACATAGAATTTATATGGGTTTTGGCTTTTGTCTAATCTTGAGGGGGGGAGGCCCTTTTCCTTTTCCTTTTCCTTTTCCTTTTCCTTTTCCTTTTCCTTTTCCTTTTCCTTTTCCTTTTCCTTTTCCTTTTCCTTTTCCTTTTCCTTTTCCTTTTCCTTTTCCTTTTCCTTTTCCTTTTCCTTTTCCTTTTCCTTTTCCTTTTCCTTTTCCTTTTCCTTTTCCTTTCCCTTTCCCTTTCCCTTTCCCTTTCCCTTTCCCTTTCCCTTTCCCTTTCCCTTTCCCTTTCCCTTTCCCTTTCCCTTTTCCTTTTCCTTCCCTTCCCTTCCCTTCCCTTCCCTTCCCTTCCCTTCCCTTCCCTTCCCTTCCCTTTCCTTTCCTTTCCTTTCCTTTCCTTCCCTTCCCTTCCCTTCCCTTCCCTTCCCTTTCCTTTCCTTTCCTTTCCTTTCCTTTCCTTCTCTTCCTGAATAAATCTATTATAGTCTTTCCAAAGAGGTACTCCATTCTTTGGAATATCTTTTGAAGTTTGTCCACTACCTACCCAACCATCTTTTTGAGCGAGCCCTGGCTTAAAAGCCACACTTAGGCCTTTAATTGATAACTGGGAAGTGCTTTTGAAAATGAAAACAACTTTACAATATACATATTAAGTGGCATTATTCTTTGTATTAGAACTCATCAGGCATTAATTAATGAGCTACTTGTATCCCATAGGAAACAAAGATAAACAATTCTGGTTAGAGCTACGTTGTGCAAACATCTGATTCTTCTTTTTATGTATGTGAACACTTCCTCCATCCCCTCTAAAACAGGCAGAGAAACACGGTGTTATCCATTTAATTAAGAGGACTTGGGAGAACTGATCAGAGTTTTGAAAGCTGAAGCTATTTCAGTGTAATAAGTGCTGATCTGGAAAGCCCTTTTCACATTATTGTCTCAAAAAAATTTTTTTTTCTGAAGCCTCTTCAAGACTGAAAGACAGTAATAGTAAGTCCAGTTGCGGGCAGTCTTGTCATGCATAACTCAGTGACAACTGCTTAGTTATCTCAGAGGAGTTCCACAAGTCATGGAAAGCATAAAAAGTTTAAAAGAATAAGCATTTTAGTATTGAAAATGCTGTCATACTGGACTTTGTTGGAGAGCCTTGCAAACCCTGTGTAACAAACGACAAACAAGCACAGTATTCCCCATTAATCTGATTTCCTCAACTGAATGCTGTGTTTCACATTGGAATTTTTAATATATTCAAAAACCAGTTATTTACATTTGTAAAACTCTCATGAACCTTTTTTTAAAAAATTAAAATATCTCAGAGGACTCAAGTCACTCTGAACTGGATGTAGAAATGAAATGGAATCTAATGCAGATGATGAATTACTCAAGTAAATGATCAAATAGCATTCTGAATGGCTACATAAAGACATTGTAGAATAAGCATTAGCTAAGCTCTTTGGTGGAGAACTAGATTGGTGTAGTGGTTAAGGCACCAGGCTATAAACCAGGAGACTGTGAGTTCTAGTTCCATTATATTCATGAAATCCAGCTGGCTGACATTGGTGCACTCTCTCTCCTTCGGCCAAATAAGCCAATGGCAAATCACATCTGGGGGGAAAAAAACTTGTGAGAAAACTTACAGGGACTGGTCCAAGCAGTTTCCAGAGCCAACTCAATTTGAAAAGCACACAGAAAAGTGGTAGTTAGCAATTAAACAGATGCATTTTAATAAATCTATTTGTTGCATGCACCTAGTTGTTTCAAATGTTACTAGATCATGCTAATTGCCATACGGTGGGAAATGTCTCAATTTTGTCCTCCTGAAATTCTAATTTCACAGATCACAACGTCAAATGTGTAGGGTCATTTAAAGGGAGTCATAGCACTTTTTCTTCTAAATCCAGTGGATGAATGTTGATAGTATTGTGGCTAAAACACACCCACTGAGAAACAAGGATGTTTCCCATACCATAGTTAACTTCCAGAGTGCCAATGCTCAATCATATACCTGTATCATGTGTATATGTATTTATAAAGGTAAGCGGCTGCTTTCCATATAGTTCCTTTCTTCTGGTCAAATCTGGAAAAGCCACTTAGCAATAGAGAAAGAAAAAATTGTGTCAGTGTCTCCAGCCATGCTTACTTAGGTCACCAGGTTAACAAGCAGCCCAGCTGGAGGGCAGGAAATTAGGGGGGTTTCAGGCTGCTGAGATCAGCAGCCCACGTGTTTTTTTTAAATAGTGGAGCCTAAATGGACTCTAAGCGTTAAAAATATCGATGTTCCTGTAATGAATTGTTGGGAATCTTCTGAGGAAAAAAAATGCTTTCCCTCTTGTATATATATAATGGATGACTTTTTATTCTGGACATCAAGACAAAAGGATTGTAAGTTTACTGAAGATAGATAGGGTCTCTCTCTCTCTCTCTCTCTCTCTCTCTCTCTCTCTCTTTTTTTTTTTTCCTCCCTCCCTCCCTCCCTCAGGTAAGGTCACAAATGCACCACTGTAGCTTCCTATCATTTCTTCCCCTCACAGTTTATATTTGCACCCAAAGTTATTATGGACTAATAGGAACAGGACAAAAAAAAAGCTTTCCTTTGATGTTTTCTTGAAAATTGAAATCAAATGAACAGTGGACTTAGAAAGCACAAACGGGAGGCTGCTGTTTGGTTTTTTTGCTTTTCACACTTGCATCTTGGAAACGAGGCACCCATGCTGCATTTCAATATATAGATCAGAGGCACTTCTGGCAAACCTGTGGCCTAAATTGATTTTCTTTTCATTTAAGAAAGGGTTAAGTCTATGAAACAAGAAGGGGAGGGGGAAAAAAGAAATTAACTAAAGTAAGGCCCTTGTGATACAATGACACTTGCTCTATGCTCTTAGAGAGAGGGGGAAAAACACAATGATAAAACACCACAAAGAGGAGTGTTATGAATTTTATTAATGACTAGAAGACAGTGTGCAAAACATCAAAGGTCTGTGGAAAAGATTAATGACCCCGTGTGAGACTGTTTAATTACCTCCAGCTAATTAGATTCTTGACCAAATTTTTAATATCTGCATTCCTTCTAAAGCCTAATTGAGATTCCACATTATTTATCAATCTTTCAAAAAGCCCTTAGTGTGCTGGTTTTTTTTAAAGGTTTCTCTCCCCCCTTTTGCACTTTGACTCCATTTATGGTCAATTATTAAATAAATAGCAAAGTAACTGTTCACCACAAATTGTATATGTGGAATACTTTATGCCTGTTTATTTTGACTAGGAGACTATCATTGGCAGCATCTCCTCTTCATAATGAAGCACTCTAACTAATAAATTGACTGAGTCCACTGTAAACAGGGTTGATAGTATTTTGGTTATCCATGCTGGGCTTGGGAACGCTTCATGTGGTTTTTCAGTAAATGAAGCCTTTGCTATTGTCAGTTAATCCTTCGCTCAGTTTACCTTGGTCCAATCCCAGAGACAGGATGGGAATGTTTATTATACAAGCCGGAGAAGGCTGCCAGGACTTCATTGCATGTTTTCGTTTATTTGAGATTGCTTCATTGCTGCTAGAAGAGCCCTTCCAACAAATTGATCTTGGTATAAAATAATTAATAATTGAAAAAAAAACCAACCACATCGCTAGTAGATGTTTACAGCGGTGTCCATAAAATGCCCAGCCAATCTTTTTTCTGTGTATACTCCTGTATAAGCAGAAGGGTGGAATGTCCAATCCATAGTCTAAATTCTGTGTTTGCAATAAGCACATCAGATCAAAGCGTGCCTCAAAAAACTCTAGAAAATTATGTAGCTTGTCAGGACATGAAACCTTGTTTAGACAATAGGACTGAATTCAAAACAGCATACACTGGCCAGATTGCAGCCCACTTCACTATGTTTGTCTTCAGTGAACGTCCTCATTAAATTAATGGGGTCTGCAACATCACAGCACAGTTAATTAGTAGCACCTAAGACTATACATGTTCCCTTTTCTGAATAATACTGTATTTTTCGGAGTATAAGACACACCGGAGTATAAGACGCACCTTAGTTTTGGGGGAGGAAAACAAGGAAAAAAGGCCTCTGCCTCCCAGCAATTTGCCAATCAGCAAACAGCAAACAGCACAGATGATATACACCAGTGGTTCCCAAACTTTTTCAGTTCACCGCCCCCTTGGTGCTACAAACTCATCCTCACCGCCCCCACCCCACCCCCTCAGGTGGGCGTGGCTTAGTGGTCAGGTGACTGGGTGGGCGTGGCCAACTTGTAAAGTGTGGTGAAACTCACTTAACAACGCTCTTGCTTAGTAACCAAAATGTTAAGCTCAATTGTGGTCATAAGTCTTTCGTTCTTTCTTTCTTCTCTACCTTCCCCCTTCTTTCTTTCTTTTTCTTTCTGTCTTTCTTCCTATCATCTTTCTTTTTCTTTCTTTCCTTTCTTTCTGTCTGTCTGCCTTCCTTCCTACCATCTCTTCTTTCTGTCTGTATTTCTGTCTTCCTTCCTTCCTACCATCTTTTTTTCTTTCTGTCTTCCTTCCTTCCTACCATCTTTCTTTCTTTCTTCCTCCCTCCCTCCCTTTCTTTCCTTTTTCTTTCCTTCTTCCCTCCCTTCCCTTCCCTCCCTCCTTTCTTTTTCTGTCTGTCTGTCTTCCTTCCTACCTACCATCTTTCTTTCTTTCTGTCTTCCTCCCTCTCTCTCTCCCTCCCTCTTTCTTCCTTTTTCTTCCTTTTCTTTTTCTTTCCTTCTTCCCTCCCTCCTTTCTTTTTCTGTCTATCTTCCTTCCTACCATCTTTCTTTCTCTTTCTTTCTGTCTTCCTTCCTCCCTCCCTCCCTTGCTTTCATTCTTTCCTTTTTCTTTCCTTCTTCCCTCCCTCCTTTCTTTTTCTGTCTGTCTGTCTTCCTTCCTACCATCTTTCTTTCTTTCTTTCTTTCTTTCTTTCTTTCTTTCTTTCTTTCTTTCTTTCTTTCTTTCTTTCTTTCTTTCTCTCTCTCTCTCTCTTTCTTTTCTTCCTTCCTTCCTTCCTTCCTTCCTTCCTTCCTTCCTTCCTTCCTTCCTTCCTTCCTTCCTTTCTTTCTGTCTTCCTTCCTTCCTTCCTCCCTCCCTCCCTCTCTCTCTCTCTCTTTCCTTTTTCTTTCCTTCTTCCCTCCCTTCCCTTCCCTCCCGCCAGCCGTGGCCAGGCCGCCGCCGCTCACCCAGGCCGATGGCTTGGTAAGCGTTCTCCGGGTCGTGCACCAGGTCGCAGAGCACCATCAAGGCTGGCTGCCATGTCAGCAGCTCAGGGTGCTGCAGCTCTTCATTGAGCTTGGAGAGGCCTCAGCGGCCAAAGGCCACAGGCGCCTTGATGGGGTCGATGTCGGGGGGCAGCTGGGCTGAGATCCGTGGGTGCTCCATGCCGAAGGGAAGCCCGCCGAATTGCATGCGCCGGGTTGCTAGGCGACAGGGACGCTGGGCCGGAAAGTCCACGCACACGAAGGTTCCGCAGCAGGGTCTTCCTGCGGGTCTGCAAGCATTCGCCCAAGCAGCTTCGGGAGCTGTCAGCTTCCCTCGTTGCTGTGCTGTGCTCAGTACCTAGCACTTGTAACTCCGTCACATTCCACGCTCTTGGGTGCAGGGCAGCCCATTCTGAAAGAAAACATCTCGCATTTTCTTTCAGAATGGGCTGCCCTGCACACAAGAGCAAGGAATGCGAGGGAGATTCAAGTGCTAGGTAGGACGCCCATTGCACAATGGGATGCAGTTTGGAGTGACCAGTCATGCAGGGTGGAGTGGAGCGGAGCAGGGGCTGGGCAGGGGCTAGCCGGGCCGCGAGACGGGCATCATACCTAGCACTTGTAACTCCATCGCATTCCACACTCTTGTGTGCAGGGCAGCCCATTCTCAAAGAAAACATCTCGCGTTTTTTTTTCAGAATGGGCTGCCCTGCACACAAGAGCGAGGAACGCGAGGGAGCTTCAAGTGCAAAAGCATGGCGAACCACCTACCGCCCCCCTGGCCCCTCTCACCGCCCCCTGTTGCCACCCTTGCCTCTCACTGCCCCCCTAAGGGTTCCCACCGCCCCCCAGGGGGGCGGTACTGCCCACTTTGGGAACCACTGATATACATTGTTCGCTGTGTATTTCTGTGCATGTGTGTCTGATCCATAGAAATAGCAAAGAATTGGAGAAATGTACATTATGGCAGTATATTAATCCCAGAAAGTTTTCTTAAATGTAATCACACTAACTCTTCCCAATTATTTAAATAGATCTACTCCAAACATGACTAAGTCAGGGTTTAACCCAAAGAGCTGAAGTGGTGCAGTGGTTAAATGCTGCGACTGCAGGCTGACTGCTAGTTCAGCTGTTCAAATCTCACTAGGCTCAAGGTTGACTCAGCCTTCCATCCTTCTGAGGTTGGTAAAATGAGGACCCAGATTGTTGGGGGCAATATGCTGAACTCTGTAAACCGCTTAGAGAGGGCTGTAAAGCACTATGAAGCAGTATATAAGTAAAGTGCTATTGCTATTAACTCAGCTGCCTTATTTTAATACTAATACGTAATACTAATACTTAATACTACAACAGGACATTTCAGATTATACTTTTACAGATCTTTAAAATTGATGTGGCTTTCTGGAAGTATTTTCTACTATTTAAAAGAAGATACAATAGCACTGGCCTCTTCAGATCAAACATTTATTTTAAAAAGCTTCTTCATTTTGTTAAGTTGTCTAGAACAATAATAAAACAGTCTTTAAAAATAAATCTAATAATTTGAACATTCTATAGGCATTTATAGTTATTGACTTACCTTCTTGCAGCAAAAAACAAACAGCCAGTTTCAGCACAGTCTGGTTAGCACAAGAAAATAAAATTCTGTCTTTGCCTCTCCCTCTAGCAATTTGCCTCCGTGCAGCTTTAGTTTCACTTTCATTTTAGCAAGTGGGCTTGCCGGCAACTTCAACCAAACAGCTGAGTGTCAGGAGGCAGATAATCAATGGCTTGTGCTGATCAGGCTCTGCTTTTGTTTGCTGCAAGGAGGTAAATTGCTGGCAGGCAAAGATCAAAGAGTGGGGGTGGCTGGGTGGGGCTACATTTGGCGTATAAGACGCACCCAAGTTTTCACCCTCTTTTGGGGGGTAAAAAGGTGCGTCTTATACTCTGAAAAATACAGTATGTATTGCTGGATTTTAAGATAATTTATCAAATTTCAAGAAGCTCTGGACTGAAAGCCCAAGCTACAAGTGACTAGCCCAGAATGTAGTCAAATGAAATGAAGGCAAATAATTTACAAGAAGCTAATCTTGATTTTAATTTAAAATTAAAATTTTATGATGAATAATTAAATTAAATGATCAAAATAAGAATTAAATTGAAATTCAATGATTAAATTTAAAATTATTTGAGTTCATGGTTAAAAAAAAGTTTTCCGTAATTTCAGAAACAGACAGACATTTTCAAAATTTGTTTCCGACATTTATTCCTTGCCTTTTTAATAAAGAGAGCTATTCAGATATTCAGTGGACTATGTCACTTTGTTATGACTTAGCATTCTTTTAATACACCGCGACAAAACCACTTCTCTTCATCAAGGATAACAAGATGAATCCATGTATATTCCTCTGACCAACTTAGGACATTGCAGTTCACCATTAAGATCCAGGTGGAAGATCCTTCCAGACGTTACCCCCTCTTCAAGGACCTCTGCTAATCCACATATATTTGACACTGGAATCTGTGGCTTCAGTGAAAGTAAATGAACCAGCGGTGGGTTACTCCCAGTTCGGCCCGGTTCTGCGAACTGGTAGTGGCGGTGGTGGGAGGCTCCACCCACCCGCCCAGGACACTTCTGCATATGCGCAGAAGTGTTGCGCGCGTGAGCGCAAGCGCAAACCAGTAGCAACACGATTTAGAACTCACTACTGAAAGGAACCATGAATAGCCTACTGAGGGTGAATATAGACCCTATGAATGTCCAGGCTGCCAATTATTTATATCTGGGATTCTGTGAGACTTTTATAGTTATTGTGATACTAAATCGCATGGTAAGTGTATATTCATACTTTAAGAAGAATTCAGAAGAAGAAGAAAGTTCAGAGAAAGACAATGAAGAGAAAGGAAAAGCTGCAAATTAAGTCCTCTAAAGCGAGATCAAAGAGTAAATTCCAAATGACATTTGAGATAAAACTAACTTAATCATTCATGTATTGAGATGTATGTGGCTACCCATCCTATCATGGCAACTCTGGATGGCTTACAATGATAAAAATACCTTACATATGAAACTCAGAAGCAACCAATATATAAAACCTATAATCGCTGCTAAGATTAAAAACAGATCTAATAAACTAAGAGTGGCCATTGGTGCCATATAAAGCTCCCAATCTCTCTGTCCCACAGGCAGATTTTTAAGATATGTTACAGGCCAGCAATGTCAGAGTAAATCTAATCTCAGGGGGTATGGTGTCCCAAATAGTAAGCATTGCAACAGAAAAGGTCCACAGCAAGGGGACATTCTTCAATTGATGGGACCTCCACCATTCCTTTCTTGCTCCAAAAGATTCCATATCCGCTCAGCTTTCAAGCGTACCCAAAGAAGAAAAGTCTAAAATAGCCATTACAGTTGTGCAATTATTGAATTTTGAGATTCTGTCTGAAGATGATTTTATTGAATTTCTGAAATGCACTGCATTTCCAAATCAAAGCAACACTTTGATTCCAATCATCAAACATGTACAACTAACCTAAATTGTAATCAACTTGGAAGTCTTTCATGTACGTACACATGCAGTTTTAGCAGCTAGAAAATGAGTCAGAGAATTGATTCAGGCATCCAAATAAAATTGATTCACTGAATCAAACTGATGATTTGAACTGGAACATCTTGACAATTCACTTCAAATCAGAATTGATTTACCAGGTCTTCTAGATTTAAAAAAAAAAGAGGAGCTATTGGCAAATGGAAATGTCATGTTTGTTATTATTAGCATGTAGCCACGTGGTATGAAGCTTAGCCTATTATTAATTTAAATAATTATTAACTTCTCAAATGGCATGCCGTCAAGTAAGGACTGTGATTTCCATTTGGTATGTTTCACGGAATAGATCTTGTTTCCGATTAAGTACTTCACTTGTTTTACTGAACTACATTAATGTTACATAAATAGTGTTACAAAAATTATGCAGGATTTATTCCCTTTTCACCTTATACATACGTATAACTTACAGTGGCCCTTTTTCTTTCCACATGAAGGAGTATTGCTGGCAGAGACCATCCATGGTATGTTATAATAAGAACGACTAATAAATAAATAATCTCCAATCGTGAGGTCATTTAGAAATACTTCTATAGTTTCCTTTCTACACATCATGGATTCAAAGTAACAATTCTCTCTCCTTTGAAGGTCTTGGTAATGAAATTACCAATAGAAGCTGCACCATGTTTTTATTTTATCTCTGATAAATTTCAAAAGGAAGTTGTTTAGAGGAACAGGTTAGAATAAAACCAAAACTTGGTTAAGAGAGAAAACATGTGGTTTAACAAAGTGGTTAACTAGGCATTCTAATAAATCTTAACATCTTCTGCTTTTTTTCTTCACTGGATGCAGAAAATGCATTGATTTATGTGCCGAGAGAAATTTAAAGTGAAATGTCATTTTGCATAGCAGGTATGTATAAATGAAAATCAAAATATTGAAATATTTAAGAACAGAAAGAGTTCAGGTCATAGACTATCTGTATTCCAGATTAAACCAAATGGATTTAAACTGTGCTTTCTCTATTTTCTTCTTTAAACAGCAGTGCCTTCCTATTCTAAAAAACAAAATGTCCATATATTTTATATAAAGACAAACAAAAATTGAGAATAAATATGAACTATGTTTATACATTTTAATTTACATTAAATTATATTTATTGGATTTATAGCCATTTGACAGCAGGGGTGTTTAAAAGAGTTTGAATTAATAAATCAGAAATATGGCAAATCTTAATTTATGCCACATAAATTAAAATTCAAATAACCTAATAGAAAATATTTTATTAAAAGCAAAGCAAAAAAATACAGTGCAGTTCACTGAGATAACTAGCAGTAAATAAGGATGAAAGAATGCCAGTTTGGTATAGTGCTTAAAGTGCTAAATAGAACCAGGAGACTGTGAGTTCTAGTCCTACCTTAGGCATGAAAAAAATGTCTGGGTCGGAGTTTTTTGCACATCAAATGCTGGTCCTGCATACATCCAAAATTGGATTCCATGTCCTGAAAATATTCTAGTGTATTTTAGTATTCTTTTCCCTTGAAAGTTTTCCACAGCCCAGTATCCACTGCCAGGAAATTAGTCTTTTTTTTTTTTTTTACTCCTTCTCAGCATGATCTAAATCACCAAACTTTTGGACCTTAGGGACCACTAAATTCATAATTTTAAATTCCGCGGACCACTAATATGATCTGCCTAATGACCGGCTGGGTGGGCGTGGCTAGATGGTCATGTGACTGGGTGGGCATGGCCAACGCGATGTCACTCACCACCTAGCCATGCCTTGCCAGCCTCTACTCGCCCTTCTCCTCCCACCCACTCCTCGCCTGCCCACCCAGGCTCCTTAGGGCCCCAACAGGAAGCAATTGTTGGAGCTAAGCAGCCACCATGAGAAAAAGTAGGCAAAACAGCTGACTCAGTTCAAATTGGATCTGACCAAGAAGGATCTCAGCAGAAGTGCCTCACTGAGGATTCCGAGCATAGGCTTTCCAAGCAGAGGGAAGACCTGTGGGAGTGGAAGGCCAGGTACCATCGCCTGGAAGCTCAGCGGGCTGAGATAGTCAGCCAGTTCCAGGCCATGATGCAGTCGCACTGGAACAAGGCCCTCCGGATCTTCGCCACCAGCGGCACTTCCCTCCAGCCTTCGCCCAAAGCCCCGCATCAGGAGGCTGAAGCAGACCCCAAGTCAGAATTTCTCCCCCCCTCTGACCCACACAAAAAGACCCTGAAGGGGGAGACTCTCTGCAGCAACACAAATGTTCATTGCGCGTATCTAGCCCAGGGGCCATAGTTTGAGGACTCCTGATTTAGTGCAATATAAAAAATGCAAATATTTTTTCTGCAGACCACCAACATTTTCTCACAGACCACCAGTGGTCCACGGACCACCAGTTGGTGACCGCTGATCTAAATGACTTTACTTTAGGTGAATCCTAATAGTTAAATGTTTGCTCGGCTCTAATAAAATAGCCACATCCATACCAAATTACTAGTGGCCCATCCCAAATAAGATTAACTGTTCATTATTCACAAGGTCCCAGCTATAGTCCCAGTGCTGCACAAATGGCTCAGAAGTGACAGGTTCATCCAAAGCCCTAGAACGAAACAGCACAATACTTTAATTTGTACTGTCTGGCTATTGTGGCACATGGGTATTACAGGACGGGGAGCTTACATGGCATCCATCAGAGCGACATATAAAACCCAACATTTAATGCTGGCATCGTTGCCTTTATTTTCTCCACCCTCTTATCATTAACTCGATTCCTTTTATGGTTTAAAGGTAGAAGTGGCAGCTTTATTTACACTTTTTTTTCCTCCCAGGAGAAAGCATTAGACCAGAAACAGCACTACAAATCAATGCAGATGAAAAGAAAGGGTGATCTTGTCAGCAGGCAGCCTTTCTGTGGTAGAAATTACAGCTCCTTTACAGCTGAGCACGTGCTAAATGCAGCCATCCATATTACCTGTGGGCGAAAGACTGACCTTTCTTTTAACCAGCAATTCATACCAAGTTCTGATCTTACCTAGGTACAGCACTTCACAAGGCTTGTGAACCTGATTTTCATCGACAGAGTTGCCCAAAGAGAACAAGGGTACGTCCAAGGCTTTTTAAAGGCTCTTGAGTGATGTGGATTATGCTCTACCATCCGTTCTAATTTCCATGCCTTTGATTTTCCACTGGTGTTCTCCCTATTTCCCTAGTGTAGAAGGAAAGGCAAATGTCTATGTATAGGTAGTTCTCAGCTTATGACCAGCGGCTTAGCAACTGTTTATTTATTATTTATTTTATTTTATTTTGCTGTTCTTATATGCCGCCCTACTCCCTGGGGACTCAACAGAGCACAACAGAGCACAACAGAGCACAAGAACAATACAAAACAGTAGCAAAAAATATATTTAAAAATTCATTTATTAAAAGATTTAAAAAAAACCAAACAACACATTCATACCTGGGGGAGACCTAAGGTGTTCATTGGTCACATCACCCTGCCTGCAGGAAGAGCGATGTCTTAATAGCTTTCCGGAAGGCCAGCAAGGTGGGGATAGATCGGATCTCTGGGGGTAGTTAGTTCCAGAAAACCGGAGCCCCCACAGAGAAGGCTCTCCCCCTTGGTCCCACCAGCCGACATTGTTTGGCTGAAGGGACCTGGAGGAGACCGACTCTGTGGGACCTAATTGGTCCTAGGGATGTATGAGGTAGGATGCAGTCCTGGAGATAACCTGGTCCTAAGCCATGTACGGCTTTAAAGATGATAATCAACACCTTGAATTGCACCCGGAGACCAATGGGCAACCAATGCAGCTGACGGAGAATGGGTGTTATGTGGGTGTATCTGGGGACACCCACCACAGCTCGCGCAGCCGCATTTTGCACCAGTTGCAGTCTCCGAATACTCTTCAGGGGCAGCCCCATGTAGAGCGCATAGTCCAATCGAGAGGTGACAAGGGCATGAGTGACTGTGAGTAGAGCCTCTTTCTCCAAGTATGGTCACAATTGGTGCACCAGGCGAACCTGTGCAAAAGCCCCCCTAGCCACAGCTGCAAGGTGTTGATCTAATTTTAGCTGTGGATCTAGGAGGACTCCCAAATGACAAGGTAGCCCCATGTAGAGCGCATTACAGTAGTCCAAGCGAGAGGTGACAAGGGCATGAGTGACCATGAGTAAAGCCTCCTTCTCCAAATGTTTGAAGTTATGACTGAGTTATGACCCAGATTCAAAGTTCTGACCGTTGGGCCACCTCCGCAGTCACATGATCGATCTTTAGGTGCTCAGAAAAACAGACATGTTTATGCCTGTTTACAGAGTCCCGTAGTCACATGACCGTGTTTTATGAGGATTTTGCCAAAACGTACACCCAATTTTCAATAAAACTCCGCTCAAAGCATGTCACGGTGTGATTTATTGTCTGTTGTATGTATATGCAGTGAGCTGCATCCCTATTTAATATAATGGTTCATTCCTGAGCATGTGATTGATTTGTTCTTGTACGCATGTGTGCATTTCTGAGACTCCGTTCTATCCTTCTTCTTCTGGCTTCCGATTGAGGAAATCGCATTTTATAGCAGAGATGTAAACAAATGAGATTTTATTGTTTTTGTACCAAAATAAATATTTTAATTAGACTTTTAAACTGCGCTTTTATTTCTAATGTCTGAATTCCGGGAGAACGATCTATTTCGCCTCTGTGAGATTTATTCTCACTTCGTCAAAGCAATCCATTGGTTCACTTAACAACCACAGCGTTTGCTTCATGACTGCCACGTTCACTTAATAACTGCCACACAAAAAAAAGAGGTGAAAAATCAGGTCGGTCAGGTGACCAACCCATTTTAGGATTGTTATGGCACATGTCCATAATGGGGAATCTCCATTACAGTTGTATGACGAGGACTACCTGTAACCTCAAATTGCACTGTCCTCAAAGCACTGGGTTGATTTCAGGAGAGGCAGGGAACAGCCCCAGCATTTGTCGAAGTACACTCATCTTTACCAGACACAAAACAATTTAAGGGCAGCCCAAATATAATCTGAGCATTGCATTCTATTTTTAAAAGCTAAGATTTCCTCAGCAATGCTGTATAGTGCCATTATTACATTTTGTCCTAGCAGATTTCCAAACTGGAAACAGGACTTTATTAAAACACATAGGATACTTGATTTATCAGGAAGTCACGCACAGTATTTGATTTGCCATTAAGTCGTGGCATCTCTTCTGAGAATGTAGACTCCCCTATCACTGCACTGCACAGCAATGATCCCAGATCATCCAGTGCATACCGTGGGGGGTTTCCAAATTGGATTCACAATGAATCAGATCACAAAACACCAACCTAATATAGCATATAATTACAAGCCATCAGGCTGCCTGGGATTCATATCTCCTAGGCCCCATTTAAAAGTTTATTGCTTAGTACATCCCAGAATAAAACAATAGCAAAAACAATTCTGGAAGCTTGAAAGATTTGGGGATGGTAATAATATTTCTCATTCTCTTTTTTTTCCCCCAAATGAAAACCTTGTTCTGAAACCTATTTCTCCATTTCTTTTCACTCTGGATGTTTGTGTTTCTCTGCTACAGTTTTCAGAAATTTTTCACTTTCTCTACCTTGACGTCTGGCCCTCAGAAACACAACTGGCAGGAGGATGAAATAGTTATGGAGAACTTCTTTATCTTCTTCTTTCCTGCTGGGAAAACACAACAAGGACCACAACCACCCTCTGACTTAGAGATCTCCAAAAGCCGTGCCACAAACTGTCATTGGTTCTACCAGTAATTTTCCAAATGCAAAGTCTAAGAGATCTTTTTCTTCCTTTTTTTTTCAAAGAGCGGCTGTATAATAAAGGGTAACACACATGCAAAGGCTTTCCTAGTAACTCAAGTGCGACATAATGCGGCAAATAATTACAATGACCTTTAGTTCACCCATATTTAAACAAAGGTTAAGCTACCCTTTAGTAAAACAAATATTTCCTCTGGTCCAATAATAACAGCAGGCACAACCAGGATCTATTGACAAACCACATTGAAAACTGTTAAAAGTACAACATTTCCTAACCTAGAGAAATACACAAAATCCAGCGCAGCTCAGCATAAACAGTTGAAAATATTTAACAACAATTGTTATTATATTTGCTTTGTCATGTTCGGCATGGCATCATCAGTATTTCTTCCAATATTCCCCCCCTTAACGCCCCCGCCTTGCCTCTCAAGTTCTACTGCTTGACATTCCTGGCAGCAGGAGAAAGAGAAGAAGACGACACATCAGAAGGAAGATATGATGTTATTCATTCCTGGCTAAAGCTTGTAAACAAATTACATTTTTATTTGGTGGTCTAGAATAAATGCACGATTCTTTAAGTAACTGGGACTCAGATACTTAGACTTGGAAAAATAAACTTACAAGGAGGTTCACATTGTTGTCCAGGAAATGGCTTATAGGTTTTATTTAGTTTCTCATGCTCCAAGCTTTAGTAGTTGACCAGATAAGGGCCAGGTGTGCTTTGCACATTTAATTTGTTTAGTCTGCAGCTAATTCAAGCAGCCCTTTGATCTCTACAACTGGGACTGGCTTCTACCCTCAAATCCTTGGGTTGACTATAACAGTTCCATTCCGCAGAACTTCATCTCATGGACTATCATAGAATGGAGTAAGTTAAAGTCTACCAAAGCTATTGCTCCGCAATTGACTATTTTCTAACAATGTCCACGGTCTACAATATTGCAAAACTTGTGGACAGCAACCGTATTCAGTTCAAATTCTGTTTTTGATTCCAGCTTTGGGGTTAACTATTTGAAGTTAAACCGATTTAAAATGGCCTTGAGTTAAGATCAAGAATTGTCCAATTGCTAAATTTTGGGGGGAAGAATGGAATGGAATGAAATGATCAAGGATGGCAGACCTTTAAAACCCATTCACTGTCCCAAACTTGAACTGGATCATTGAAGCTTTTCTACGCAATGCATTTTTAAAATATTCCTCCTGCATCTTTCTAAAACAGAGTGAGCATGAATAAGGAAGGATCAGCACACCAGTTTCCAACAAGTTCAGCAAAAAGTTTGGGTGAACCAATGCAGAAAGTGTTTTTCCCGGGTGAGAATACAAAAAATGTTTTTAAAAGGTTTTTTTTTTTCTTTTTAAAAAAATGCTTTCTTTTTTTAAGGGCAAGTGCTTGGCATGAACTGAAAAATTATCACAGATTTTTTTTTTTTTGTAAAATTGTATGTTTTGCCTCCTTGATCACAGGGCTTTTTGTGGTGCTAGGAAAGAAGCATAACTGGATGGCATATTTGAAAACAGTCTCTGAATGTGATAGATGTCCAGATGAAAAAATATTGGCAAAATGTGGTATTTTCTGGGCAGGACTCAGAAGAATTCCTATCAAGATGCCCTGATGGAGTGATGTAGCCTTGTTGATCCTGATCAACAGGTTTTGTGAGGTGCCAGGATGGTCAAAATAGCAAGCTTGGTCCTTTCTGAGAAGGACCAACTAATAAACGGTAGGACTTGGTTGTATCATGATTGTAGTTTGCTGGTATACTCGGTGTGAGTTACTTAGCTGAAGCAGCAGGAGACAGTGGTCTGTCATGACACAATGTCGCAGAGAAAGAGACTGGCAGAGAAAAGTGGCACAAAACCACACTAGGACATATCTCATTTCCAAGTCATTGCAAAGGCAGATTGAATTGGTCTTCAGCTGTTCCACATTTAAAGTAGTGTTCCTTCTTCTGCCATCCTAATAATCTACAGTTCCTCATTGATCTTGGTGGTGATTTCTCTCCATCTCTTATTGTCTGCTTGAGGCTGCTAAGAATGCCTTCTTCTATTTTCAGGACATTGCTATCCATTAACATTTTAACTTTGGCTGCCAGAGAGACTGGGCATGTGATTTCTCCAGATGCCTCTGCACTACTAATGTCTAATTTTTCTTATACACAGGTGTAACACATTTCTGAAATAACACAAGACCTGTATTTAAAAAACAAAGCAAATCCCATTCTGTGCAGAAGATTGAGCTAAACCAGGAAGATCAGCCATGGAATGGAATGGAATGGAATGGAATGGAATGGAGTGGAGTGGAGTGGAATGGAGTGGAATGGAATGGAATGGAATGGAATGGAATGGAATGGAATAGAATAGAATAGAATAGAATAGAATAGAATAGAATAGACTAATGGAATAGAATAGAATAGAATAGAATAGAATAGAATAGAATAGAATAGAATAGAATAGAATAGAATAGAATAGAATAGAATAGAATAATGGAATGGAATGGAATGGAATGGAATGGAATGGAATGGAATAGAATAGAATAGAATAGAATAGAATAGAATAGAATAGAATAGAATAGAATAGAATAGAATAGAATAGAATAGAATCCTTTACTGGCCAAGTGTAATTGGACACACAAGGAATTTGTCTCCAGTGTATAAGCTTTCAGTGTACACACAAGCAACAAGATCATGATCATAATCATAAAATCCAATCATCATAAATCATAAGATACCACACTCAGTAATAGTCATAGGATACTAAATAAAAGCAATCAAGATAAATCATAACACTGGTAGGATATTAAATAAATAAATATTATCGCCCTCGGGAGTAGGGCGGCATATAAGAAAACCAAAATAAATAAATAAATAAATAAATACTGCTATCAAATAGTAATCAATTATTCCAACTGCATCAACAGATGCCATTGTATACTGTACATTGTACATGTAGTAATCATGGGCATGTGTCCCTATCTGGGATGCTATAAAAGCTAGTCAATGAATTTACACTGAATGTTACTTATTCATGAGTGAGCTGTGCCCCTGAATTTTAACAGGCTACGCCTTAAACTATTAGCTGTATATCTGCTTTATGTGATGTTCCCACATAAGCTGGCAGTCCATCAATTCAGTGTCCATACATTTCTCTGAAAGCTATATTATAATTAGAGCTTAGGTTAATACTATTCAGTAACCATAAAACAGACATAAAATAATTATAACTCATTTAGTGAAATTAGAAAAAAAGCAATTATTAGACTCCCATTGTGAAGCTTTGCTGTGAGGGACAGATAATCTATCTACAAGATGTACTTTAAGAACATCATTTTGGAAGAAATAAAATGTGATGAAATACGGTTTTGTTTGTGTTTTAAGGAAAGCTCACGCTAATAAATATAAGTGTGGAAGTTGCAAGGAATAGTTGTTCCATGGAAAGAACAAGGACTACAGATTTATAACATGTCTTTATTACAATCGTACAAAGTAACATGAGACTGAATGTCTTCCATACTTTTTACAGGAGGTTTTCTTCAGAAATTTAAGCATTGCACTTTTCCTTCTTGTCGCATAATAACTTTTGACGAACACTTATTATTCCATCCATTGACCATTCTGTTCTACTTTTCAAGATTTTCATATGTTTCACCACCTTATAGGACAGTGATGGCGAACCTATGGCACGCGTGCCACAGGTGGCACGCAGAGCCATATCTGCCGGCACGCGAGCCTTTTGCCCTAGCTTAGCTCCAGCGTGCATGTGTACGCCGGCCAGCTGACTTTCGGCTCACGCGGAGGCTCTGGGATGGTGTTTTTGGCTTCCAGAGGGCCTCCGGGGGGGCGGGAGAGGGCATTTTTGCCCTCCCCAGGTTCCAGGGAAGCCTACTGGGCCCACCGGAAGTCAGGAAATGGACCATTTCCGGCCTCCAGAGGGCTTCCTGGGGGGCAGGGGAGGCCGTTTTCACCCTCAGGCATTGAATTATGGATGTGGGCACTCGCGTGTGTGCGATACCGTGCACGCACTCGCTTTCGGCACCCGAGGAAAAAAAGGTTCGCCATCACTGTTATAGGATGTCCTACTAACATTAAATGCAACTTCAGATTGCAGCTACATAATAACAATAGCATAATATGAAACTATTATGTTAATTGTAATTCACAATTCCAATCTGTGATGTTATAAAGAATAAATAATTTAACAGGTATGATAGTAACAGGCAGGACCATCCCAATTCTATCATCTTTTTCTGAAAGAAAAGGAACCTCTACACATTCTCTCTGTGTGCAAAAAAAATAAAAAGGAAAAAAATGAAAAAAAAATGAAAAAGAGGATATTTATGAGATAGAAAGTACCAAGCAAACTGTCAAATTGTGATCCTCTATTTGTCCCATGCTAGGACTAAAAGGGGCCAGGATTGTGATATAAATGCACACAGCTGGAGAGAAACAAGACCCTTACAACGAATAGGGCACACTTGCAAGCTGAGCTGCTTATTTTCACAGCATAACATTTGCTCCAAGAAGTTTCACTTTTTTTTACCTTCATGTAAAGTATATTCCACATTGAAAAGAGGAAGAAACAGAGTATGAAGGGTATATTTTGGTGGGGGGTGGGGAGATGGAATAATGTCTGACTTTCCTATTAATCCGAATGTTAAAGTGTCTGGTGACATTTGCTGTTTCCTCTTAAACATAAACAAAAGACAAGTTCAGAGAACTTCTGCCTCTGAGAGTAAAGAAAGGCTGAATGAATGACATCCTCCAGAGAGAAATTTTCTGTCACTTAATCCATTTACATATTATTTATTTATTTTTTAACAATACACATATTTTTCTTCTTAAAATCACCAGGGAGCCACATATGCATTAAAGATCACCCAGGTCATGTCCAGTTCCAGACAGATTCTGCTTCAGTCAGGTTTTTATGATGATACTGTAGTATAAAATGCCGGGAATGCACTAGTGACTTCCACAGCTATTGTTTGCATGTCGTTAAATAAGTAGAATATCACATAAGGATTCTGGAATTTTCTTTCTATCTGGATTAAATAAATGTTTAATACGGGGGAGGAATGCGAAATTTTGATTTATGGATTTGCACAGTAAATTTTGATCGCTTGCAACTTAGTTTAGTTTGAACACAGCGTATTCTTTTTCTTACTTTTGGAACAATCTGCAAATCATTTTTAAATCTACAGAATAAAAGGAACATAAGGAAATGAAAGAGGAAGAGAAGAGCCTACCAGTCGCAACAAGAAGTTCATATTACCGTATTTTTCAGAGTATAAGACGCACCGGAGTATAAGACGCACCTTAGTTTTGGGGAAGGAAAATAGGGGAAAACAATCTGCCTACCAGGTATTCATCTGGCTAGCGTCCTTAGTCTGGTCAGCTTCAGCACATTATTTTATCCCCTGGTTAGGACTTAAAAAAACCTTCTTCTGAGAGAGTAACAATGAAAGAACCTGCAAGCCAGTAAGAGCTGCGAAGATTGTTAGCACCTGGTTAGGGCTAGAAAAAAACTTATTCGGAGCAGCTTCAGCACATTATTTTATCTCCTGGTTAGGACTTTAAAAAACCTTCTTCTGAGAGAATAACAATGAAAGAACCTGCAAGCCAGTAAGAGCTGGGAAGATCGTTAGCACCTGGTTAGGGCTAGAAAAAAAACGTACTCGGAGCAAGTAGAGCAATGAAAAAAAAACCTGCAAAGACTTAGTGCTGGAAAAACATTCTTCTGAGAGAGTAACAATGAAAGAGCCTGCAAGCCGGTAAGAGCTGGGAAGATAGTTAGCACCTGGTTAGGGCTAGAAAATAACTTACTCGAAGCAAGTAGAGCAATGGAAAAAAATTCTGCAAAGACTTAGGGCTACAAAAACATTCTTTGGAGAGAGTAACAATGAAAAAGCCTGCAAGGTAAGAGCTGGGAAGATCTGTTAGCACCTAGTTAGGGCTGGCAAAAAAAGCTACATTCGAAGTATAAGACGCACCCAAATTTTCAGCCACTTTTAGGGAGGAAAAAGGTGCGTCTTATACTCCAAAAAGTACGGTAGTTAACAATGATTATCCCCCCCCTTTTTTTTTTAGCTAACAATATCTTCTGGAATAAATTAAAACAAAAGCAAAATCCTGAAGTTAGGGCGGTTGAACCTCGGCTTCCTTAGTCAGGTCAGAGAATTACAGGATGCGCTTCTTGAAATGCCAGATCATAGGCCTAAAATCCTACAAAAGGATAGATTATTAGTCTTATTAATTTCCCCACTTCTATTGACTTTGGAAGATTGCCGTTATTACATTCTTCCTAGGGTTCAATATCCTGTACTTTTTAATGGTAGATGAGAGAATTAAAATAAACATGTCCAATTTAAATATAGTTACTTGGTGGGAATCTCTCAGATGTATTTCTGATACTGCAAAACTAAGAAGGTTTTTTTAATTTTTTATTATTATTAATCATCGCACAGTCAGCCAGATGTTCAGACTGAATTTGGCATTTTATCAGAGTTTGTTGCATAAAAATCAAAACCAGAAGCACACACAGATGACTGATTCAGCTGGATTCATTAACTTCTTTATAAACATACATACATATATACATACATATATATGTAGGATTTTTTGCTGATAAATGAAAATAAAGGGAGACTATTATAGATCTATTTCGAGCTTATTTTGCTCTCGTCAGATAGCCATACCCCTTACTGGGATTTGAACCCTGGCCGGCT